>SMDT01000523.1:0-163943 GCA_005392925.1 Aquilaria sinensis
TTTTCCTTCAAACTAATTAATTCACCTTAGAGGCAAATGGGCACCATTCATATTTCATATGGGTATTTTCTGGTGAATGCATATTAGGAGGAGTTTTCGTGATTTATTTGATATTCCTCTGTACATCCATCACTATTGCCATTCGCACAGTTATTTGTGTGCCACCCAATGGAAATGCCTAATTTTACCCCCCAAGTTATCCTTTATTAGTAGGATCTAACGTTCTATGACAGTCATATAAGGTTCTCTCCATATTGTAATTAGCGTGTTATCAAGGAGTTGGTCGTGGTGTTATGGAATAATGGATTTTTTATTATAATGACATATTTGATCATATCCGCTCTCAGTGTCCTAGGTTGCCTCAATTTTGTCCGCATTTCAAGCTAATTCATTTGAATTCTATACAAACGAACATTAAGTTCATCGATTGAAATGTGATTGCTTTTCTAGCGTGTGACTATCGTTTTATATGCTTATTGTTCCTTAAGTATTATCTGATTCTTATTAAACAGATATGATTTTTCCAATATTCCAGGTAAGGCGTATTACATTCTGAAGTTGAAGGTTATTATGTTTCACATTTAAGACACAAGAATTATATACATAAAATAAGAACTAATTATTGAAATCTTGTGTTAGTAACATTCATTTATTACTTATTCCATGATTCGATATCTCTACCTCAATAAGTAGATTCATCAGAAATGGTGAATTTGAAGCTAAATTGGGAGTAGGGAATAGACTTGGAGCCACATCTTAATAGTTATCTTTGTGCCGTCTGCAAAGTTTCCAAGGGACACGATTCCGTAATTTTTTTTTTGCTTTGTCGATTCCGGCTTGAAATTGGCATAGAAATCAAAAGTGTACATGACACAGCACAATAAGCTTTAGTGCTATTGTAAAGTGTTTTAAGTCATTGGCAAACATACGAATTCCTTCTATTTACTCGCCAAGTTGTCATCAAGTTGCATCATATCAATCTCTAGGAGCTTCAGGCTCATCCTTAGTAGTAATGTACTTCACTTATCCTTCTTCGACTTATCTAATACTTAATCCTTAGGTACTACTTCTCATTTTGCTGATAAGTATATGTCATCCATCTTGGCTGATCCTCGTCATTATCAATACATAGAACGGTTATGTCTCTAAGTTAAAAGGTGAGCATATGTACAATGCATTACTAATCTATTAGGTGGATCTTCACAAATAAATGATCTAGTCGTGTGTACTAGAGAGGTAGAACAGAAAAGTGACTTTCTTTTAATGGTAATGGTGGCATACAGAGTAGGTCCAAGTGGTTCATGAGTGCTTCAAGTGCTGTTAAGATGATGCACTATGGGTAGAGATTGGTATAGAGTCTTAGAATAAAGGGAAGAGTCATAATAAGTCTATGATTGGGTGATATAGATAAATTGGCCTAATCATGTGACAAAGATGCAATATGTGCCAAATGTGTTTAGGATTGCTCTAATCAGGCCTTCGTATTTTTCATGCAATAAAGACCATTAATACTCTCTAGGAGGATCCCCTGACTTCACAAATTATCTCAAAAACCTTAGTGGTTCTACGGTAATGTTTTCATATTAGTGTAGTGGTCACACTAATCCTTTAAGGAAGTCCCTAATCTAAGCTTATAAGACTTTGTGTCAAGTTTCAGTAATTTGGACCACATAAGGTATCCTACTCTTTGTTCTGCAACCACTAACAAATTAAAGGGGATATCATGTAAAATGACTGAGTCAATGAAGACGGTGATACTAAGTGATACTTGATTTGCAGTAGTAGAAACTAGTCAATGGCGGGTGGGCGTGTCAGTCATATTTGGGATTAAGTAGAGGGTGAGCTGATGTGAACTAATTGAACGCTCGATTAATGCAAATAGAGCGTCGTATCATCATCATCATCCTGATCATAAGGCATGACTCTAGCATTGATTGTTTATTTTTCAATAAATTTTGTGAGGTTAATTGCAAGTGTTATGAAGACAAATGCGATTAGTAATAGAGGTGCTCAGTAGTCGCCAAGTGTCCTCACTAGTAGGATATTTCGAATTCCCTAAGCAAGTCTAGCACTTTTGAATACTCAATTGTTGAGATCTTTTGGGGAAAACTGGGGGGGTGGGTTTATTATAGATTGTTGAAACTTTGCAGGATAAATTAATATTGTGGTCTAGTATAGGACTTTACTATTGGAGGATATAAATATAATTTCTATAAATTTTGGAATTTCATCTGGCGTGTCATAGAATATGAGTGGCATCATATTTCAATCGTCGTATTTTCTTGGATCGTAGCATCCATACCAGTCCATTAGTCAGAGTCTTGGTAATTTCATTGTGATGTGAGTATTGGGTATCCTTTCCTTACTGTTTTCGATAGTCGATTTCTCTTTGGTTGCTTGTTCTGATTGCTGTAACATCGTATGAGTTATGAATGTCGTGATGGTCTGTTGTGGTGTGTCATAGTCTGTACTGGTTGTGACACGCTCTAGTGCATTACTTCATTGTTATTCCGAAATCAATTTATAGAAAAGGTAACCTACACTTACAGACCATTACCTGTGCGAAAATAGATCGAAGCCTGCCCTTATCGACTACAGATACTTTAGAGTAACACCTCACCCTTAAGTGTTTGAGTCAGGTTGTTAAATTCTCAGGGACGTAGTTGATCGCGCAGAAACTATGTGAGCTAGACCTCTCCATCAACTCCACCGTTCATAAGGACTTGATTTTCTAAATTGTTAAGTTCCATTTGAGTAAGTTTTTTATATGAGTTTCTAATACTTGGAGTATAAAACAAAGGAGTACTTTTGCACTTAAGTATAGGAATAAGCCTTATAAAGTATATCGGTTTACATTACCTTTAGATATAGTAGAGGATATCTGAAGCTAAGTACTGAATCTAAATGTGGTTCTGCCAATTACATGTAGTATGCATCGGCTACTTAGACGTGAGATACAACAGGACATTGTTTGTTGCTCATCTCCGCATATAGATATGATCTAGCTATGTCTTGATGGTTGGGTGATTAATATCGTTGCTGGGAGCGATTCTTCAAGTGGATATATTTGCTTTTCTATCCTTTTATAGTTGTATAAAGGCATTTACATAGCATTAAGACACCACAGTTAACATATACGAGCTACTAGTGTCTATATTGGTGTGGTATAGCACTATGGTTAACCATTTGGATCAATCTCGGGTGCATATATGATGAAGATGTATGCACATAGGTTGTCACTTAAAGTTGAAGCCCTAAAGTTTTTATGGTCCTCTGGCTTGTTTTCACTTATGTTTTATAAACTAGCATGCCACAAACAGAGATAATAATGACAATTTTGGAACAATTGAAATAAAGCTGTGTGACCCTACCTGACCCCATGTATATATGAAGTATGCTATGTACTATTTATTGAGCTTATCGAAGGGAGTTTTGACATCTGGTACAATGGACATATCGCAAGTATGACCTTTTTTACTGCCTAGTAAAGGCTACGATTATATCGGAATACTCAGTAACTAGTCTGCGAACACTAAAATCTAGACGTAACACAGGTACCAGCTTGACGTAGTGACATACAACTTGAACATGTCGTAATAATGTGTAAAAGCATTTATATTTTCACTTTGTTCTATGCTATCACTGAGTGTTATCAAGTTTTACCACATCGCAATGCTGCGGCATCTATTTGTACGATCGTGCGCGCATTGTTGGTTGCGCTTTGATATAGTTCTGATAACTTGCTACGGACAATTATATGATTCAAGCTTACATTGATACTCAGCACTATATCGCTCATATTTATCCCATTCAAATAAGTGATAATATTAGTTAGCGACCTTAAGGATACATTAAGGTGAAAAAGATCGTAGTGAGATGAAGAAACATAGTACACATAACTTATTACACTTTGATGCTTTATTCTTTTGTCAAATCATTCGAAAATCTTCTGGAGATCACTTGACATGATGTGTGTCGAGATGTATTTAAAGGGCTTTTATAGTACTTGCTATAGATGTCAAATGCGTTCTCTGTGATGCTATTTTCATGGTGTCCCGCTAGGCTGAACTCATGATAAGTATGGATTAACGTATAACCAAAATTGAGATTAGAAACAGAGGACTATAGTAGTCTTTATAATGACTTGAATTTTTAGAAGTTTCAATGTCCTATGATACAATCTGATCTGAATACTAATTCAAGTCCATAAAAACACTTAAGTTGTTGGTCTAGCTCAGATTTTTGGCAAAATTTCAATTCAACTTCTCGATCCCTATGACATGTGTCATAAACCAGTTTTTATTTTGATCAGATGAGAACACCTTGAGAAGAATACGAAAGAACTATGGTGATTGTCTATTAGTAATTACGCCATTATTTCCCATGCCCAACTGTCATTTATTATTCCAAATCTTAAAAATTTTCAAATTAGTTTGTATTAACTGCCATTTATTGTTCACGACCTCTATCCCCAAAAAACTTGTAACATCATCCAAATTTTCAAGATTGCTTATCCAGAGCCTATACCAAAATAACTGAACTCAGAGTTTGTGCATATTAAACCTCTTACTTTACAGATTCCAGATTTATTACCCTAAGACGTTTGTTTTCAATAATTTTTCTTGCATTACAGTTTGACATCTAATACTCACATAATAACACCTTGACAGTCACATATCCCGAAAATCTTATAAATCTATGAATCATGCATTAACTCTCCCCTACTTTAACTACGATCACAATCTGCTGTGACTGACCATGGGAATTCCTAGATTGTGCGGCTCAATAGAAGAAGTCATCATTTAAGCGAAGGCATCCTCTAGAGCGAACAGCTTTATGAATCACCAAAGGTGAGGCACCCTTAATCCTTTGAGTACATATGAAACCCGACTCAGTAGGGCGGTGGTTCTATTAGCTCCTTGACATGCTTTAACGAAAATGTATCCAAGAGACTTGCCAACCAAGTACGGCAAATCCCTGTACTTCTGGTTGGTGATGAAATAGACCAAACAATGATAGGCCCACTTAAACCCCTATCAAATATATATATAAGTCATCAGAAACTTAACACAAACTTTGCTACCTGCTAATCGACAAAATTGCGGCGGTAAAGACAACTCCATCAAAGATATAAAAAGCAAGGACTGCGTCAAAACAATAAAGTTATCTAGCGTATCATTTTTTTCTTCTCAACAACCCCTGGCAGACATAAAGTAAAAGTTGGTATCGTACTACACACCTCGGTACAGTTCTTAGTGTAAACCTAGGTCGATACATAACTAGTACATCTCACAAGGGATGTAATTCCTGTTCATCAACTTAAGTAACGAGAACTTACATCTGAAACATAAACCAAAAATCACTTGAACAAAATAGTTAGGGAAAAAAATAATCTGCAATGGTAACGAGTAGACAGTTGGTTCGGAAGTCAAAGAACAGAAAAGGTCTTATAATCAAATAAATACAAAACATATGCAATTAGAATCACCAAAAATTAATCAAACCATCTTAGATCAATGTATATAGATACCCAACTCGACAACAAACCAAAAAGAAATTCAACATTATACATTTTCACTTTGGTGATCATCTAGTTAGTTACTACATCACCAAGGCACACTATTTAGAATCCTTCAATAACTGTGAATAAGAACTCTGAAATCAGTATTAGCTCTGATGCATCAAACTATTTAGAACTTCATCACTATTCAAACAGTAATCCACTCTCTTTGATATATTTCATGTCCTTACGTTGTGCATGGTGACTGCTATGTTCCTATTTCCCTACCAGCGTTTCCTAAAAATGCCCTGCGTTAGTAGTCGTAGTTTAAGAATGAGAAACAACGATCCTCACAACACATTAACAGGCCATAACTCTGCTTACAACCCACCTCAAGGCAAGTACTGTCCAAGGCTATTGATGCCTCTAACCTATTACTCATGCATAATACTAATTAGAGAGAATTACGATTGAAACTAACTAACACAAATCACATCCTGGCTCGACATATGTAACCATTCTATCTTGAAATCACTTCTGCTCTAAATGAGTCGAATGATTTCTGACCACGACAAAGTCTCATATAAACCAATACATATAAACTACCCTCAGTGTGCATGTGCATCATCATCCAATCATCGAATTAATTCAGAGAGACACCTAGCTAACACACAATTAATCGGATCCTATGGGATTATCAACCTCTACGCAACCTAGTCAGGTAACTGTGCGGCTATTAAGGGTAATCGAATCCCAACTTAATTATATATTAAATGGAAAAAATACTAATAATCACACCTCCAGCATATCAACAGAACAATCAACAATCAGAATACCTAATAATTGGGATTGACATAAACACACTCTAAGTATGAGCATGGAAACTAGTTCATCATGCCAAACACAACAGTAATAAGAAAAAAAAGTCTCCATCTCTGAATTGTTTCTTCTGTAAGGAATCCTTGATATGAAGTGAATCAATCAGTGTTGATCATCTGAATTATCTCTGGTAGCCTTTTCCAGTGAAAACAGATAACCTTACATTCACTATATTTTTTTCTCTCATATTTAGTATGTTTTAATGTGTTTTGAATCTTAAAGATATATTTTGAATATGTTTTATAGCTTAAAACATATTTGGACTTAATTAATTAAAAGTGGATTTGATTTGCAATTTTACAAGTTTTAATTTGATTGTATTCTTTTAGGATTTTGACAGATTGACGATGTTTTAGTAGAAAATTAATATCTTCTAGCTACAGAGATCGAAATGAAGTGATTTTTTATTCATTGGAAAGCTAACATCTGAAGCTATAAATCATATATAGACCATAAAACCCAGTTTGCAAATTAAGGGGGTCAAATTTAGCTTCAAAGTCGCAATTTGCGTGTCATCGCTGGTTCCGAAAGAGTTGCAGAAATTTTTTGTATATCTTTGATTGTAGATGTCCATTTTATGTGATTTAGGTGTCATTTCAAAGCTAAGAAAGAGCTCTACAACTTTCATGATTTACGTTTTAAGATACAGTGACTGCATCAAGGTCGAATTTTGGCTTGAACTTTGCTACTGATGTTATGGAGCATTTATTGGCTTACAACTCTAAAAACCAGTTTTGATGTGGATTAATTCGAAAGGCCTCCAAACCATGTGGGTGAAAAATTTCACCTGAAAGACATCATTCTCCTAGTCATATTAAGGCATTCTAGTTATTTTTTATTTTTTTATTTGTGTGGGGTAACTTTAGAAGAATATAGAGTGTTTAAGGAAATTTTGTGGATTTTACTACACTAGATTAATTTGTTTATGTTTTTTTAAAAGAGAGGCCAGTAGCTGCCGTAGGCTCCTTTAGCTTCAAACAATCTCTTTCATCTCATTTCTTCTTTCTTTTCTTTTAGGAGATTTTTCTTGGCCATATCCGGCTAGTTAATTTTATTCATGGTTAAAGGAGACTGAAACTCCAGATTCTTCAGCACTATGAGATCAAAGTTATTTTTTTTCAATCAATTAATACTTTGAGTATTATATATTCTTCTATCATTAATTTCATTATTATTTTATTTATATGCTAAGAGGCTTACTAGTTATTATTCAAATTTAATCTACTGCTGGGTTAGAAATCAAATCCATAATTGTTTGGTCTCTTAAATCTATGAAGTAACTAAGGTTTATTGATTTGCTGCAACCGAAATCATTAGATCTTAATGAGAACATTCAATTAAATTAAATGCAACCACTTGTGTTTGTGTTATTTAGTTTCATCATTCTCTCTAATTTTTAATGTAATTGTTAAATTAAATTGAAGCGCTTGTTATTGGTTGTTTGGTAGTTAGGGTTCATTAGATCACTTGTTTTCTAATTAATTATGACTAACGAGAGATAAGAAGATAGCCCTAACAATGAATATTTAAAGTTGTGATTGATCCATCTATGCATCAATGATTAGTTGTAGGAATTTGGTGGTGGGTGTTGACTAATGCTAAGGTTTGCATTCTTGATCATTTCCTTTTATTTCTTACTTGGTAAGTTTCTTAGTTTTTGTTCTCAGACCAATTTTTTTGTATTTTATTTTATTTCTAATTGCAAACAATCCCTCAAAATATTTTATTTTAGTTTATATTAGGAGGCTTTTTCATAAAAATTTCCTTTGGGATTTGACCTAGACTACAACCTTGTAATAAAAATTTATTTATTCTAAGCTATTTGTGAAACTAGAATTATTTTTTTTGGTTTCGATGATCGATCAAAAAATTTGGTGTCATTTCCGGGGAGCTATTAAAGTTTTTGCTTATAGTAAACTGATTTATGCGAAGTTCTTCTCGTAAAAGTGAACCATTGTTTGATCTAGAGATCGACAAGACATCAAAGGTGAACAAGAGCACAAAAAGGCAAGTAGTCAATTTCACAGCTTCAACATCTATGAACAATGACTTTGAAAGTAATGAAGAAGCAGTAGTTTTTATAGAGATGGCGATGCAAAGAACACTAAGGGAATTGGAAACTCTCAACATTGTCTAGCAACCCTTGTACTTTAATTTTCCTAATATTAAGGCAGCTTTTGAATTAAAATCTTGATTGATTAATTTATTTCCTATCTTTTGTCGATTTGCAGATGAGGACTCCCATAAACACTTGAGGGAATTTCATATTGTCTACTCGACCATGAAACCATAGGGAGTTACAAAAGAACAGATTAAGTTGAGAGCCTTCCTATTCTCTTTGGTGGAAAAGGTAAAGGACTGGTTGTACTACCTTCATTTCGGTTCAACTAGAACTTGTAATGACTTGAAGAGAAAATTTTTGGAAAAGTTCTTTCCAACTTCAAGGGTTAGAACAATTCGAAAGGAAGTTAGTGAGATTCGTCAATGCAACGAAAGGAGCCTATATGAGTATTGGGAGATATTCAACCAACTATGTCCAAGTTACCAACACCACCTAATATCTAATGAATTTGTGCTATAGTACTTCTACAAAAGGCTACTGTTCATGGATCAAAGTATGTTGGATGTTGCAAGTGGAGGAGCACTTGTAGAAAAGACGCCCGAAGAAGCAAAAGCCCTAATTTCTAAAATGGTAGCCAACTCTTAGCAGTTTGGGGTAAGGGCAAACTATGCATCAAAGAAGGTAAATGAGGTAGAAACATCTAGTCTTAAAGCTCAACTCTCTAAACTAACCTTTCTTGCTAGGCAAGTTGCCTTGGGACAAGTTCAAAATCCTAGAGTTTGTAGTATTTGCTTGGTTCAAGGACACCCTACTAACTTATGTCGACAGCTTTAGGAGGATACAATGCCTCAAATGAATACGGTAAGTAGGTTTGTTAACCAACTAAGAAGGCATGATTGCTATGCGAATGAATATAATCTTGGTTAGAGGGACCACTCGAATTTCGGATATGGGCAACCAAGTAAGCAACTGCAGTACACATATCTTGGTTACAACAAACTAGCCTTTTCACAACAAAACCAAGGACCAAGTTCAGGTATGGCTTTAGAGGATATTGTTAAAGATTTAGCTATTAACACTCAAATGCTTTAACAGGAAACAAAGGCTAGCATCAAAGACTCAAGGAACCAAATTTTACAGCTAGCAGCCTCATTGAACAAAATTGAAGTTGAAAAGGGGAGGTTGGCATCTCAAGCTAAATTAACCTAAGGGAACATCCTATTGTCCTGACCCTTTGAAATGGCAAAGAAGTCCAAACTACCACATAAAAAATGGTAGCACCTAAAAAGGAACAAGATGTGCCAAAACTAGCAACTTTTGATGCACCAATTGAGGAGGTAAGTAACAAGCCAATTTTTGCAAAGTTAAAAACTTTGATTCCACCTCCTTTTCCTGGTAGGTTGAAAAAATCAAAGATTGAAGAGACAGAGCCGGAAATTCTTGAGACTTTTAGGAATGTCAAAACCAACATACATTTGCTATATGCAATTAAGCAAGTGCCTCGGTATGCCAAGTTTCTGAACAAGCAGTGCACCAACAAAAAGAAGCAGCAATCTAATAAGACAATCAAAGTAGGTGAGAATGTGTCAACAATAATTCAAAGAAAGCTGCCTCAAAAGTGTAAGGACCTTGATATGTTTACTATACCATGTGTAATACGCAATTTTAAGGTTGAAAAAAGCTATGTTAGATTTAGGAGCTTCAATTAATGTCATGCCATATTCTATATATACTTCTTTGAAACCTAGACCTTTGAATAAAATTGGTGTTCTGATTCAACTAGTTGATAGATAGAATGCCTATCCTAGGGGTGTAGTTGAGGTTGTTTTTGTGCAACTAAATGATTTAATTTTTCTTGCTAATTTCTATCTGCTTGATGTGGAGAATAGTGACCTAACTACTCTTATTTTGTTAGGAAGACCATTTTTAAAGACATCCAAGACTAAGATTGATGTGGATAATGGCACTCTCACAATGGAATTTGATGGAAAAATTGAACAATTCAGTATGTTTTACACACTGAAGAAAACTAACAAAAATAATTTTATTTCTTTTGTTGAAAAAATTGATACTTTGGCGTAGAATGAAACAAGAAAAAAATTCTAAAAACCAAGCAAACTTGGCACAAAAAGATAAGAAACAAAATGTCAAGTTGCAGCAAGAACATGAGACGCCATTTGTGGTTGGAGAAAAGGTGTTATGAAAACATAGAAAAAGATGGAATGTGTTACCTCAAAAGTCTGAGCTTAATTGGATTGGACAATTTGTTATTAGAGATATTTCTATTCATGGTGCAGTCAACCTTAAAAAGTTTAAAAATAAAAAAAAGTTTTCAACACTGAGATGCATAAGTTTAAGGCCTTCTATGAGGGATTCTCAAAGCACACAAGTTGATCAACAAATGGACTGTCTAGCCAAAGACAATAAACAAAGGTGCTTTTGGGAGGTAACCCAATTCTGGTTTTGTGCAACAAACAATAAGAGTTTCATTTCTTTTATTTTTTTTATTTGTCTGCTTCTATATTTTAGGTTTATTTGTTCTCACAACTGGTTTTCTTGGTCAAAGTATTAGATTTTTTTATGCTGGAAGAGAAGTCGAACATAGGGGCAACAAGCTAAAGTCTAGTTCTAGGCTGCAAATCACCACAAAAATAACTTTCAAGGTAATACCTTTTCTTTTCCCTATCTATGTTTTTATTGTGAACATTGAGGCAATGTTTGATTTATGTGTGGGGGAGTGGGTAGCTTGGGCCTTAATTTTCTGTTTCTGAAATTTTTCTACTAAAATTTTTTGATTCATACTTTTAAGCAATTTATGTGAATAAATTGAGCATGCTCATGCACATTTTAGGGGTTCTTGAAGCCATTGAAGCTAAGGAGCTCAAAATGACACTTTCAAGCATCTTGTTGAGGTTCTATGACCAAGTTCAAGAAAATGAGGCCTTGTATATGTTCTATACTAGACAAGTGAATTCATCCATCAAGCTCCATCCTTTTTATGCAAGGAAATCAACTCATATCTCAAGGGAAGGCTGTGACACCATTGGAAGCATGAAAGTGCACATACAGGCCTTAATGGTGCAAGTTCAAGCTCAACAGAACTATAGCCATTATAAAATATCTATTTCAAGTCAATATGCCTTTCTTAAGTTATTTCCTAGCCATCCAAGCCAAGCTAAAGTAGCATACTTAGAGGGAGGAGAAATTCCCGAGTCTTGATTTCATCATGCTTAAATGAAGCCTAAAGGGAGTCTAATTCATGTCAATTCATATCCATGGTGCCAAGGATGTATATGATGCTTATTCTAGGATATTTGGATCACATATTATGGAAGGGAAACCAATACAGTAGATTGGATACATTCTACACACCTTAGTGCACAATTTCAAAGCTTGGAGCCTACACATGCACCTTTGGAGACTCCATGAAGTGTTCATGAGCCAATTTCTTCCACAATCTAAATCTTTGAGCTCTAAAGTTTCAAGGCCACTTTTACACATCTAATAGAATGTCTCAAGCCAATGTAACTCAATTATTCAATTTGGAAGAAGAAGATCCAAGTACAAACCCCAAATGGCACCAAAAGCACACCCAAGAATACTATTTAGCAGTTTTTATGGCCAATCTTGTGTTCTAGCATATTTTATTTTAATATCCTGTTCATTAACATTATTTAGGATGTAATTAGGGCCATGGAAGTGATTCAGGTTACATAAGATAAGAGGAAGTTGCTGCACACATTAAACCTATGCAAATTAGATGCTTGAGTCCTAGTTTGACGTGGTTTTCTTAACTCCTTTGAACTTAGGGTTTTGGCCATAAATTTCAGCTTGTTTTTATACCTAGTTTTTGCCTATAAATAGGCACATATTTTGGGTGAAAAACACAGCCTTTTACATGAATAACGTTGCTATTTTGAAGAGGAAAATCTCTTTGGTTCTTTGAAGACTACCTTGGTGCAAAGTTGCTTCTGTTCTTGGTTTTCTTATACTTTATGTTTTTAATCACAAGTTGATTGAGGATGGTGGTTTAAAATCCAATGTTTTTGATGTCTTGTGGAGCTTGAAAAACATGGTTCGCATAAGTTAGTATCAGGGCCACAAGTTCCATCTAAAGGACATATCTTGATGTTCTTGTTTATTTTCAATTTTTTTTCCAAAATTTTTTTGATTTAATTCACTATTTTAATCCTTTTTCTTCTTGTTTTGGGTCTGCCCTCTTTCTTTCTAGCCTTGCTTCAAATCAAAACAATAAAAACATGTCAAGCTAGGGTTCCCTAGTTTTCAGTTTTCATTCATTGGTTCTTCTTTTGTTTTTTACCGTTTTGTTTCATGCCCAACCTATTAATATTTCTTATTTTCATTGTTTCTAGCAGCTTAGATTTAGGAAAACATCCAAAAAAAAAATCCAATTTTAGGAAGTTTTGGTGCCAAAAAGATACTTGAAACATGAAGCCATAATCTGCAAAGATTCACCAACACCTATGGATTGTAATTGCGATCGTGTAACAGGCTGAGGGTACGTAAACAGGAACTAGCCGAAGACCTGTGTGAGTACTAAAGATGAAATACATGAAAGGAGTAAAACGAAAGAGATATAGGAACTGTGGGTAAAGAATTGATGGGCTAATGTTTGTGAGTGGTTAAGTTGTGTGTATGACATGTACAGCCTCACAGTGTATGTGCTGGCTGAATGATTTACTAAGGTCTTGCATAACTAATGTACATTATCAGGGTCACATTGTAGCTCCAGAACTTATAAAGAATCAGTTGAATCTCCTTTGCCCGTATTCTTTACCGGAACCGGGACCATGAACGAGCCGGGACCATTACACATCCACATGGAAAAGTCAATATTGAGCTTTTGTGGATTCTATGCAACTCCCTTAGGGGAATTTAATTGGTGGAACGGAAGTTGGATTGCTGCTAATACAAGCCTAATCGTACGAGATAAATATCATATATAGGAGAGTTTTAATATATTTAAGCATGGGAAAGTAAACTTCAAACGGGTAAATTAAGAAGCAAATATTATGGTAAGTGGTGTGACCCCTCCAAGGACCCGCCTTATGTTAGCAAAGCTCCCTAATTTTCCATTAATGAAATCAAACCTTTATCTTGTCTTGTAAAGCACGCTTGCGCTAGTCGGGATCATCAAAGTTCATGTATGACGGAATTGGTTAAGCATTGTAGTTTCTAATGTTTATATTGTTAGCTTTTCTAAATGATTATGCATGCTAGGGACTAGCTTTAGTTTGAAGATTTGGGGGAGTTATGATAAGTGCTGCAATGGACAACGGAACGGTCAAAATTGTTGACTTCTAGTCAATTTTGGACCATCAATTCATTTTTCCATCATTTCACCACATTGCAACAACGTGCACATCATGTGTTATCAAGGTAACCGTCTTAGCTTTGGTTCATCTTCCCGCAAGTTGGATCCGCATTGTGGATGTGTCAGGATGGGAACGGGATTAACAAAAAATGAAAATTGGTACATGCAAGGAATAAGCTAGAGAAAAGAGCATTGCCAACGCGTTATTTAGCGCTCTTCTAATTTTTTGCTTAGTGGTGATGTGTTACCCCGCCAACTCTACACAGGAGGAACAGCCTGGCGATGTGTCACCAGACATTCCCCTATTTCGCCTAAACCTCATATTTTGATGGTCCCCCCCCATGTCTTCCCCACCTAGTGAGCTATCCTTGGAGTAGGGATGTTTTTCTAACCTTTAAAGGATTGGGAGCATAAGACAAGGAAAAATAAAGGTTTTTGAAAGCGGATATGAAGAGGAAAGGAAGAGCCAAATAGGACACATTGCATACTCTTCTTCTTATCACTTCTTGGGAGAGCCACCATTGGAGCAAAGCTTGGAGCTTGAAGAAGGAGCCTAGGAGCCAAAGAGACTTAGGCCACTAAGATCCATCTTGGGTTTCTTCTTATCCTCTTCTTATTTTGTGAATTTTTCATGGATTGTTTGGTTATGGGTTTAATGTTTGTTAATAGAATGGACATAAAGTAGATCCTTACCCCCCCCCCCCCCCCCCCCCCCCCCCCCCCCCCCCCCATGCTATCTTTCTATGATGTGATGAAACTTTTGTTCTTTGATATCTAATGATCATTTGCTGTTCTTTTCATGGATTTTTCCCATCTTGTGTTACCAATTCTTATGCTAAATGTATGTGTGTTGAATGGTCACCTCACACAAAGCACAATCCCACTTAGTTCTTGAGAAAGAAAGAAGGGGGTGGAAATGAAGGATAGAGTATAATGGGTATTGTAGATTAGAGATAATCCATGAGCTCATTAAGGCGTGTTTGGAACGGAGGTTAAGGTTAAATCCACCTGGGTTTGAATCATAAGCTTGGAGAAATTCCTTACTTGATTCTATGGTGATACGATCAAAGAAGGCACAACCAAGGAAGGCAAGGATACATTGAAGATAACTAGTGGACCATTGACAAGGAAGAAGGCTAAGGAGCTCACTAGTACACTTCAAGCTTTTGTCTCAAGCCTTTTCATGGATAATGGTCTTGGAATTTCGCAAGGAGCTGCTGGAACATGGAAGGAAGCATATGGAGATGATGGCCAAGCTTGGATTTTGACAGATTGGTGATATTCTGGTAGAAAAATCATATCTTGAGCTAAACAAATCGGAATTGAGTAATTCTTGATTCATTGGAAAGCTAACATCTGGAGCTACAAATCATATGAAGACCATGAAACCCAGTTTGCACGTTAAGGAGGTCCAATTTAGCTTCAAAGTCGCGATTTGCGAGTCATCATTGGTTTAGAAGCAGTTGCAGTATTTTGGGCATATCTTTGGCTTTAGATGTCCGTTTTGTGTGGTTCAGGTGTCATTTCAAAGCTAAGAAATAGATCTACAACTTTCATGCTTTGCATTTTGAGAAATCATGGCTGCATCAAGTTCGAATTTCAGCTTGAAGTTGAAGACACAAGCAAGAACCACTTGAGAAGACTATTTTGGGGTTTTTATGGCCAATCTTGTTTTGTAACGTATTTTATTTTATTTTCCTATTTATTTACATTATTTAGGATGTTATTTAGGCCATGGAAGTGATTCAGGTCATTTAGGATAAATGGAATTCGCTGCACACCTTAAACATGTGTTAAAAGGGTGTAGGAATCCTAGTTTGACTAGGTTTTCTTAAGTCTTTTGTACCTAGGTTTCCTAGGTGACTTGGGCTGCGAATTTTGCTGAGTCTTTTACCCTAGTTTAGGCCTATAAATAGGCACATATTCTGGTTGTAAAAAACAGCCTTGACATGAAATAATATTGCTACTTTGGAGAGAATTTCTCTTTGGTTCTTTGTGGACTACCTTGGTGCACAAGTGTGCTTGTGTTCTTGGTGTTCTTATACTTCTTGTTTCTAGTCACAGGTTGATTAGGGGTGGGGGTCTTAAAATCCAGTCTCTTTGATGTCTTGTGGAGCTTGAAAAACATCTTGGGCGCGTTTCATGGTCTTTATACCATCGGGGTTCGCATCACTAGGTGAGCAAAGACTTAGCTTGAGAAAGTGGGTTTTTGAACTTAGGGCCTCCACACCACATAAGGGGTAATTGTATTAGGGCTTCATTTGACTTGGATAGCAAGTAATAGGGTGGATTCCTAGGGAGATAATCTTCATACTTTGAGCACTTTAGTTTAGTCTTCCTTAACAACCTGTGCATTTATTTAGCTTATCATCTTAGAGTTTACTAAGTAGTTTGTGGGGTCATTCATCTTAGTTCTTTACTCTTCATTCATGCATCCACTCAATTAGCCTTAAGTCTTACTTGTTTCATTCATTCTCTTTCCCTTAATAGTTTAGGTGGTATGAGTAGCTAGGATTCAAATTCCTGGTAGGCTCACACTGTCCCTTGGGATGACACCCTTATTTGCCTTTATACACAGTGGAATCATACACTTGCAAATGATTAAGGGTTAAAAATTATAATCTTTTGTTGCCACAATAGTCGTGCGGATTGGGAATTATAGGGACTTTGGGAATGCCCAATGCCTAATACTTTAAGCCTTGAAGGCACCTTTTCTTTCCTTTTTTTTTTCCTTCTAATGGCAAAAACGGTAAAAAAAACCACTAGTGTTTATCCTTGGCTTAATTGTACCACTCGATGTTTATTTTATCAAATCGACCACTTAAGTTAAAAAAGTTGGCTCAATTATGCCACTCTCATTAAATTTGTGGAAACAATCCACAAATTTGATGAATGATTCTTTTAAGTGTTTGCAGTTTTAAATATGAAGGAAATTTGTTAACATGGAAGCATGCAGTTCCAACCCCACATGCAAAAAGATTTATTGTTGAGAGCAATTGCTCCATGAAATTTACACAAGCAGTGGTGTTTCCTCTAAAATAAAAACATATTTCATCAAATTACGCTAAAAAATGTTTTGAAACATGTTTACACACATTTCTCATAAATCAAAAAAATTCACCACATCTTGGACCCACCCCACCCTAGCTCGGGCCAAGGTTATGTCTGACCTAGGCCCAACTAGCCTAGCTGGGCCATGTCAGCCCACCGGCCACCACTAGTTTAAAGAATCAAAACAACAAGGCTAACTTAAGAATTAGGGTTCCAAATATTCTTATCTTATAGAGAAGTAATAAAATCACACATTATTATTATTATTATTATTATTATTATTATTATTATTATTATTATTATTATTATTATCATTAAGTCTATCCAAATTTGCCACCATCGTTAATTGATACTTGCTAGGTACCGTTGTTTCTATCCATATTGAATCGGTCTCTGTTAACTCCCCTTTTTCTCTATTCAACCAACCAACATGGCCACTAATAGCCGGCCCTATACAGAAACTGCCACTAGCTCATGGTCTCACCATTCCTCATTTTTTTGGTCGCTCGTTGCTCTAGCTTAAAACCATCTACCTATCCCCACAGGGCCAGTTTGATGACCCACAAGTTTGCGGAAGGTTATTTGGATTGTTGAGTTGAGGTTGAAGGTTGAGTAGACACTAAAATGTTTGACGAATTAGTTGCATTCTAATTCCTCATCGTGTGAGTATATTGTTCATACAATGGTTTGCATGATTTGGTTTTTAGGTTTCAGTTAAATTTCCAAGAATTCCTTCTGGGGTTCAGACATGGTTGAAGTTGTATTCTTTAATCCTCCAAGCCCAACTGAATAAATTCAATGAAAGTTAACTGCATTGTAAACAGACATGGGTATATGGCAAGTGATCCATATACCTGAAAAGCCATAACTACCTCGTAATCAACAATCCACAAGTTAGGATACTAAATCCTCCTATATTGCTGTCTGTGTCTTTTGTTGTTGCTATTGTTCATGCTTCATATGTTTTCTATTTTGCTTTTACACATACAGTTGATGTTTATGCCATTGCAATTGAGCCAAAGTTTGCCAATACGCTTGTCAAGTATCTTGGCACCCGTGTTTTAGTCCTAATATTCTACGAGGAATGAGATATTTTTCTGACTTGCAGCTACATATCTATCCATTGAAATGCCCTCCTTAATTGTCTTCATTTCGAACATTTTTACAATGGGTTCATATTTTGTGTTGTGCATATTTTTTTGGCTAAATTTTTTTAGAATATTTATGCTTTAAAGCTTTTTCATGAAATTCTCTGCTTATATTTGTCTCTCTTTTTCATGAAAGATATCAAGTGCTGCAGAAAATCAGCTAAATGTTTGTTAAAATCATTCATGGGTAACAAAATTATGAAAGATAAAAGGTGATCGACTCCTAGTAGTTGGTTTTTTGTCTCAAGCAATAACAACTATGTTGTGTTGACATATCTTTTAAGGGTTTTCTTTTTAATAAAGACAAGTGATAATCCATTGATTTCACAAATGATTCATTCTTTTAAGTATTTGCATTTTAGAATATGAAGGAAATCTCTTAATGTGGAAACATGCAGTTCCAAACCCCATAAGCAAAAGGATTTATTGTTAAAAAACCCGTTTGAGTATCCATGAGTTATATTCAACCCTATTAATTGCTAATGACAAGTAGAAAAATAGGATTCACATTTAATGAGTTACCATCACTCATTCATATGTGGTTCAAAGTAGAGGAATGTGAAAATGACATTGATGGTATCTTCTTGTAGTAAAATCAAGATAGCCATTCCTCATTTTGTAACCTTTATAGGTGTCTAAATATGCGACATCATTGAAAGCAAAATGGGAAGAATAATGCAAACTATGGCCAACCTCCTATCATCCACCAACTTAGTAAGTTGTAGTGCATTGGTCATGTAACTTATTTTCAATAAGTTAAGAGCTATTTTTGCTTAATACTCTTCATGTAAATTAGTAAGTTGAGAGCTATTTATTCTTAATACTTTTCATCTTTGCCTTTCATATGGTTCCATGATTCATATAAATTCTCCTCTAAACTGGATAATGGTTTGGTTTTATGACCTTGATTTTGTTGAAATCATCAACAAGTGGAGCACATACTACCAAAAAACTTTATGACCTATTTCTTCTATTATAGCTTCTTTCGTTTCACATTTATTTTGATACAAATTTTAGAGAAGCGTTTAGGGTCAAATTTTAGTTTTTCTTCTTCCCTTCAGATGAATTAAAGTTCCAACAATCTGACTGGCACCTTAAGGAACTTTTGAAGATATGCGGCACATATTCTCAAATGACCAAGACCCACAAACCCGAGATTGGTGGAATGGGATAATTACCTCCACACTTTATTTGAAAACAATGAGGAAGACATCCTCGAGTGGTGGAAGAACAAGAGAGCAAGAGATCTTGGCAGTTTCAATCTCTACTTTTGCCTCTGAGGCTGGCTTTAGTGCAGGAAAAAAAGTCATCTTGGAGAAACGGACAAGGGTTACACCTGAGGCCATTGAGGTTTGTGTTTGTAACCGGGATTAGGCCCTTGCTATTGTAAGGAAGCAACACATGAAAATCTCGGATGATGAGGTCCCCTTCTGATAATTAGGCACAATAGTAGATTGTAGGTTTTCATTATAATTTGAAGATTGTAATTGATCTGATTATGCAGTTAAGCATAGATTTTCAGTTTTACCTTTTTATTTTTTTCTTGTAATGTAAGTGCCGTTTAGTTTTTTCATTAATAAAATTTACTGTTAGTATTGTGCCCAAAAAGCCAATCAGAGAGGGTGTTTGTTCTCAAATAAAAACATATTTCATCAAATTATGCTCAAAAAATGTTTCAAAACATATTTAAACACATTTCTCAGAAATAAAAAAATTTTGGCTCTGCTTAGACCCGCCCCCTCGCCCCCAGGCCTGGGCCTAGGTTAGGCCTGACCTAGGCCCAACCTACCTTGATGTGACCTGTGCCCAGTCCAAGAAACCCAACTCAAGCCTAGCTAGGCCGGGTCAGCCCACCAACCAACACTAGTTTGAAGGATCAAAACAATAAAACTAACTCAACAATTAAGGTTCCAAATATTCTTATCTTATAGAGGAGTAATAGAATCACACATTGTTGTTATTATTATTATTATTATTATTAGTAAGTCCGTCCAAATCTGACACCACCATTAGTTGACGCTGTCCAGGTTCCTGATGTTTCTAACCCTAGTGAATCAGTCTCTGTTAACTTCCAATTTTCTTTATTCAACCAACTAGCGTAGTTGCCCACTATTGGCCATGTGTAGAAAATGCCACTAGCTCGTGGTCTCACCTTCACTTGTTTTTTAGTCGTTTGTCACTCTAGCTTGAAATTCCCACCTATTCCCACAGCGCTAGTTCAACGATCTATAGTTGCATGAAAGGTTATTCGGATCGTCAAGTTGAGGTTGAATATTGAGTAAACACTAAAATGTTTGATGAATTAGTTGCATTCTAATTCTTTATTGTGCGAGTATATTGTTCATATAATGGTTTGCATGGTTTGGTTTTCAGGTTCAGTTAAATTTCCAAGAGTGCCTTATGGGGTTTAGACATTGTTGAAGCAAGAAATTCAACAAAAGTTAAATGCAATGGAAAAGGACATGGGGTACATGGCAAGTGATCCATATGCCCAAGGTGTTAAATATCGCTACCACTAAGTATATTACAGCTCAAATTTTTAAGGTATACCGCATGGTATACTGCGCCACATACCGTTACCGTTTTCGAAAAAAAAATAAATGTTAAAATATTATTTTAAGATGACATAATTTGTCCAATAATTTATTTTTACACATTTTATATATATTCTAATTTTTCTCATCATAATTTGTCAAAAATAAAAGAAATATATGTGATAGAAGATACTCCCTCCGTTCCAATTTAGATGAAACATATTCCTTTTCGGGATGTCCCAAAAAGGTTGAAACATTTCCTCTTTTGAAAAATTTTAAACAATCAATTTACCATTTTACCCACATTTAAACTCTCACTACACAAAACTCAATAAAGAATCTTTTTTTAATCTACACACAATCTCTCACTGCACAAATCCCAAAAAGAATATTTTCTTATTTAATCATTATTTAAACTCTTACTGCATAAATCCCAAAAAGGAATATTTTCTTATTTAATCATTATTTAAACTCTCACTACACAAAATTCAAAAAAAAAAATAGTTCCATGGGTAAAATTGGAGAAAATAACACAAATTACATACACCTTAATCTCCATGCCTAGAAAAACATTTCATCTATTATGGGACAGAGGGAGTATTTTTTTAATACAAAAAAAAATAAAAATGTTGTATATAGAGCAAAATAAATAATACTAAGAAAACTATTTTATTGATATAAGAGAAAAAAATAATACTTTAATAATAATAATACATTTTATAATACCACATTGAGTTCTTAGGTGGCTCAAAGTATGATGCTACGTTCCTAGCTTGTTCTTTATGAGCAAAATATTCGCCCACGTCATGGCATTTTGGTTTTAAGTCAAGAAATTTTGCAAATGAGAGTAATATTCAGTTGGGGTAACATGCACCAGGAATCCAAATGGGAGATATTGTTCAACACCATGTTCTAGTTGAAAATGTGATGATTGTCACCAAATAGTTTATTAAAAAAGATTGTGGCCGTTGATGATGAATCTTCAAGTTGCTACCATCCATTGAATTTGTATATTAACTAAGAAAAGAAACAAAAAAAATAAAAGTAAATATTTATTTTATTATTTGTGTGTTACATATATTTTAATGTTTTATATATTTATGATATTTTGATGTAAAATAAAAAAAATTGCTAAAAATAAAATATCATGATATGTACCACGCGGTATTTGTGGTATATCGCAATTTTTTTGACAAAATGCATACAAAAGATGAGCAGTATGTGAAATACCATGCAATACCATGGTATACCGTGTGAAAAATGAAAAAAATACAAAAACATTTGTACTACATACCATGTACCTGCGGTAAACTATTAGGGCCCAACTCACCCCCACCCTAAACCTTTTTAAGAGGTTCATGCCAACTGATTTATTTTGGTCACTCAGTTGATTTTCATAAGGTGAATTGGAGTCTGACTCTCAGGATTCTTAACACCAATTTGCTACTTACTTAAGTGGGAATCTCAAGCTTTTGAAGCTTTAGTGGGGTTTGCCTAATTTTAGCCAATTGGTGGAATCTCAACCAGTTGAGTTTACTTAGGGCTTTATGCACGCATATGAAAGTGTGTCTTAGTGTCAAAAGGGGTTCATTAGGGCCTACCTAAAGCCAAGCACACACACACACCCAAGTAGAGATACATGCATACCCATGAGCTTAATAGGTTACAAACCATGCTTGCCATTTTTTCTCACATACCATACTTAGTGCCTTATGGCTTACCTAAGCCCAAAAATACATACAACGGACATGTTATGTTTTCTTCTAAGCCTAGTATGCTTGACCTCAATATATACAAATATGTAAATGCCAAAATTTAGAACTAAGACTACATGGCCCAAAACAAATACATCAAAATTTTGATGTACTAAGTGTTACCATGCTCGGTACATCTTTTAGTTCAAATTGTCTCTAGGCCCACTGAGACTTTATGATAAGCTTATATTTATTATATTTATTTCTCTCATATTTAGTATGTTTTAATATGTTTTGAACCTTAAAGATATATTTTGAGTATGATTTGTAGCTTACAGTATATCTGGACTCAATCGATTGAAAGTGAATTTAATTTGTCATTTTACAAGTTTTAATTTGGTTGTCCTCTTTCACAATGTTGACAGATTGGTGATATTCTGGTAGAAAAATCATATCTTGAGCGACAAAGATCGGAATCAAGTGATTCTTGATTCATTTGAAGGCTAACATCTAGCGCTACAAATCACGTTCAGACCACAAAGCCTAGTTTGCACGTTAAGAGGGTCAAATTCAGCTTGAAAGTTACGATTTGCGAGTCATCACTGGTTCAAAAGCAGTTGCAGTATTTTAGGCATATCTTTGACTGTAGATGTCCGTTTTATGCGATTCAAGTGTCGTTTTCAAGATAAGAAAGATCTCTACAACTTTTATGCTTTGCATTTTGAGAAATAGTGTATTAATCAAGATTGAATCTCAACTTGAAGTTGCCGCTACTGTTCTAGAGCATTGTTTGGGGCACTTTTGTAAAAACATAGAAAGTTTAGGGACATTTTATGAGTTTAGCACACTAGGTTAATTTTTTTTAAGGTATTTAAAGTGGCAGGTGCCACAGCCACAAGACCCCCATCTCTCCCTGATGTGAACCCCGATGGTATAAAGACCATGAAACGCGCCCAAGATGTTTTTCAAGCTCCACAAGACATCAAAGAGACTAGGTTTGAAACCCCCACCCCTAATCAACCTGTGATTAGAAACGAGAAGTATAGAACTCCAAGAACACAAGCACACTTGTGCACCAAGGCAGTCCACAAAGAACCAAAGAGAAAACCTCTCCAAAGAGCAATATTATTTCAGCATTAATCTATGTGTTTACATCCAGAATATGTGCCTTTATATAGGCCTAAACTAGGGTAAAAATCTGGGCAAAATTCGCAGCCCAAGTCACCTAGGAAACCTAGTTACAAAGGACTCAAGAAAACCTAGTCAAACTAGGATTCCTACACCCTTTTAACACATGTTTAAGGTGTGCAGCGAATTCCATTTATCCTAAGTGACCTGAATCACTTCCATGGCCTAAATAACATCCTAAATAATGTAAATAAATAGGAAAATAAAATAAAATACGTTACAAAACAAGATTGGCCATAAAAACCCCAAAATAGTCTTCTCAGGTGGTTCCTGCTTGTGTCTTCAACTTCAAGCTGAAATTCGAACTTGATGCAGCCATGATTTCTCAAAATGCAAAGCATGAAAGTTGTAGATCTCTTTCTTAGCTTTGAAATGACACCTGAACCACACAAAACGGACATCTAAAGCCAAAGATATGCCCAAAATACTGCAACTGCTTCTGAACCAGCGATAACTCGTAAATCACGACTTTGAAGCTAAATTGGACCTCCTTAACGTGAAAACTGGGTTTCATGGTCTTCATATGATTTGTAGCTCTAGATGTTAGCTTTCCAATGAATCAAGAATCACTCAATTCTGATCTGTTTAGCTCAAGATATGATTTTTCCACCAGAACATCGCCAATCTGTCAACATCCGAGCTTGAAGTGCACTAGTGAGCTCCTTAGCCTTCTTCCTTGTCAATGGTCCACTAGTTATCTTCAATGGATCCTTGCCATCCTTGGTTGTGCCTTCTTTGATCGTATCAGCTCCCCCCTCCTTAGAAGGATTCGTCCTCGAATCAAAACCTACATTAGAAAAGGGAATTGAATCAATAACAATGAAATAATCAACACATAAGCACTTACCTTTCACATAAGCACCAATAGCATGGAATGCTTGTGTATGGAGCTTTAATCTTGTGAAAAACCTGAACCAATATCCAAATGCAATGATAATTTTGATACCTCCAGGGTCAAAAACAAAGTTAGAAGCAATTAGCACAACAAATCTGAAATTTTGCACAATTTTCATCTTAACTCTAGGCATCACTTTCATTGCCTTTGCCATCTCAAAAACATTATTCCCATAACTAGGAAAGGTGTTGGAAGAATTTACCTTAGGGATGCTGTATGCACTTAAAACAAATGGACCTAAACTCACACAAGTGTTATGGTTATGAAAAACACAAGTTATGCATGTCAAGACAATAGTTTGCATAGGCCATTCAAACAAACAAGAATTGAACACAATGTGGCCTAAACTAATAACAAAACAAGGATGCATGAATTTCACAAAAATCCTAAGCATTTTAAATGAAACAAGATTGGAGTAGATAGGATTAAGTGAAACCAATTCAGTAGCAAATGTATATGCACAACAATGCATGAAATTTGTGAATGGGATGTGACACAAAACAAAGGACTCAACATACCTCCTTAAAAGGCTGAATTTAAAACCAGAATTTTCACTCAAAATAAAAACTTTCAGGTTTGGACATAAAGAAAAAATATCAAGACTCAAAAGTTCGTGTAATGCATGTGTCATTACAAAAGAATGCTTGCTGGAAATTAAAGATTGACTCACAAAAATGGGCTGAACATGAATGTGAATCAAAGAAGTATGTAATGCATGGATAACAACCAATTTATGCATGAAAAATTCCAAAGAAATAAATTTTACTTGAGACGGAATAAAACAATGTGAGACGGATGCAAAACAAGCAAATTCAAAAACAAAAGACTTCAAAACAGATTTTTCTTTAGAGAAACTCAAGCAATTCCAAAGAGGATTTGACAAAACCAAAGAATTAGAAGCTTTAAAACCATATTTTGTCAAAGTTTCATGCTTACTTCCTTCTCTTAATCTAGTTTCATGAAAACCATTCTTCAAAATAACATTGCAAGCAAACACACATTGTTTGAGATTTTCATGCAAAACTACATCAAATCTAGGTGTTAGGAAGAAATACATTACAGTGGTTGGACTTAGTCTCCAAGTATCTTCCTTTGGTGTAGGAACCACAAAATTTTCACCTTTGCACTCAATGACTTTGGTTGGAGTTGCATTAATTTCATCCCCTTGAAACATATGATAACAAACAATGTTAGGCAAACTTTTACATATGAAATCACTTGGACTCACCTCAAATTGTTCCTTCTCAACCTCCTTTGATGGTTTGATGCATGGGATATGACTTGGAATATTGGGAACACAAACTTCTTTAATGGGCAGCAACTCACTTGATTCTTGTAGTTCATCTCCACTCAAGTCCTGAAAAGAAGACAACACAACACTAGAAGAAGACTCCATTATGTTAGATGAAAGTATGGCTTCTCTGTAGGTCATTCTCTCTTCACTCGGCTTAGGTTCATTACACTCTTGTCTTCTCTCAACTTCGCACTCAATTTCTTCTCTCGGGAACTCTCCACTCTTCTTCCCCTCAAGTTCACTCTTCTCACTTAAACTCTCGATTGTTCTCTCGGCTTTCCCCTCATTACTCTTGCCCTCAACTTTCCCCTCATTTTTTTTTCTCTCAACCTTACTTTGAATTTTTCTTTGATCCTCCAAGACTTGATGTGGTAAAAGTGGTACAAGCATGACTGACTTTTCTTGTTAAGATTGAGACAAGTCTCCTTTTGTGGTCTCCATGTTTGGCTTGGGTACTTCTCTTACATCTTTGCTCCATGCTCCTTTCCATGTGGAAATTCCTCCTTGACACATCTTGGATGCCTTGGACCTTTTGATGATCCTTTCGGCCTTAATGGCATAATAAAGCAAATCTTCCACGTTGAAATAAGGCGCCATTTCCACTTTGTTGGCAATCTCAGGATTGAGACCATTAATGAATCTAGCAATGGTGGTCTCCTCATCCTCCATGATTTTGGCTCGGGTCAAGGTCATCTCCAAGTGTTTATGGTAGTCCTCCACACTCTTTTGGCCTTGCACTAGCTTTTGAAGCTTGAGGCGTTGATCTTTAGTGTAGTAGCTAGGAACAAATCTCCTCCTCATCAAGGCTTTAAGGGCTCTCCATGTGTGTATAGGCTCCTCCTCATTCCTTCTCCTAGAAGTAACATCCTGATTCCACCATACAAGAGCATAATTAGTGAACTTCATGGTAGCCAATTTAACCTTCTTTTCGTCAGAGTAATGATGGCAATCAAACACCATCTCAATCTTTTGCTCCCACTCCCAATATGCATCGGGATCACTCCTCCCTTGGAAGGATGGAATGGTAAGCTTGATGGAGTTGAGATTGTTGTCCTCCTTTGGCTCACCCCTCCTTGGAAGCCCATGGTCATGCCAATGCCCTTCTTCATCCTCAGGTTCTTCTCTCCTTGGACCTCTCCTTGGTTGCAAGATGGGATTTGGTCTCTTTGGCAACCTCAAGTCAATGTCCTCAATCCTCCCAATAAGTCTATTGAGAGTTTCTTGAAGCTCTCTCATGGTTGGCTCATCATTGTTTCTCACTTCCATCCTCCTATCCTCCTGGCCCTCCATACTCCTGAAAATAACAAAGATCCTCACAAACACTCACCTCACGTGTTTCACTCAAAAGATGAACACTCAAACACTCAATTTGTTAGTGAGATATTGCTATTCAAAGAGTTCTCAAAAGTTCTAAGAAAACTATCCTCAAAGCACACAAGAAAACTTGAATTTTTGAAGAACTATTTTGACTCCAAAAGAGGTGGGCTAAACAAGCTTTAAAAGACTCTAAGAAGCCCTTGCAATGGATGATCACAAGAACCACAAAGAAAGCTTTTTGGCTGGAAAAACAATGGGATAGGTTTTGGGCACAAAAACTTTCAACACTTAGTGAAAAACTTCCTTTTTGCAAGCTCTTTCCTTTTGCTTTCTTTTTCTTTTTCTTCCTTTTTTTTTCTCTCCTTTTTTTTTTTTTTTTTTTTTGCTTGCTGTTTTGATGCTAAACAAATGTTCTCCTTGAAATTCCTTGCTGCCAAAGACAAAAAGTCAGTTTTCTATTCGGCCAAAACAAGAAACTATTGAAACTTGCACAATTTTGAAACAACTTTTTGATACCGAAACTTCCTGAACTTGGATCCTTCTTTTTTTTGGTGTTTTCTTGACTCTAGGATGCTGGAAACAATGAAAACAAGAGAGATTAATAGGGCTGGACATGAAACAGAAAGATAAGAAATAAACAAGAACAAACGAATTGAAACCGAGAACACTAGACAACACGGATTGACTTCTTTTTGTTGTTTTTGTGATTTTTGGACTTGAACAAGGATGGAATAAAAAGGACAGACCTGAAACAAGAAGAAAAAGGATTAAAACAGAGGATTAAGACATGAAATTACTGGAAAAAAATTGAAAGAAAACCGAAGATAAACAAGAACACAAGATATGTCCTTCAATGGAACTTGTGGCTCTGATACCAACTGATGCGAACCCCGATGGTATAAAGACCATGAAACGCGCCCAAGATGTTTTTCAAGCTCCACAAGACATCAAAAAGACTAGGTTTGAAACCCCCACCCCTAATCAACCTGTGATTAGAAACGAGAAGTATAGAACTCCAAGAACACAAGCACACTTGTGCACCAAGGCAGTCCACAAAGAACCAAAGAGAAAACCTCTCCAAAGAGCAATATTATTTCGGCATTAATCTGTGTGTTTACATCCAGAATATGTGCCTTTATATAGGCCTAAACTAGGGTAAAAATCTGGGCAAAATTCGCAGCCCAAGTCACCTAGGAAACCTAGTTACAAAGGACTCAAGAAAACCTAGTCAAACTAGGATTCCTACACCCTTTTAACACATGTTTAAGGTGTGCAGCGAATTCCATTTATCCTAAGTGACCTAAATCACTTCCATGGCCTAAATAACATCCTAAATAATGTAAATAAATAGGAACATAAAATAAAATACGTTACAAAATAAGATTGGCCATAAAAACCCCAAAATAGTCTTCTCATGTGGTTCCTGCTTGTGTCTTCAACTTCAAGCTGAAATTCAAACTTCATGCAGCCATGATTTCTCAAAATATAAAGCATGAGAGTTGTAGATATCTTTCTTAGCTTTGAAATGAAACCTGAACCACACCAAATGGATATCTGAAACCAAAGATATGACCAAAATACCACAACTGCTTTTGAACCAGCGATAACTCGCAAATCGCAACTTTGCAGCTGAATTGGATCTCCTTAACGTGAAAAATGGGTTTCATGGTCTTCATATGATCTGTAGCTCTAGATGTTATCTTTCCAATGAATCAAGAATCACTCAATTCGGATCTGTTTAGCTCAGGATATGATTTTTCCACCAGAACATCGCCAATCTGTCAACATTTGAGCTTGAAGTGCACTAGTGAGCTCCTTAGCCTTCTTTCTTGTCAATGGTCCACTAGTTATCTCTAATGGATCATTGCCATCCTTGGTTGTGCTTTCTTTGATCATATCACTCCCCCTCTTCGCCAACTCTCTTTCTTTTCTTTATTCTTTTATTTTCTCTTTAGTGTTCTTTTTATTCTTAGTTGAAGGAAACTAAAACGCCGAATTCTTTAGTATTGTGAGATCAAAGTTGATTTTATTCATCAATTAATATTTTGAGTATTGGATATTCTTCTATGATTAATTTCATGATTGTTTTGTTTATATGCTAGGAGGCCTACCAGTTGTTATTCGAATTCAATCTACTGCTAGGTTAGAAATCAAATCTGTAATTATTTGGTTTCTCTAATCTGTGAAGCAACTGAGGTTTAATGATTTACTGCGTCAGAAATCATTAGATCTTAGGAAGAATATTCAAATAAATTAAATGCAGCCGCTTGTGTTTGTGTTATTTAGTTTCATCAATCTCTCTAATTTTTAATGCAGTTGTTAAATTAAATCAAAGCGCTTGTCTTAGGTTGTTTAGCAGATAGGCTTAATTAGATCGCTTGTTTCTGATTAACTACGACTAAGGGAAGGTAGGAAGATAGCTCCAATGATGAATATTCAAAGTATTGATTGATCTATCTATGCATCAATGATCAATTATAGGAATTCGGTGGTGGATGTTGACTGATGCCAATGTTTGAATTTTTTATTGTTTTGTTGGTTTCTTACTTGATAGGTTTATTAATTTTTGTTTTCTGATCATTTTTTTTATTTTACCTTTTTTTTATTGCAAACAATCCCCCCCAATATTTTATTTCAGTTTTTTTTGTCAGGAAGCTTTTAGATAAAGAATTTTCCTTGGGATTCGACCTGGTTTCCACTGCTATACTATAAATTTATTTATTTTGAGTTTTAGGGATACCAGAATTATTTTTGGCAATTTCGATGACCGACCACTTTACCCTTTACTTTGACTTGGCACTTGGGCCATAGATTTCTTATAACCCTCTTGGTCCTAGCCCATACTAGGATTGAGCCAAATATAGCAACTCCCACTACAGCGAATAGGGCCTACAATCACAACAACATAACACAATCATTAGTTCAAATTGATGGACTTTTCATGCTTCCTTTTCATAAGGCATAAATTACAAAGTATACCTTTTTGTGCATAGACCTCTTCTAGAGGTTCCCCATCCCTTCAATCCTCCACTTCTTTACTTGTAAATGGGAAAAAGAGGGCATGAGTACATAGGTACTCAGTGAAGAACCGATATAGCACCTAGTTCCTTTTTCAATGTTCAAAACATTGTTATACTTAAACCTCCAAGTTTCTTTAACAACCTACATCCAAAGACATAAAAGGCACCAAAAACAACAAGTACAATATAATATATAATACATATATAAAAAGCACACAAATACACACACCTCATGCACATGGTTTTCTTAACATAGCAAGCATGATTTCTTGGCAGTTTCTTCATGTGATCACTTTGATTAGGTTCAATTAACATAAAGCTCTAGGTGATTGATCAAGCTTGGCCCAACTTGAAAAAAAAAACCCTATGGTTGTTGAAAGCAAACTAGATAGCTTACCATAGTGCTTTATGCACACATAGCCTCTAGGTTCCATTTGTTAGTGTTGTGCCCAAAAGCCAATCATGAGATGATTGTATTTTTGCACATTGAGTCATGATATTTTATTAAGGCATTAATCCAGCAATTATGGTTTGTTTTTTTGCTTCTGCGTAACATAACAAACATAATTGTAACCCTAGAATAATGATATTCTCAAACGTCCCTAGTTTAGTATTATTGTGGAGCGGGTTGCAATAATACGTAACGACTAGCATATGTGGAGACTAATATGAGATATGTAGTTTGCATATGGGTATAAGTTGGAGAACTTGTGTACTGGACCGACCCACCATGAGAACACTACATGGATCGTTATATGAGTGTCATAAGTGATTCTCATAGTGATCATAGTATATGTAGTCCTTCGACCTAAGATCATTAAGGTTCCCTACATGTGAGTCACATACTTTGATACTTTCCTTTGTTGCTCGTAACTGAGTGAACTTGAAGGAGGTCATTGGGTATGTCACATATCATGCGGAGGGATTTGTATGATCAAGATGGGATTTGTCCCTCCTATGTAACGGGAGTGATATCTTTGGGCCCCTTGATAGAGTGAGACTTAGAAAATGCATGGCCATGCTCAGATGAGTTGATATACGATATCAATGTCATCAGCTTAAGTTAGTCTACTCGGTAATCAAGAAACCAAAGATTGGGCTATACGAGAGTGACACATTCCATGTCTCGTGCTTAGTCTTGATATCTTGGACAAAGGGACAATGGCATATATCGGTGATGATCATAAAGGTTTAGTCGAATCATCGACAATCTTGTCACTTGGGTAGCAATGATGTGTTGCTAGACACCGCTCATTGCTTATGATCATAAATGTGATTTATGATCATTGCCAACGTGGTAAGAGCCTATTGGGTCGCACACATAGAGCTATTTGGATCATTAGAGTGCATGGGCTAATAATTTGGGTTTTGGTTTCACAATAATTTCGTATTAATAATGGGCCCAATAGTTGAGCCATTATTAAGCCCGAAATTAAAGCCTAATTGGATTAGGGCTTTGAAACCCATTAGGCCTGGAAGTTGAGTCTCACTATAAATACAACTTCTAGTGAGAAATTCATAGGTCTCCTTGCCCTAGCCTTCCAAAAAGGATAGCCGCACTCTTCTCTTGCAATTCCTTGGAGGACGCAAGCTAGCACTGCGAGCGCAAGAGAAATGCATCTGCCGGGACGCGGTGGAAGCGTGGTGATCCCGAGAGGCTCGTGTGGATACCATAGAGAGCTTGAACACGTCAACTGTTCAAGTTTGTGATTCAACTCTACAGTTGAGTGAGAGATCTCAACCGAAAATTAGGTATGAAAATTTTTGAACACCCGGTTTACCCCGTTTCACTTGGATCCTGGAGGGTTTCGGTTAAATTCCGCTGCGCTGTTTGGCTCCCGAAACCCAACAGTGGTATCAAAGCTGGTTTGACCCCAACGGAGACGTTGGGTACATAAGGGGGGGAGTTTGTAACACCCCCTCTGAAAACCCAACAGTGGTATCAGAGCTACTGGTGAAACCCTAAATCGGGATTGATGTTGAATCGCATGATGTTATGTGTTCGGTTGCTTTTCGGCCATGATTAATTAGAATGATTCATGATGCATGAAACCGAAACTCGTAATGAACATATGACGTATCTGAAGAAATGACACTAATTGGTTAATGAGATTAACCCGAAATTGAATAGTATGAGATACCGATATGGATTAGGATTCTTGCAATAGTTGCAAAAACCCTAGCTTTGTTCGGATTCGACCTGTTCGGGCACCGAAAGTAAGGTATTTTTGGTGGCTCGAATGGAGGAGTCTCGGGTGCCTACTTGCTCGAAATAGAAGAGTTCGGGCTAAGCAATTGTAAGAGAATTTTTTGCGCCGGGAGGCGCTGCCCCCCACACCCCCTGCAAGGACAGCTCCCGTTGACCTCGTCTGCTGACCGATCAGCGGAACCACCGCCCGTTGACCGGCCAGCGGGAGCGCCGTATGCGAAGCGCCACATAAATAAAAACTGGTTAATCAACGCACGAAAATTGGCATGCATCTTTGTTGAATGAGATTTGACATGATATGCTGATTGGTGTTTGAAGCATGGTGCATGGTTATAGCCCTTGATTGGTTGTACTTGTAAATACGGCCTGCGAGTCGTGCCTTCTCTTGTTACTCTCATTGTACATTCTCTTCTCACCTTACTCCCCTCGAATGTAACTCGAGGTTTCTATTATTGATGTAATGGTGCATTATGGGATCATCCAAGGTGGTATGTCCAAGGATCATCCAAGGTGGTATGTCCAAGGAGGTGACAACAAAAGGGCAACCAAGAAAGGAAGAGAAGGAGCTTGTGAAGACTCTTTTCTTTTCTTAGGCTTTTATGATATTCTCATTGGCTTGAGAATATCGCATAGTTTGGGCTATAACCATGTCACATTTACTTTCTTGTAAGCATGAGATGCATGTTTTATATTTGTATGTGATGCATGTATAAAACAACCGGAGATAACAAATTGGTGAGATCAAAAGAAAAATCCCTCAAACAAATATTAAGTCATTAAATGTGATGCCTTCCAAATGTTGGCACTCGTCAAGACTTTGATCAACATTAGGTGGGTTTGCCAAAGCAAAGCACCTATGTTCATCTTGGTAAGGCGCGATGGGATAATAGTGATATCCAAATTGCTAACTTTGGGTCCGACTTAACTAAGTCATCCTAATAGGATTAGGGACTTAGAGGCATAGAGTTGGGCTTAAGCTCATGAGATGAGCTTGGACAAGTGTTGTTCACCCAACTATCCAAGAGTTGCATAAGATGCAATTGGCAAGGAGTTGCCTACCTAAATAGCTGTAACTTGAGAGAAAAGCCAAAGCTGACTCAGGTTGTGGTCAAATATGGATCTTGGCCCACTAGAATACCTTAGCGCCGAGGTGTTCCGAAATAATATCGAGGGTTATTATTTTGAGGAAAATAGTGGGAGTATCGTTTAATAAAAGTCCTTATTAAATGAATTAAAATACATGACTCTTACACTGCATATTTACTGTTGTAGATAACCATGGCACAAAACACATCGACACTTTCGTTGCGATCGATCCTTGAGAAGGAAAAACTGAATGGGACCAACTTTCTCAAATGGTACCGAAACTTGAGGATAGTCCTCAAGCAAGAGAGAAAGGCTTATGTCCTAGAGCAGCCCATTCCGAATGAGCCTGCTGCCACTGCTCCAAGAGCTGAAAGGGATGCTCACAAGAGGCATTCTGATGATGCTTTGGATGTTGCATGCCTCATGCTTATTACCATGGAATCTGAGCTTCAGAAGCAACATGAGAACATGGGGGCGTTCGATATGATCGAACATCTCAAAATGCTTTTCCAAGAGCAAGCTAGGCATGAGAGGTTTGAGACCTCTAAGGCATTGTTTCAGTGCAAGATGTCTGAGGGAAGTCCCGTGGGTCCTCATGTGCTCAAGATGATTGGGTACATTGAGAATCTTGAGAATTTGGGATTTGCTCTTCAGAAAGAGTTGGCTATTGATGTAGTCTTGCAATCGTTGCCTGAAAGCTACAGTCAGTTCGTCATGAACTATAACATGAACGACCTTGACAAGTCCCTCCCTGAATTGCTCAACATGTTGAGAACTGCTGAGCAAAACCTTAAGAAGGCTAAGCCCATTTTGATGGTTCAAAAGGGCAAGGGAAAAGGAAAAGCCAACAAGAAGAAGGATAAAGCTAATGGAAAGTCCAATGCTAATTCTTCTTCAGCTGCACTGAAACCAAAGGGTGGTGTGGCAAAGGAAGGGGAGTGCTTCCATTGTAAGCAACCTGGACACTGGAAGCGCAATTGCAAGCTCTATCTTGAAGAACTTGCTAAGGAAAAGGGAAGTAAGACTTCCACTTCAGGTATTTTTGTTATAGAGGCTAACTTTTCTACTTCCTCATCTTGGGTATTGGATACTGGATGTGGATCTCACATTTGTGCAAATGTGCAGGATCTAAGTAGAAGTAGAAGATTGGCCCGAGGTGAAGTGGACCTACGTGTTGGAAATGGAGCAAGGGTTGCTGCCTTAGCCGTAGGGACTTATGTTCTCACTTTACCTAGTGGATTAGTTTTAGAATTAGACAACTGCTACTTTGTGCCTACTATTAGTAGAAATTTGATTTCTGTTTCTTGTTTGGACAAGAAAGGTTTTTCATTTATAATAAAGGACAAATGTTGTTCTATTTATTTGAATGAAATCTTTTATGGTAGTGCTCAACTTAGCAATGGGTTGTATGTTCTAGACCTCGAAGATCCAATCTATAATGTGAATACCAAGAAGGTCAGATTAAATGATTCAAACCCGACCTATCTCTGGCACTGTCGCTTGGGCCATATAAATGAGACCCGCATATCCAAGCTCCATATGGATGGACTCTTGGACTCATTTGATTTTGAATCATATGAGACATGTGAGTCATGTTTGTTGGGCAAGATGACCAAAGCCCCATTCATAGGGCAAAGTGAAAGGGCTAATGACTTACTAGGACTCATACATAGTGATGTATGTGGCCCTATGTCTACACAAGCTAGAGGAGGTTTCCAATACTTCATTACTTTCACTGATGACTTTAGCAGATATGGCTATGTGTATCTCATGAGACACAAGTCAGAATCCTTTGAAAAGTTCAAAGAATTCAAGAATGAAGTAGAGAATCAACTCGGGAAGAGTATCAAAGTACTTCAATCAGATCGAGGTGGAGAGTACTTGGATCGAGAATTCCTTGACTATCTGAAGGAGTGTGGTATAGTATCACAACTCACTCCACCAGGTACACCTCAATGGAATGGTGTATCTGAAAGGAGAAATCGAACTCTGTTAGACATGGTTCGCTCTATGATGAGTCAAGCTAACCTTCCAAACTCCTTTTGGGGACATGCTCCAGAGACAGCCGCTTTTACACTAAACTGAGTTCCATCTAAATCGGTTCAAAAGACACCATATGAGATATGGAGTGGGAGGCGTCCCAATTTGTCTTTTATGAAGATTTGGGGCTGTGATGCTTATGTGAAACGTCAATCCTCTGACAAACTAGGGCCCAAATCTCAAAAATGCCTTTTTGTTGGGTATCCCAAAGAAACAAAGGGTTACTATTTCTACAATCCTTCTGAGCAAAAAGTGTTTGTTGCTCGAACTGGTGTCTTTTTAGAGAAAGAGTTTATCTCTAAAGAAACTAGTGGGAGGAAAGTAGAACTTGAAGAAATTCAAGAACAACAAGGAGACATCGAACCTGAAATGGAACCTGAACAGACACCACAAGATGTTGTGGTTCAAGAGTCTGTTCCTGTAGCACAGAGCCCACGTAGGTCTGGTAGGATTCGGCGTGAGCCTGAGAGATATGGATTTCTCATGACTCACACTGGTGATGTGATGCTCATGGATCAGGATGAGCCCACAACCTACCAACAAGCTATGTCGGGGCCTGACTCTGAGAAGTGGCTAGTGGCCATGAAATCCGAGATGGAATCCATGTATGAAAACCAAGTATGGACTTTGGTTGACCCACCTGAAGGGGTAAAACCCATAGGGTGCAAATGGGTTTTCAAGAAGAAAACTGACATGGATGGTAATGTGATTACCTTTAAGGGACGATTGGTTGCAAAAGGTTTCAAGCAAATTCATGGTATTGACTATGATGAAACTTTTTCACCAGTTGCTATGCTTAAATCCATCCAAATTTTGTTTGCTATTGCTGCACACTATGATTATGAGATATGGCAAATGGATGTCAAAACTGCATTCCTAAATGGAAAGCTACTTGAGGATGTGTACATGACACAACCTGAGGGTTTTGTCACTCCTGAGAATGCCAATAAAGTGTGCAAGTTGCAAAGGTCCATTTATGGACTGAAGCAAGCTTCTCGAAGTTGGAATCTTCATTTTGATGATGCAATCAAAGAGTTTGGTTTTATCAAAAATGAAGATGAACCTTGTGTCTACAAGAAGGTTAGTGGGAGCGCTATTGTCTTCTTGGTGTTGTATGTAGATGACATACTACTCATCGGGAATGACATTCCTGAGCTACAGTCTGTGAAGACTTGGCTAGGGAAATGTTTCTCTATGAAGGACTTGGGTGAAGCAGCCTATGTGTTAGGCATCAGGATCTATAGAGATAGATCTAGAAAGCTTCTTGGCCCAAGTCAAAGTACATATATTGACAAGCTGCTAAAGAGGTTTAGCATGCAAGATTCCAAGAAAGGATTCTTGCCCATGTCACATTGTATCACTCTTTGTAGATCTCAGTGTCCAAGTACACCCGAGGAGAGAGAGTGCATGGGTAAGATTCCATATGCCTCAGCAATTGGATCTATCATGTATGCCATGATATGTACTCGTCCCGATGTCTCATATGCTTTGAGCATGACGAGTAGGTACCAATCTGATGCCCTTCAGCATCTTTACGGTGGGTCATGCTGAAGGCGGAAAGAGCTTCCAGAGGTGTGGGAGAGCCTGGAGATGGCATGCTCTGAGCAAACCACCTGGAGGTCACAGAAAGTAAGGGTTAGGAGGTCCCCTGAGTCTTTTTCCGGGGAGGAGCCTCCGACGCCCAAGTCAGTGTTTAGGAGATATGGAGATGATAGAGAGTGGAGAAGTATGCTTTCTGGTGCTCAACCCCCTTACCTGGGGTACTTACCAAGTATTTATAAAGGAGCGAATAGTAATAGTTCTCCTCATGTGGCCGGCCCAGATTGTGACACGTGTTCGGTGGGATGTGGTCCACGTCTTTGGGGAAGAAAGAGGGACCCCTAGCCGACCGTAGGTCGCCTGGCTAGGAGCCAGGGTAACCCGAGAGTGGCGTACTATAGTGTCTCTGCAAGCGGCATGTCAAAACGTGTCTGGGGGCGGCGTGTCAGGGATGTGTCGAGCCTCCTTAATTGCTCCTGTCGTACTCCCGAGGTTACTTTAGTATCGCAGGAATATGTTTCCCGAGGGTGGTCTTTCTCCAGGGATACCCCCACTTCCGAGGATGGTTTAACCGTCCCCCCGAGGTTGGCATTGTCGCTTCCTGGAACAGAGAAATGCCAAGGTCAGACTAGGGAGGTCAAACATCCTTCTTTCCGTGGCAGGTGGTTTCTCTGCCGAGATTGGTACTTTGTCTGAGCCTGTGGGTTCGGAAGGTGATGGGCACTTCGGCTATCACATGCCCCCTCCCAGAAAGTCAAAGCGGAGACTTCAGCTTTATGCTTTCGGGAAGGCTTTTTTGTTGAACTCGTGGTCGGAACTCTACTCAAGAAATTGCTCTTCTCCAGAAGGCGTCCCTTCAAAGCCGAGGTACCCTTCCCTAGTTCCTTTGGTGACTTTGGGGCACGTGCAACTTTTGTTTTTACTTCTTCTACTGCGGGTTTGTGAACCGTCGCATCCTTTGGTCAGACATGTCAGTTATGGATAAGCATGCCTGGGTTTTCGCGATGTTAGAGGGGCGTGCCTTTGGCAATTGTCACATCTTTGGACGAATTGCCTTGCATCTTTCCTCAAGGTAGGCCAGAAGTAACCTTGGCAAAATAGCACTCCAGCAAGGGCGTCTGTTCCTATGTGGGAGCCACAAGTTCCTTCGTGGACTTCCTCGAGTATTGTTCTGACATCATCTTCGCTTACGCATTTCCATAGGGGGCTCGCATACCTTTGTCTGTATAGCTCGTCTCCAATGAGGAATTACCTTCCCGAGCACTTTCGTACTTTTGCGGCCTCTTTGGGATCCTCAGGGAGTTCCGAAATGGTTAGATATCTCTTGATGGGGTACTGCCATCCTACCTCCGAGGTTGCTATGCACTTTAATTCTGTGCTAGGTCGCTTCAGCACCTCGGTGGGTTCCTTGGACTTGGCCAAGGCGTCCGCTTGAGCATTGTCTCTTCGGGGCACGTTCTCTATGTGCACTGAGTCAAAATCTCCAATGAGTTTTTTGACGAGGTCGTGATATTTGGCCAAAGTTAGATCCTTTGCCGCGTATGCTCCTTTCGTTTGCCGAACTATTAACTGTGAGTCACTGTAGGCCATAAGGTTTTTTACGCCAACTTTTCTGCCATCTTTAGTCCGGCTATAAGGGCCTCATATTCAGCGATGTTGTTGGTAACATTAAAACTGAATTTGACTGCTTTGGAGGCTTCCATGCCTTCGGGTCACTGGAGGACTATTCCAACGCCCTAATGCTCTATACCTGATGCTTCATCGACAAAGAGCTTCCACTTTGGTTCAACCTCTGTTCACTCTTTCTCGATAGCTTCAGTGTTTTCGATCTCTGGGATTTTGGCAATGAAGTCTGCCAGTGCTTGGACTTTTATTGCCCTTCTAGGTTCGTAAGTGATGTCATATTCTCCGAGTTTGATACACTACTTTGATAGTCTTCCCGAATGCTCCACTCTTTTCATTACGTCGCGCAGAGGCAGGTTACTTTGGACTGTGATGGCGTGTCCTTGGAAATGGGTCACAATCTTCTGCCTGCAAGTACTAAGGCGTAGATAGCCTTTTGGAGCAATGGGTATCTGACCTTGGCACCGTGCAAGGATTTGCTCACATAATATACTGGCCATTGCCTCCCTGCTTCTTCTTTTACTAGGACCGAACTCACCGCTTGTTCAGTAACCGCGAGGTTGAGGAGAAGAGGCTCTCCTTCCCAAGGTTGCCGAAGTGTTGGCAGGTGACACAAGTAGTTTAAGCTTATCCCAAGCTTTCTGGCATTCTAGGTTCCATGGATGCGCCTAGGTTCCAGGGGTATCCTCGCCTTTGGGGGCTTTGGTGAGCACTTTGAAGAATGGTCGACATCGGTCGCCGTACCTGGAGATGAATCTACTAAGGGAAGTGATTCTTTCGGTAAGCCTTTGTATATCTTTGATGGATGTGGGTGTTCAGAAATTTAGCAAGGCTTTGACTTTTTCAGGGTTGGCATCTATTCCCCTTTCTAATACCATAAACCCGAGAAATTTTCCAGCACTTACTCCGAACACACACTTTTCGGGATTAAGACGTATGCCGAACTCCCGGAGTCGTTGGAAGGTTTCGGCTAAGTCGGTAATATGATTACTAGGCATTTTGATCTTGACTATCATATCATCAACGTATACTTCCATATTTCTCCCAATCTGAGAATCGAATACCCTATTCATCAACCTTTGATAGGTGGCCCCTGCATTTTTAAGCCCGAAGGGCATTCTGATGTAGTAGTAGGTGCCCATCTCTGTGATGAAGGCCGTTTTTTCTTCATCTTCGGGGTTCATCCAAATTTGATGATATCCGCTGAAGGCATCTAGAAAGCTAAGAATCCCATATTCGACTATTGCATCTACTAGCTGATCTATCACTGGCAAAGGGTAAGAATCCTTTGGGCAGGCGTCATTCAAGTTTCAGAAGTCGATGCACATTCAGAGCTTCTCACTTCCCTCTTTCGTGGCAATGACGACGTTGCTGAGCCCTTCGGGGTATTTTACTTTTCTTACTACCCCGGCCTCGATGAGGCGATTGACTTCGACTTTAACAAAGGAATTCTTATGAGCCGATAGACTTCATTTTTTCTGCCGAACTGGTCTGGCGTTTGGCCGTACTTTAAGACTGTGGTGAATTATGCCGGGGTCGACCCTAGGCATATCTTTCGGTGCGTAGGCAAATAGATCTTTGTTTATAAACAAGAAGGATACAAGCCTCTTTTTGTCTTCCTCGGCCAGTTTTTTCCCGATTCGGGTGTTTCGGCCAGGGATCAACTTTACATCCTCTGTTTCTACTTTTATTAGGCTTTCAGTTTCCTCCTCCATTGTTTCCCCGTCCATCGAGACCATTTTTTCTTTTGCCGAAGTCTGTACTTGTATCTTTGTTGGGCTTTGTCTGGCCCTTGTGAAGATCTTTCTGACTTCGGCTTGGTCAATGAAGATTTCTGCGTCTCCATCTTGGGTTACGAAGGTGACTGTCAGGTATTTCACATCTGGGCGGATGTGAAGATTGCCTTGAGTCTGCCTCCCGAGGATAGCATTGTAAGCTAACGGCACATCAATGACTATAAATCTTGTCTTGACGGAGGCAATTAGCTCTTCTTGGCTATGGGGTGAGACTCCTTTCAGCATCAAAGGCAGGTTGATGTATCCAAGGACTGAAAGTTCAGAAGGTCCGACGCCGAAGGTGGGGAAGCTGACTGAGCTGAGATCACTCCTCAGAATGCCTAACTTAGGCAGCAGATGAGAAAAGATGACGTCGGTGTTTGAGCCATCATCGAGGAGTACCCTTTTGACATCCCAGTTTCCTATCCTTGCCATGACAAGGAGTGGATCGTCATGGGGGAACTTTACTGTAGACCCATCTCTACGAGTGAGTCTACTTGGGGAGTTCCCGTACTCCATTACGGAGATTTCTCTTATCTTCCTCTTTCTCTCAGCCGAGGGTATCCCGGTAGTGATGGTTTGGATAACCCCTGCTGATGGTGGCAGATTTTTTCGAGGACTTCGGTCCCGACGTCTGTCCGAGTCATATTCTTCGTCGTCCCCCCTCCTTTGTTCTTCCTTCCTTCCTTTTGGGGAAGGCATCCGCAAGTATCGACGGAGTTGACCTTGTTTGATTAGGGACTCGATATATTTCTTCAGCTGGAAACAATCTTCGGTGTCATGGCCATGGTCCCGGTGAAACTGACAGAATTTCTTCATGTTTCTTTTGTTTTCCGAGGTCATGGCCTTTGGTCTTGGGACTGTGGTCCCTTGCCTTTCTAGCGCCATAAGGATGCTAGCTCTTGTGGTGTTCAAGGGGGTGAATGTCATGGGCCTTTTCCCCCTCTGCTTTCGGGGCCTTTCTCCCTCGTTCTGATGTCGAGGCTGATGGCTGGGCCCTTCGGCGCGAGGGTGTTCTCCTTTGGGTCCTCCCATCCTGAGTTCTTCGGCCGTCATATGCTGTTCGGCCCTCCTATAGAACTCCCCAAGAGTTTCTGGGGGGTCTTTGGAAAACTCATAGAACAGTTGGGAGTCCCTCCGAAGTCCTCTGACCATCGCGAGGATGCGAATTTCTGGTCGAAAGTCGGGCACGCTCAGCGCTTCTCGGTTAAACCTCTCAACATAGTCACGAATGGTCTCCCCCCCTCGCTGAGCTATGTCGAACATTTGTACTGGCATTTTGGCAGTTGGTCTGCTGCCGATGAACTGCTGAGTGAAGGCAGTGGATAGCTCTTGAAAGCTTAGCAAGCTTCCGTGGGCCAGAGAGTTATACCATGCCGTTGCTGGACCCGAAAGTGTTACTTCGAAGCACTTACAGAGCGTAGCGTCATCTGCGCCATGGAGTACCATGCTTCGCTTGTACTTCGTCAGGTGCGCCTGAGGGTCACTTCGTCCATCATACGTTTCTAGGCGAGGTACCCTGAAATCGCTGGGCATGGGTGCCTCCACCACCTCGCGCACGAAAGGTGACTCTTCTCCGGTGTAAGAGTCAGACAGCCTGGACCAGACTGGTTTTCGGGAGATCTGTCTCTCGACCTTCTCCAGTCTTCCCAGGATTTTTTCCATAAGGACAGCCGTGTTGACTTCTCCCTGCTGCCGCGTGTTCGCCGGTAATGGCGAATTCCTCCTTCTCCTTGGGGAGCGACTTCGGCGGGGAGGAGACGGGGACCTTCGGTAGGGGGACGCACTCCGTTGGCAGGAGGCCCTAGTCTCTTTTGGGGCTCCCCTCCTGGTAGGCCGTACCTCAACGGGTTCATTTTCTGTTGAGGAGGCATCAAGGGAGTCCCCGCTCCCTGAACTTCGGTGGGTGGACCTCAAACTCCTTTCCCGACGAGCAGCCGGGGGCGAGGCCCTTCGGACCAGAGGAGGTTGGGGCAACCTCTGATCAAGCTGTTGAGTCATTTCGGCGATGATGGAGCGTTGGAAGTCTCGTAGGAAGCCCATCGTCACCGTTACAGGGCGGTCATCCTCCAGCACAGAAGTCTCTGCCACAGGCGGAGTGGTCGCCGGCTGAGCCTCGGGCGCAGGGGGGATCTTGGAATCCCTTTGTCCTTTGAGCGCCGAGTCTCTACGACGGCGACATGGGAAAGAGTTCCCACAGACGGCGCCAAATGGTGCCCGGCAGCAGTTTCATCATGTGACATGGTGAAGGAGCGAGGGGGACTTCCAGTGGAGGAGAGCGCCTGAGGAGGAGATTTCCCAAGGGTACCTGAAATGTTTGGAAGACAGAGGTTAGGAGGTCCCCGGAGTGTTTTTCCAGGGAGGAGCCTCCGACACCCAAGTCAGTGTTTAGGAGATATGGAGATGATAGAGAGTGGAGAAGTATTGTCTCTTGCGCTCAACCCCCTTACCTGGGGTACTTACCGAGTATTTATAGAGGAGCAAACAGTAATAGTTCTCCTCATGTGGCCGGCCCAGATCGTGACACGTGTTCGGTGGGATGTGGTCCACGTCTTCGGGGAAGAAAGAGGGACACCAGCCGACCATAGGCCGCCTGGCTAGGAGCCTAGGCAACCCGAAAGTGGCGTACTAGAGTGTCTCTGCAAGCGGCGTGTCAGAACGTGTCTGAGGCGGCGTGTCGGGGATGTGTCAGAGGCTCCTTAATTGCTCCTATCGTACTCCCGAGGTTACTCTAGTATCGCAGGAATATGTTTCCCGAGGGTGGTCTTTCTCTAGGGATACCCCCACTTCCGAGGATGGTTTAACCATCCCCCCGAGGTTGGCACTGTCGCTTCCTGGAATGGAGAAATGCCGAGGTCGGACTAGGGAGGTCGAACATCCTTCTTTCCGTGGTAGGTGGTTTCTCTGCCGAGGTTGGTACTCTGTCCGAGCCTGTGGGTTTGGAAGGTGATGGGCACTTCGGCTATCACAATCAAACCTCGGTGAGAGTCACTGGACAGCTGTTAAGATCATCCTTCAGTACTTACGAAGGACTAAGGATGCATTCCTGGTCTTTGGAGGTGAAGATGACCTCGTTGTAAGGGGTTACACCGATGCAAGCTTCCAATCCGAGAAGGATGATTTTAGATCGCAATCTGGTTATGTGTTTTGTATTGGTGGTGGTGCTGTGAGCTAGAAGAGTTCAAAGTAAGAGACAGTAGCTGACTCTACAACAGAATCTGAGTACATTGCCACCTCTGATGCTGTAAAGGAGGCAGTTTGGATCAAGAAGTTCATCACTGAACTTGGAGTGGTTCCAAGCATTGCCGACCCGATAGAGCTCTATTGTGACAAAAATGGAGCAATCACACAGGCTAAGGAACCTTGATCTCACCAGCGATCCAAACACATACTCCGACGCTATCATTTCATCAGGCAGATCATCGAGAGGGGTGATGTAAGGATATGCAGGACTTCGACAGACAGCAACATTGCTGATCCACTGACAAAGCCTTTTACGCAGCAGAAGCATGATAGCCATTCTAGGTCCATTGGTATTAGATACATGGATGATTGGCTTTTAGTGCAAGTGGGAGATTGTTAGTGTTGTGCCCAAAAGCCAATCATGAGATGATTGTATTTTTGTACATTGAGTCATGATATTTTATTAAGGCATTAATCCAGCAATTATGGTTTGTTGTTTTATTTCTGCATAACATAACAAACATAATTATAACCTTAGAATAATGATATTCTCAAACGTCCCTAGTCTAGTATTATTGTGGAGCAGGTTGCAATAATACATAACGACTAGCATATGTGGAGACTAATATGAGATATGTAGTCTGCATATGGGTACAAGTTGGAGAACTTGTGTATTGGACCGACCCACCATGAGAACACTACATGGGTCATTATATGAGTGTCATAAGTGATTCTCATAGTGATCATGGTATATGTAGTCCTTCGACCTAAGATCATCAAGGTTCCCTACATGTGAGTCACATACTTTGATACTTTCCTTTGTTGCTCGTAACTGAGTGAACTTGAAGGAGGTCATTGGGTATGTCACATATCATACGGAGGGATTTGTATGATCAAGATGGGATTTGTCCCTCCTATGTAATGGGAGTGATATCTTCGGGCCCCTTGATAGAGTGAGACTTAGAAAATGCATGGTCATGCTCAGATGAGTTGACATATGATATCAATGTCATCAGCTTAAGTTAGTCTACTCGGTAATCAAGAAACCAAAGATTGGGCTATACGACACATTCCATGTCTCGTGCTTAGTCTTGATATCTTTGACAAAGGGACAATGGCATATATTGGTGATGATCATAAAGGTTTAGTCGAATCACCGACAATCTTGTCACTTGGGTAGCAATGATGTGTTACTAGACACCGCTCATTGCTTATGATCATAAATGTGATTTATGATCATTGCCAACGTGGCAAGAGCCTATTGGGTCACACACATAGAGCTATTTGGATCATTAGAGTGCATGGGCTAATTATTTGGATTATGGTTTCACTTTAATTTAGTTTTAATAATGGGCCCAATAGTTGAACCATTATTAAGCCCGAAATTAAAGCCTAATTATATTAGGGCTTCGAAACCCATTAGGCCTGGAAGTTGAGTCTCACTATAAATACAACTTTTAGTGAGAAATTCGTAGGTCTCCTTGCCCTAGCCTTCCAAAAAGGACAGTCGCACTCTTCTCTTGCAATTCCTTGGAGGACGCAAGCTAGCACTGCAAGCGCAAGAGAAACGCATCTGCCGGGACGCGGTGGAAGCGTGGTGATCCTGAGAGGCTCGTGTGGATACCATAGAGAGCTTGAACACGTCAACTGTTCAAGTTTTGTGATTCAACTCTATAGTTCAGTGAGAGATCTCAACCGAAACTAGGTATGAAAATTTTTGAACACCCGGTTTACCCCGTTTCACTTGGATCCTAGAGGGTTTCGGTTAAATTCCACTGCGCTGTTTGGCTCCCGGAACCCAACACCATTGGCCTAAGCCATCAACTAGGGTAGCTTTTCCCCTTCAAAATATAGGAGAAGAAGGTTCCCATGGTCAAAATGGTGTCAAGGGAGCTTTATCACACATCCTTGAACACAATCACCAACATAGACAACACCATGAGCTAGTCTTTCATTAACATGCTTCAGATTTGGCCTTATTTTTATTCTTCGTTGGCTCTTTTCTTTCCAGTAACTTTAGGGTGTTTGGTATAGCCAGGTAGAGGACAGTAAGAAAATAGGAATAAAGGAATAATATAGCAACTCATGAAGAAAGCCAAAGTTGGTATGCTAACTTAGCTTCGGTTTTGAGGTAGTTTGGCTTTTGCCTTTGGTTTTGGCTTCTAAGTGTTCTCCTTTCTTTCCATTCTTATTGGTGTTCATTGGTAGGGATTAGTACATGATCTTAGGTAGTAAATGCATATGAATCTACTTGGAAATAGTTAGGAAGATGCCTTTGAAAACTAGTGAACAAACTGTACCAAATGACTTTGTTACCAAGACTATTGACTAATTTAGTCTTCTTTTTTTTTTTTGCTTTTTTTTCTGGTTATTTATAGGTCCTTATCCAAACTTAGTGAGTTCATGAAGCTACCAATAAATATCCAACAAGTTGCATTAAATAGGCTTTGAAGGCGATATGTCCAAAGATGGTTGAATGGTGCAGCTGCCAAGGAAATTTTGAGTACTTTTGGTCAAATCTTCCTCCAAGTAGGTCAATTTCTTCAAGGATTGTTTTTTCCTACTTTAATAGTCATGTGGCACATATTAAGTTCCCATGTTTCCAATTTATTCATGCAATTAAGCCCTCAAACTTTGCATTGAATATAAGTGCACTTTAGAGTACATCTAAGAGCACTTTAGTGTTTCTTGAGGTGTCTCCATGGTTTCTTTGTGTTTTACACGTTTTCTAGGCCCTCATTGTAGCCCTCATTTTCATGTAAATGATATGCATTAATCTCACATAATTTCTTCCAATGCATTAGGCTTTAGAGCCTTCGAAAGAACATGTTGGCACACAAAGGTGCACTTAAGAGTGTTCTAGTGCACTCTAGTGTGTTGTCATTTTCAATGAGTCCATCCCAATTTTGAGTTTATGTGGCTACCCTCATTGGTATCATCACCTTAGAAATTGTGCTCATGCAATGTCCCTTAGTGTTCTTGGCTTTAGAGCCTTTGAGTTCTCATAAAGGCACACTAGGGTGCTCAAGGGTCTCCTCTTTCTGCCTGAGCTTAAAGCACTTTGTTTAATTGGTTTCTTAGCCAAGATTACTCTCAATTTTGAGTCCCATTCTTACAATGTACTTAGCATTTAAGCTTAGCCTTGTTTGACTCACCATTTGGCCACTTTTCGTTAAGTTCCACATGAAGTTTAGACAGAGTACCTCTAGGGCACTTTCATGGAGCAGTTACACTGTGTAGCCCTTATTCCCATACTTGTAACTTGTATTACTCATATATTCACATAATGTACTTTATGGGTACATTTCATTACAGCCCATGGCCTATACAAGTCACAGGCATGACATTCTTTCCCCTTTAAAGAATTTTGTCCTCCAAATTCTCAAGCAACTTGGGTTATAACTCTGGGTATTGCTTAAGTATTTCAACTTCAGTTTCCCAAGTAGCTTCTTGCTCATGATGGTGAGACCATTGGACTTTCACCATGTGATCCAATTCTAAAGGTAACTCTAGCTCATATGCCACATTACCAATTCTTGCCATTATTTGAAATGGTCCAATATATTTAAGGGCTACCTTTCCCTTTTTTCCAAGTCTCATAACTCCTTTCATATGAGAGACTTTAATCCACACATAGTCCCCCACTTGGAACTCTAAGTGTCTTTTGTTTCTTTGATTAGCATAGGCTTGCTCTTTATCATTGGTAGCCTTGATCCCTTCTTGGGCCATTTTGATCTTTTCAGTAGTATCTTGGATCAATTTTTGGTCTTATTTGAACTCCCATGAAGAGCTTCATATGGTGCCATTCTTATCACTGAGTGATAACTTTTATTGTAGGAGAATTCTATCAGGGGTAAGAGTTGATCTCATTCTCCTTTAAAATCTAATACACAGTACTTTAACAAATCTTCTAGAATCTGTATGGTTCTTTCAATCTGTCCATCAGTTTGGGTGTGGTAAGCTAAACTTAGTTTTAGTTAAGTACCAAGTGCCTAATGTAGTGATTTCTAGAATCTAGACATAAACCTTGGGTCTCTGTCTAAAACTATATCATCTGGGATGTCATGTAATCTGACTATTTCTTTAATGTACAGTTGTGCCAGCCTATCCAAAGGATTTGTGAGATTAATGAGCAAAAAGTGTGCTGACTTTGTAAGTCTATCCACAGCTACCTAGATAGTATCATGCTTTCTTCTTGTCATAGGCATGCTTACCAAGAAGTCCATAGATATGAGTCCCTACTTTCTTTCAAGTCTGGGCAAACTTTGTAACTTGCCCCCTGGTTTCTGATGCTTAACTTTCACTTCTTGGCATACCACACATTCGGACACAAATGTGTAACTTTCCCTTTTCATATCAGGCCACCAAAAGTGTTCTTGCAGATCTTGATACATTTTCATGGTTCTAGGATGTATGTTCATCTTACTACAGTGGGTTTCTTTCAAGATTTGTTCCCTTACTTCATCCCTCTTGGGTACATAAATTTTGTCTTGGCAGCACAACAATCCTTGCTTATAAGAAAACCTTTGAAATAACTTTCCATGTCTCTGCCCAGATATTCTAGTAAGATCTTCATCCTGTTGTTGTGCCTTCAGTATTTCAGCTTTCTAAGTTGATTGAATAGTTATACTTTCAGTTGGGCTTTCTCCCATTCTAGCCACTTGTTAGCCAAACAAGTTAGGCTATTAAGTTCATTTGGTTCTTCTTCTCCATGTTTTAAGATGCCTATGTATTTTCTGCTTAGAGCATTAGCCACTTTGTTGGCCTTGCCTTTAGTGTACTCAATAGTACAATCAAAATCTTTGAGGTATTCAACCATCTTCTTTGTCTCATATTCAACTCCTTTTGAGTAAAGAGATATTTGAGACTTTTATAATCAGTGACAATCTGAAACTTATTACCTAGTAGGTAATGTCTCTACTGTTTTAAGGAAAAAATCACAGCTGCAAGTTCTAGGTCATGCACTGGATACTTCTTCTCATGTGGTCTCAATTGCCTTGATCCATAAGCTGTGGCTTATTTTTCCGGCATTAACACACATCCCAATCCCCACAATGGATGCATCTGTTTAAACCTCAAAGGGTTTATTAGGATTAGGCAGTATCAGTATCGAAGTGGAAGTGAGCTTATCTTTAAGCCCCTGAAAGCTCTCTTCACATTCCCTAGACCATTCAAACTTGTTCCCCTTTCTTGTTAACTTAGTTAAAGAAGCTGCCATTACAAAAAATTTTGGTACAAATTTTTTATAATAGCCTGCTAGACCCAAAAAGCTTATTATTTCTTTGACATTCTTTGGTTGCTTCCATTGTATGATAGCTTCAATTTTTGCTAGGTTTACAGCCATTCCTTGACCATTTATTACATGGCCTAAGAATTCAATTTGATTGGTCCAAAAATGGAATTTATTCAGCTTGCCATATATTTGATGTATCTTTAACACATCCAGCACCATTCTCAAGTGCTTTTCATGCTCCTTCTTATCCTTGGAATATACCAAGATATCATCTATAAAAACCACCATAAAGTGGTCTAGATAAGGTCTGAATATCCTTTGTATCAGATCCATAAAGAAAGCTGGGGCATTAGTAAGCCCAAATGGCATTATTGTATACTCAAAATGCCCATATCTGGTTTTGAAAGTAGTCTTAGGAATGTCTGCTTTTTTGAATTTTAGTTGAAAGTATCCTAATATGATATCAACCTGTAAGAACACTGTGGCTCCCTTAAGTTGATCAAATAAGTCCTCAATTTTGGGGAGAGGATACTTATTCTTCACAGCCATAGCATTGAGTTTTCTGTAGTCAATGTACAACCTAAGAGTCCCATCTTTCTTTTTCACCAACAGCACTAGTGTTCCCTAAGGAGACACACTTGGCCTAATGAATCCTTTTTCAAGAAGTTCATTCAATTTCTTTTTCATCTCATTCATTTTAGGAATTGTCATCTTGTAAGGTGTAGTGGATATAAGAATTGCTCCTGGAGTCATCTCAATCTCAAACTCTATTTCCCTCAAATGAGGTAGACCTGGCAACTCAGAAGGGAATACTTTAGGAAATTCTTTCACAACAAGATTTTTTTCTAATTTAGTCCTACACTTGTCATTCAAGCCCATATATTCTTCTTCAAAAAGTATAGGTGTGGCAGCCCTAGGCCGCCTGTGGCTGCCTACTGCCTAGGATCACTAGGAATTCAATCAAACCCTTGAGTTTTGGTTCGTAATTATTGGTGTCTTTGCTTGTGATAAAAACTAATAACGCATGAGTAGCTTCGGCATGCAAATTTAAACATACATTAAACCATTCAAAACAGTGGCGGTACTGCACTTAAAAACAATTATAAAACTAGCCAAAGCCATAAACACTTTTTCTACAAGGATCAACCTTATGTACATTATTCGGCTATGTACATGAATCACAAACCCAAAAACAACTAAGCATTATTGCTAGAGGCATCTAGTACAATTAAGTACTCAAGAATAACCTACTGAGATTACACTAGGCTAACCACCTGAGCTCTACCTCTCAAGTGCCGATAGCCTCAACCTCCCCCTTGTGCTCCTAAATCAACCACTGCTCAAGGTCAATCCAACATAGTTAGTATACAACAAACCAATAAACTAGAATATACAAACTAGCAAGTATAACTTGTATTTGCTTAATTAGGTCAACAACCATCTCAGGTTGTTGGCCGAACCACCCAAACCTGCACATATAAACTAAGGGGTGATAATCATAGATTCTTAGTAAGGGCTCTTCTAAGGGTACCTGCAAAAGAAAACAAGAGAGGACAATGGACAACAAATGTCACAAATCTATCACAAGCTCATAACAGTCTGAGGCCGAATATATGCACATATACTCGAGTCCCTTGGGTCCCTTCCTCATCCTAGTCCTCTCCTCTTAAGTTCTGTGCCTAAACTCACTCTAGCAAGCCTTGACTTCCTTATTGTGTCAGGTTATCACCTAAGTACGTAATAACCTCCCTTTGAATATTATGTGCAAGAGTAATCCAAGTCTAATTGGCGAAGCCAAGTTAGGTGCACTAAGGTCCCACACTAGTGCCTCAAGTCTAGGACCAGGCTAGGCCACTAGATGTTACTAACCTTTCACCCTTCCTATGGTGAACCTTGACTAGCACGTGGCCAATCTAGTTTGGGTGTACTAGGTTCTCGCTCTAGCTCATTAGGCCTATGACCCAAATAGGTATCTAGGCATACTAAACCTCCACCCCTTGGTGTACTAGGCTTTCACTTTAGTCCCTCAAATCTATGAATCAACTACGTGACCAAGTGTTACTAAGCCTCTACCTTCCATGGTGAACCTTGTACAATACTAGGCTTCGCACTTGCTACACTTCAATGTGTTGGCTGTCACTAGGAATCATACTTGCTCTAAGTGCTCCTTATGTTTGCTAGCACATATTAAGGTCCAAAATGCACTAAGGTAGCTTAACTACCTTGCTCCTCAAAGACCCCTCAATGTGCCCAAGTAACTTAGCTTGAGTGATAAGTCACCTACCTACTTAGAGCTTTTAGTGTTCCTTTTGATTCCTTAAGGTAGCTTGCACTTAGTTGGGTATTAAAAAACCTCCCAAGCCATGCCAAGCTCCAATATTATCCAATCTACACTTCCCATGGGCCTTAGAGCTCACACTGTGCCCAAATGCACTTATGTGCCCCTATTAGCCTCATAGTGCCTTCTTTGGCCCATACGTGTCTTCACTAACTTTCTACAGCTCTTGTGGCTCTTAAGCTACTCTATGGTTAGTGAAATACCACCTAAATTCATCTTTCCAAACTATAGCAAGTTGTGCCATAAGTTGCCCACACTAACTGTGCATTAGTGCACATGCACTTCCCTTAGTTGCCTAGGCTGCAATTCTTGTTCACCATTGCTAGTCCAGCATGCTCCTTCATGAAACTACTTGGTTACTCACTATTAATGCATTTAAAATACCTTAGAGATAACTTCAAGCCTCAACTAGGGCACCAAAATACCCTTATGGACACACATGGTTCAATTGTGCACACACCATCCTCTCCTTGCTTCATTTGATCCATTTGTCTCTTTTTCTTCATTCTATTTCCATTATAAATCTTGAATCAACCATAGGAACATGTCTAGGATGTTTAGGAACCAATTAGGAACCAAAAACACCCTATTTGGTGTTGGAATTCTTTGGCACACCAAGATCCTTTTAAGGTAGGATTTGAGCTCATTGAGCTAACTCTAGCTTGAACAGCTATCTAAGGCAGCTAGAAGTAGCTCCCTTTAGCTCAAGTTAGCTTATGTCAGCTCACTGCAGCTATAAGTACCTGAGAGTAGCTCCCTTTTAGCTCAAGGTAATTAGACTAGCTTAAGTTAGCTTCAGCTTATGTCAGCTCACTTCAGCTATAAGTAGCTCAAAGTAGCTGGACTTCAGCTCAAGTTAGCTCACTTCAGCTATACTTCAGCTTTAAGTAGCTCAAAGTAGCTGGACTTCAGCTCAACTTCAGCTCAAGTCAACTCAAGTCAGCTCACTTCAGCTATAAGTAGCTCAAAGTAGCTGGACTTCAGCTCAAGTTAGCTCAAGTCAGCTCACTTCAGCTATAAGTAGCTCAAAGTAGCTGGACTTCAGCTCAAGTTAGCTCAAGTCAGCTCAAGTCAGCTCACTTCAGCTTCTGGTAGCTGAGTGTAGCTGGACTTCAGTTCACTTCAGCTGAGAGCAGCTAACTCCAGCTCTAGGTCAGCTCTAGGAGCTGGACCTCAGTTCATGGTGCTTGGTTGGAGCTCAAAGGAGCTCAATGGTGCATAAGTAGTATAGTGAGCTAGCTTTGTGCCAGCTCACCTTGCTTTTAGCTCAAAACCACCAAGAGACACATCTTTTGTGTAAAGGTATGTCTCTTCATCAAAAGAGATGACTATTGGCTAAAAGAACATGTCCTTTCATCCAAAGGAAGTGTTCCTTGAGTGAATAGACATGTATATTCGGCCATGGGGTGGTTGGGGTGGTTATTGCACCAAGAATGATGTCCTTTGACATCAAGAGACATGTATATTCGGCCATGAGGTGGTTGGGGTGGTTATTGCACCAAGAATGATGTCCTTTGACATCAAGAGACATGTATATTCGGCCATGGGTTGGTTATAGCACCAAGAGATGTCTCTTGACCAAAGGAACATGTCTCTTAGGCCAAAGGAAGTGTTCCTTGGCCAAAGAGACATGTATTTTCGCCACCATAGATGACCCTTGGCCAAAGGAAGTGTTCTTTGGCTTAAAGGACACCTTGCTTGGTGTAAAGGTGTGCCTTTTGGTCATCTATAAATAGCCTTTAGTGGCCAGCCATTTTAAGCACGAATTGGCACTCTATTTGCTCCAATTTCTTGAAAGAAAAGTCTACTCCTTCCATTCTTTAAATAAGCCAAAATATTAGACACTTATTTAGAGCATTGTGGGTGGATTATCATTGAGATTTCTTCATCTCAATTCAAGCCTCAAGGTGCTCCTCCAAGATCAAGTCCTCCTCAAGTTTTCGCCAAAGATAACTAAGAAGAAAGGTGCACATTCTTTCTTGGTTTAGCAACATGCTAGGTTCCATTTATTACATGTATGTTCTTAGTAGCATGATAGGATTTATTTGACATAACTTGTATGTAAAATTGACATGCAATATAACATGTTATATTAAGTGCATTGTTAAGAATTAGAATTATGTATGTCTATATCAATGTTGAACTTAAATGGTCAAAATGCATGTGGCATGTACATGAGTAGATAACATAAAGATATGTTATCATGGGATCCTGAAATCTTCAGTTGGTATCAAAGCCTAGGTCATGAACATGTATATGTTACATATAGTAAGCATGATTTAGGATCATACATATGTGTTTGATTTTGAGAAAGGCTAATGAAGGATATGTGTATAAAGCAATGAAGGCATGTTTGTGTATTTCTAATTGAATGCTATATGCATCTCTTTTGCCATATATGAGCATGTTAGAAGTTGTTTCATACACATGTTGCTTTGTTGAGTCTTGTTGTGTAAATTGAACTAAAACATGTGAATTGCATCAATGTAGATGGCTTGTAAGAATATAGTTGCAGAATTAAACCGTGACCTCAAATTGGATGGTGAAAACTATTCAATTTGGCAACAGAAGGTCAAATTCATTTTAACTGAGCAAGATACTCTTGATGTGCTCACTCATGAGATCATGCCTCCTGCTGAGGGAGAGGATAGGACTGCCTATGAGGCATTCCTAAAGAAGAACTCTATGTGTAGAGTCACTCTCCTCTCCACTATGGTGGATGAGATTATGGTGGAATTCTCCATGCTTGAGGGGGCCAAGGCCATATGGGACTCAGTCAAGGCCAAGTATGGAGATGTTTCTTTAGAGAAACAACGCTCAATGATTCTCAGGTTTGAGAATTATGTGAAGCGTGCTGATCACTCTATGAGTGCTCACTTGCGTGAAATGTCACGCATGATCCACCAACTCAAGACGGCTGGGCATGTGCTCACTGATGAGCAACAAGTGCAAGTAATAATCCGTTCCTTGCCCGATGAGGAATGGCAGTTGATGAAGGTCAACGTACGCCATAACCCTCAAATAATGTCATTTGATGACATTGCTTGTCACCTCCTCCTTGAGGCTGAGGTGATGGCCCTCAAGGACCATTCTAGGGCATATGTTGCCTCATCCTCTATCCAGAAGGGATGGAAGAAGAATGGTGGCAAAGGAGGGTCAGGGAAGGGCAAGGGAAAACGTCCTACTTCCAAGAAAAAGTTCAAGAAGAAGTGGGACATAAGCAAGCTGAAGTGCTTCAACTGTGGGTATAAGGGACACTTTGCAAAAGATTGCAAGGGTCCACCCAAGGTACATACATACCCTTCTACTTCCATTGTACATGTTGTGTCATGTACATTACTAACTGAGTGCAATTCTTTGTGGATTGTAGACTCGGGAGCAACAGACCACATAGCCTGGGACAAGTCCTGGTTCGTGGCCTACAGGAAGCTCTCAAAAGGAGCTAAGCACGTTTCAATGGGGAATGATGCCAGGCTGGAAGTAGAAGGCATAGGAACATGTAGAATTCCTATAGATATTGGATATTTGTATCTAATAGATGTATTGTATGTACCAAACATTTGTAGAAATTTGATTTCTATAAGTTGTATGTTGAAGTACAATTATTGCTTTAATTTCTTTAATAATAATGTGTCTATTATTAAAGATGATCAGATAGTATGCACTTGTTCAGTTAATAATGGGCTTTATGAGTTGAAGCCAATTGACCATCCTGTTGCAAGTCCTAGTTGCTATGTGACAGAGGCCACAAATGAAATGAGATGGCATGAGAGGTTAGGTCATATTGGTCAAGATAGAATGGACAAGCTAGCCAAGAGTGGCTTGCTAGGTTCCTTGACCAAGGTTGTCCTTCCAAGTTGCCAATCATGCCTAGAGGGCAAAGCCACAAGAAAGCCTTTTGGCAAAGCAACTAGGAGAAGTGAGGCACTAAGTTTAGTTCACTCTGACCTGTGTGGGCCAATGAGGGTTGAATCCAGAAATGGATTCAAGTACTTCATCACATTCACAGATGATTATACTCGATTCACCCACATCTACTTACTGAGAAACAAGGCAGAGGCCTTGGCATGCTTTGAGAAGTATGTGCACTTGGTTGAGAACCAAGTAGGTAAGAAGGTTAAGTCCTTGAGGACAGATAGGGGTGGAGAGTATACATCAAATGCATTCAAGGCATTTTGTGACTTGAAGGGTATTGAGAGGGAGTTCACTCTTCCTTGGACACCCCAACAGAATGGAGTGTCTGAAAGGAAGAATAGAACTCTTATGGACATGGTACGTTCCATGATGGCAAAGGCCAATTTAGACATCACTTATTGGAGTGATGCACTGCTGTGTGCAGTTCATGTCCTTAATAGAGTACCCACCAAGAATGTGAACTCTTCTCCATATGAGTTATGGAAGAAGAAAACTCCTAACCTAAGCTATTTATGCCCTTGGGGTTGTTTAGCTTATGTTCACATAACGGACCACCCTTTGGGAAAGTTGGGTCCAAGAGGGAGGAGGTGTGCCTTCCTTGGTTATGCTGAACAATCTAGGGGTTATGTGTTCTTGGATATAAGTCACAAAACTGGGAACATCTTTGATGCAAGGAATGCTAACTTTGTGGAGGATGAGTTCCCCAAAGTTGGTGAGCGTGGTGACTTAACCTCATTAAGCCAGATCCTAGATGAGGATCAACCAAGTGTCATAAGGACACCTGGGACACATGCACCTACTCTAGAGGGAGTACCTCAACCACATGGAGCAATGGCTCCAGAAATCCCTGTTGTTGTGGACCAACATGAGCAAGACTTCCAAGAGGAAGGTTTTGTTCAAGAGGGAGTTGAGGATACTCAAGGGCAAAATGTTGAGCCTCAAGAGATGGAGCATGAGTTGCCTCCATCTCAGCCTATATTGAGAAGATCAATGAGAAAATTTGGACCACCTAAAGAATGGTGGATCCTGGATAGTGAGGCAAACTTGGTTGCATCTGAGATAGATGAGCCAAGTAACATTGAGGAGGCTCTTGAGGGTGAACAAAGGGAAGAGTGGCTAAATGCAATGAAGGATGAGTTGCATTCGATGCATCTCAATGGGGTTTGGGAGTTAAGTGATCTTCCTCCAGGCCGTAAGGCAATTGGGAACAAGTGGGTTCTCAAGATCAAGGTGAACTCTGATGGAAGTATCGAAAGATACAAGGCCCGGTTGGTGGCCAAGGGTTTCACACAGAAGGAGGGTGTTGATTTCAAAGACACCTTCTCTCCTGTTGTGAAATTCACTTCCATCAGGATATTACTTGCCATTGTGGCAAATCTAGACTTAGAGTTACATCAGATGGATGTAAAGACCGCCTTTCTCAATGGTGAATTGAGTGAGGAGATATATATGAGACAACCTGAGGGGTTTGTCCAAAAGGGTCAAGAGGACAAGGTATGTAGACTAAAGAAGTCTATCTATGGTCTTAAGCAAGCTTCAAGACAGTGGTACTTGAAGTTTCACCATGCAATCACAAGCTATGGCTTTGTGATGATGCATGAAGACCATTGTGTATACTTGTACTCTTCTGGGTCTAGTTTTGCAGTATTGACTCTATATGTAGATGATATACTGATTGCAAGTAATGGGCTTGCATTGTTAAGTACCATCAAGGGATGGTTGTCTTCCACCTTTGACATGAAGGACATGGGAGAGGCTGCCTTTATCCTAGGGGTTAAGATCCTGAGGGATAGAAAGGCAAGGCTGTTGGCCCTTTCTCAAGAGCCTTATATTGATAAGATTCTTGCAAGGTTCAACTTAACAAATGCAAAGCCCATGAGTACACCTCTTGCATATGGTTGCAAGATTGGAGAGGACTTGTGTCCTAAGACTCCAAAGGAGAAGGAAGAGATGGCTCAGATCCCCTACCTAAGTGCCATTGGTAGCTTGATGTACGCCATGTTATGTACAAGGCCAGACATCAGCCAAGCGGTTGGACTTCTAGCAAGATATTCTTCCAACCCTGGTCTGGAGCATTGGAAGAGTGTCAAGAGGATCCTAAGGTACCTCAAGGGTACTAAGGATTATTGGCTTTGTTACCAAGGTAAAGACCTTGGTTTACGTGGCTATTCTGATGCTGATTGGGGAGGGGATAGAGACTCCAGCAAGTCTACATCTGGTTATCTTTTCATGCTAAATGGTGGGGCTACTACTTGGTGTAGTAAGAAGCAAACTTGTACAGCATTGTCCACAATGGAGGCTGAATTTGTTTCATGTGCCTCAGCTGTACAAGAAGCCCTTTGGCTAGGTTATTTCCTTAAGAATTTGGAGTCCAAGGTTTCTATTGAGAGACCTATTACTATCTACAGTGATAGTATGGCAGCCATGGCTTATACTAAGGACCCCAAATACCATGGAAAAACCAAGCACATTAGCATGAAATATAACTTTGTGCGGGATGCAATTGAAGAGGGTGAAGTTAGGATTGAGTACATTTCTACAGACCTGATGGTGGCAGATCCTCTCACTAAGCCATTGCCACCACTTGTATTTGCTCGACATGTTAGAGCAATGGGTCTTAGAAGAATGTAAATGTTGGATGTACTTCACCTCTTTGGTGTCACACATGTTATGTATTTCTTTGAAATAATACAGATTATTTTATGAAATACTCAGTTCAATTTTATGAATCACAACGAACAAATGAACATGTCAAACATAGGCAGAGGATGACTTTCTCACACAAGTCATTCGCCCTTGATCTTTGTGTAAGATTAAGGATGAGACTGGCTAAAGACTTAAATGAAACTTAAGTGAATGATACATTTAAGTGGGAGTCATGCTCCAACACATGACACTTTAGCTTTTATGGTCGCCTTGATTATGAGTAATCAAGATTCAATGCTTTGGTGCATTCAGTTTGTATGACCATTCATACATCCTAGCCTATGTTAGATGTAAGCTAAGGCTTACATGGAGAAATTTCATGGTTATTGACATGTCCTCCTTTTATATGTTAAGAGGAGTACACTTCATGGTGTTTTAAGAGGGAGAAATGACACACTCCTCAATTGGAATGGAGATCACTCCAAGTGGGAGTGACATGAGTAAAACACCTTAGAAGTGTATTATGGAACTTTAATGGATGTGTTTCCAAGTGTTCCATGACCATGAAATACGACCAGAGAAGAATTTAAGCAAGTTGTCTCTATTCTTGCTTAGTGTGAGATTCTTCGAATCAGACTCTTAGTGACTATGGCTTGCTATTAGGAAGTTGAGTTAATTATGATTACTTTGATTGGTTGTCGAAGGTCTTAGAGAAATGAGACTGGAGTATCCTCCTTTTGGGTAATCATGTTAACTCATTGACCTAAGTAGTTGAAGCTAAAAGGAAAGACATTAAGATGATACACGTTCACTAAATTCAATCTTGGGCCCACATATTACTGTGAGTAGTATGCTAGATTGAATGACAAGTGATTGAAATGAGTACTCAATGCTTAATACAATCATGGATTTCAAGGAGTTGAAATTCTAAGAAAGAGACTGATTGTGATTAAGAAGTGTATCATATGTCTGGGGTCTGGAAGGCATAACTTGATGTGTTCAAGCAAGCTTGATGTGTTTAAGCAACACACTTGAATTTGATGTGTTCAAAGAAAGTTTGAAGAAGTTCAAACTATGAGGAGAGGACAATCTTCTATTGAGAGTCTAACAACCTCAATAGAAGAGACTTAGTGTGTGTGCCTGAGGTCGCACCCACAACTCTATATATGTAGAAGTGTCTGGATTATTTCGGCTATAAGGATTAAGGAGTTTTGTTTTGAGTGGGAGCTGGAAGTTTAAAAGCATCTTAGTGCGAGTGGGAGTTTGTTGGAATTCTTGGCACACCAAGATCCTTTTAAGGTAGGATTTGAGCTCATTGAGCTAACTCTAGCTTGAACAGCTATCTAAGGCAGCTAGAAGTAGCTCCCTTTAGCTCAAGTTAGCTTATGTCAGCTCACTGCAGCTATAAGTAGCTCAGAGTAGCTGGACTTCAGCTCAAGTCAGCTCACTTCAGCTCACTGTAGCTATAAGTCAGCTCCGAGTAGCTGGACTTCAGCTCAAGTCAGCTCAGCTCACTTCAATAAGTAGCTCACTAGCAGACTTCAGCTCAAGTAGCTCAAGTAGCTCAAGTCAGCTCAAGTCAGCTCACTTCAGCTATAAGTAGCTCAAAGTAGCTTCAGCTCAAGTTAGCTCACTTCAGCTATAAGTAGCTCAAAGTAGCTGGACTTCAGCTCAAGTCAGCTCAAGTCAGCTCACTTCAGCTTTTGGTAGCTGAATGTAGCTGGACTTCAGTTCACTTCAGCTGAGAGCAGCTAACTCCAGCTCAAGGTCAGCTCTAGGAGCTGGACCTCAGTTCATGGTGCTTGGTTGGAGCTCAAAGGAGCTCAATGGTGCATAAGTAGTATAGTGAGCTAGCTTTGTGCCAGCTCACCTTGCTTTTAGCTCAAAACCACCAAGAGACACATCTTTTGTGTAAAGGTATGTCTCTTCATCAAAAGAGATGACTATTGGCTAAAAGAACATGTCCTTTCATCCAAAGGAAGTGTTCCTTGAGTGAATAGACATGTATATTCGGCCATGGGGTGGTTGGGGTGGTTATTGCACCAAGAATGATGTCCTTTGACATCAAGAGACATGTATATTCGGCCATGAGGTGGTTGGGGTGGTTATTGCACCAAGAATGATGTCCTTTGACATCAAGAGACATGTATATTCGGCCATGGGTTGGTCATAGCACCAAGAGATGACTCTTGACCAAAGGAACATGTCTCTTAGGCCAAAGGAAGTGTTCCTTGGCCAAAGAGACATGTATTTTCGCCATCATAGATGACCCTTGGCCAAAGGAAGTGTTCTTTGGCTTAAAGGACACCTTGCTTGGTGTAAAGGTGTGCCTTTTGGTCATCTATAAATAGCCTTTAGTGGCCAGCCATTTTAAGCACAAATTGGCACTCCATTTGCTCCAATTTCTTGAAAGAAATGTCTACTCCTTCCATTCTTTAAATAAGCCGAAATATTAGATACTTATTTAGAGCATTGTGGGTGGATTATCATTGAGATTTCTTCATCTCAATTCAAGCCTCAAGGTGCTCCTCCAAGATCAAGTCCTCCTCAAGTTTTCGCCAAAGATAACCAAGAAGAAAGGTGCACATTCTTTCTTGGTTTAGCAGCATGCTAGGTTCCATTTATTATTTGTATGTTCTTAGTAGCATGCTAGGATTTATTTGACATAACTTGTATGTAAAATTGACTTGCTATATAACATATTATATTAAGTGCAATGTTAAGAATTAGAATTATGTATGTCTATATCCATGTTGAACTCAAATGATCAAAATGCATGTGGCATGAACATGAGTAGATAACATAAAGATATGTTATCGTGAGATCCTAAAATCTTCATTTGGTTCAGTTCCAATGCAATTATTGCGTTGCAGTGCGAGTCTAGCACAGCGGCGCCATCGTTCATTTGATGTTGTCTAAAAATGAGTGTCCTGGTGCCTAAGCCTCAAGATCATGACTTGGGAATGAATTCTTTGGGTGCCTAGCTACCCAGAATGGTGCCTCAATGCCAGAAACTTGCCAACTTCATTGATCTTCATAAAAACTATGCACAATTGATTGAAACATGGTTCCAATCACTTCTAGGCTTGCAATTACTAATCCCCAAGGCTAAATATGATGCAAATGCATTAACATAACAAGGAAAACAAGGAATCCCCTTACCTTAAACACATCCAAAGCAAAATCAAGCAAGTTGAGCACCAAAGCTTTTATGGCTCCACTATGAGTTCCCTATGGTTCCAAGGCAAATTCATCACAAATGGGCACCATTTCTAGCTCAATTAAGCTTGACCCAACCTCAAGAAAGCTTAAGAAACCAAGAACACAAAGGGATAAAATGTACCTAAACTTCCATGGACCAAAAAGGTCCTTTCAAAGCTTAATCCACCAAGACTATGCAAGAGTAAGCTTGCTTTCACTTGGGCACTCCATGAGGCTTCCAAATTCACCAAGAAATGAAGGAAAGAATGAGATTTGGGCATGAAGTTTGTGGGAGAAGAGAGAGCTACGAATTAGAGATTGAAAAGATGATGAATAATGGCATTTAAGCCACCCAAAATGGTTTGAAACCCAACCTTCTTCACTTTGGTCCTACAACAACTTTAATTTTGCCAAAAGAATCCCACCTCCAAATAGTGCTACTAACTTTTGTAATTCCATCCCCTACTTTGGTTTCTTGACACTTAGCTCCAAAAGAATTACTTTGAGCTTTAAAACCAATCCTTTCACCATAGGATACAAAATGACCATTTTGCCCCTGGTGACACTTAGGTTCCAATTGTGTTTTAGGAACCTTTTTAAACTTTCTATTTGCTTGAAATGCATAAAAAATATTTAGTAAGGGATTTCTTACCTTGCAGCCAAGTCTTACTTGATCATTACTAGTCAGATACGTAGAGGGCCGTAACATTCTCCCCACCTTGAAAATTTTGGTCCTCCAAATTGCATTTCCCCACCTTGAGATGAAAGTTGGGATATAGTGCCACATATCCAGATTAAACATACCAAAGGGTGAACCCACTTGGTGTTCACCTACCCGACTTGTTACACTAATGCCTTATGGCCTCAAGTCGAGCCCTCACTTGCGTAGGTACTAAAGCTAACGCCATACTTTGTGCTCACATTTAACAAGGTGCCAACAACCACTCACTATCCTCCCCACCTTGACTTGACCTTACTTGGTCTTATACACCTTTGTGTAACTTCACTCTTGAAGGCTATGGTATGGTCTTCCACTATCCCCAGCTTATGGATGCTACTGAAGGATCCCTAACAGGTTTCAACTTGTTCCAAAATTCCAGCTACCAACAACTTCTTCACACTTCCTCCTATGCCTGAACCTCCTAAAGGTAAGCTAGCTTAACGAGCTTAAAGCTCATCCACTAACACTTACACCCGAAGCTTACTCTATGTTTGGCACCTAACAAACTTGTACCAAGACACCTCAATGTAAGAATAGCTTAACAAGTTTATAACTTGTCCGTTAACTTTTACACTGATGGTTCCTTACTCAAGCTTGACACTAGTGACTTCCTTCAACTTTTCTCCTATGCCTAAAACCCACTATTGTAAGCTAACTTAACAAGTTAAATGTCTCCATTAACACTTATACCTGCAAGTCTCACTCTAAGTTTGACACCCAACATCTTTATACCAATCCTCTTAGTGCAAGATAGCTTAATGAGCGTATAACTCATCCACTAACACTCACACTGACAATTCCTCATTGTAGGTTTGGTACCTGACATCTCCTATCAGTCCCTAGGCTAAGTGTGTCACTAGTGTACTGTGGCCATGCCACATACACTTCTAGCATCCCAAGGCATACTTTGCTCCATGATCAACTATACTCTAGGGCTCTTCCAAATTAATGGTCTACCAAGAACAGTAAGTAACAGCGCACCCCAGAGTATGAGTCTTCAATGCCCATCTCTGACATGCCCCTATGCATTAGGCATACAAGTGTATTAACCAAGTGAACATGTATCACCTGAGCATCTTGATCCTTTACCTATGCTACTCTGGAGTATCCTTACACTTGCATTCTTACACACTAAGAAAATTCCCTAGCACAAGTGCCAAGAACCCACAGGTAATTAACTCAACTCTTTGGGATTTGTCCACTTGCTTCTTGGCTAGGAATACTAGCACCCATGATGGGACTACCTAATGGGTTCCTTAGTTAATTTCCAAGGTACTTCGATTTTAGGTCCACTTAGGTATCCTAGGCTCAAAACTTACACACTGCGCCCCTTTGCTTCCGCCACTAGGCTCTAACATGTCTTTGGTTTCACTTCACTCCTCAACTTCCTCCTAGGACTCCTGGCCTCTAGTTACAAACAACACCTCCTCCATAACCACTACTAGCTCAATGGCCACAAAGGTCCATCTTTTCTTCAATACTCAACTACTATACCATTTGCTACCGTGTGCCAACTACACATCATCGTGCGCCAAATGATGTCCCGTCACTTTTGCCCTATCAACTTAACTACTTTGGTGGGAGAATTGGCCTAACATCAATTACTTCAATTAACTATTGGGAGGTTGTTAGCCATAGGAATTCACCTGGGTGGTCCGTTCACTATAACTCTACTTAGTGCATCAAGATATGCACCTTAGGACTGGTTCTATCCCCTTAGAGTTGTGGGTCTACACAGTAGTCATAAGCCAATCTCGCTAGTCACTAGCCCTTCCTTTACAAGGCACTAGGGCCAAGTAAGTTGCTCTAACTTTAGGCTTAAAACTAGCTTAACCAAAACCATCACCGATCAGGGTTCCAACCCTTGTCTCCCCTTTACTCTGATGAACAAGACTACTACCGAAGTCAACATACTGACACTTGAGCACAACTCTACCTATACAAGACTTGCCACTCTCTATTACTAAGTATAATAGTTAACTAGGTGGGAGATTGCCTCATACTGCTGCTATTCTTGACTGGTCATAGTGAACTCTTCTTCATGGGCCTTACTCAACTATACCTTTAAAGGTCTAGGCAAAGCCACTTCTTGTTTGGCATCACTTGGTCACTTCAGACACATAACTTACCTTTCTACTAACTTGCTGGCATTAGAGCATCAAGTCTTAACCTTGCTTACTTGATCCCATTTGGGACTTTGCTCCTCTTACTAGCTTAACTAGCCATACTAGCCATGCTTTCTTCTTTCCTTGGCTATTTTGGTGGCCCTTGGCTCTACTTAACCTTAGGATGATGACCCCAGGTCATCGGGCTATCCGTTGAGTCATGGAAACCATTCTATTGCCAAGGTTCTTTCACTACCCCCTAGTAGTTAAGCCAAACCTCTAGCAACATTTCTCCTTTTACTAGCTCTACACTAGCGTATGTAACTAATAAATGAATAGGTCCATCCATCTATTCTACCCTCTCGATAAGTTCCCTGCTCCACGCTTCCTCCCATAGCTTCTTCCGGCAAACAACTATTAGAAATAAAATTAAAACTTACCTACTTACCTTATCGACATCTGACTGAATGGCTCCATGGCTTGGCTACTCTAGGGAACTTCTCCACATAACTTAGCTAGCTATTGTTACAACCTAGGCCAACCAAGTTAACCTAAAAAAAGAAATTCAACCTATGGAACCCTTTCAGCCAATCCAATCTAAGACCTTTAGGCCTTCACTTATGGTTCCATAACAAGCAAATGCGTCTTAAGAAAGCACTTCCTCAAAACCAAAGCAACAATTATGCCAGCAAACTGATGCCAAAATTTCCAATAGAATTACCAAACTACTAGTGAAAGATTGGAGCCTTACCTCACACTAGCTACTTCTTGCCAACTATAAAGGCTACAAGAACATCCTTAGTTCTTGCCCAACACAACTTCCTATGAGTTCACCATGTCACCTGTCAAGCAAAACACAGCAGTACACAACTTATTGGTTAATACTAACTATGTCCTAGCATAAGGGTCAACTACAATCTCAGTTACCTATGCCTCTAGACAACCATGGCTCTAACACCAACTAGGGCAGCCTTAGGCCGCCTGTGGCTACCTGCTGCCCAAGATCGCTAGGAAGTCAAGGAAATCCTTGAGTTTTGGTTCGTAATTATTGGTTTCTTTGCTTGTGATAAAAACTAATGCACGTGACCTAAGCTTACTAACTTAAATACTAGCATTAAATAATGCATGAGTAGCTTCGGCATGGAAATTTAAACATAGATTAAAGCATTCAAAACAATGGCAATACCACACTTAAAAACAATTATAAAACTAGCCAAAGCCATAAACACGTTTTCTATAGACATCAACCCTATGTACATTATTCAATTATGTACATAAATCACAAACCAAAACACAAAACTAACCATTGTTGCTAGAGGCATCTAGTACAATTAAGTACTCAAGCATAACCTACTGAGATTATCCTACTAGGCTAACCACCTAAGCTCTACCTCTCAAGTGCCCTTAGCCTCAACCTTCCATTGTGCATCTAGCTAAACCATTGCTTAAGGTTAATCCAACATATTTAGTATATAACATAACCAATAAAATAGAAAATATAAACTAGCAAGCACGAATTGTACCTACTCAACTAGCTGAACAACCATCTCAAGTTGTTAGCCAAATCACCCAAACCTGCACACATAAACAAAAGGGTGAGAATCATAGATTCTCAATAAGGGGTCTTCGAGGTACTTGCAAAAAAAAACCCAAGAGGACATTGGACAAGAAATGTCATAAATCTACTGTGAGCTAATAACAGTTTGAGGCCTAACATATGCACATATATTTAGGTCCCTTGGGACCTCTTCTCATCCTAGTCCTTCTATGGGACATTGTCCTGTTTTTAGCAAGTTCTGACCCCTAACTTGCTCTAGGAAGCATTGGCTTACCAACTGTGATAGGTTATAACCTAGGCACTAAGCTACCTGCCCTTGAATACTAAGTGCAGGAGTAATCCAAGTATATTTTGTAGAGCCAAGTTAGGGGCACTAAAGTCCCACACTAGTGCCTCAGGTCTAGGACTAGGCTAGGACACTAGGTGTTACTAACCTTTCACCCTTTCTATGGTGAACCTTGACTAGCACGTGGCCAATCTAGTTTGGGTGTACTAGGTTCTTGCTCTAACTCATTGGGCCTATGACTCAAATAGGTAGCTAAGTATACTAAACCTCCACCCCTAGGTGTACTAGGCTCCAACTTTAGCCCCTCAGGTCTATGACCCAACTAGGTGACCAAGTGTTACTAAGCCTCCACCTTCCATGGTGAACCTTGTACAATACTAGGCTTGGCACTTCCAACACTTCAATGAGTTGGCCATCACTAAGAATCATAACTACTATATGTGTTCCTTATGTTTCCTAGCACATATTAAGGTCCAAAATGTACTAAGGTAGCTTAACTACCTTGCTCCTTAAAGACCCCTCAATGTGCCCAAGTAACTTAGCTTGAGTGCTAAGTCACCTACCCACTTAGAGCTTTTAGTGTTCCTTTTGATTCCTTAGGGTAACTTGCACTTACTTGCATATTAAGCAACCTCCCAAGCCATGCCAAGCTCCCATATTATCCAATCTAAGCTTCCCATGGGCCCTAAAGCTCACATTGCACCCAAATGCACTTATGTGCCCCTATTAGCCTCATAGTGCCTTCTTTGGCTGTTAGGTGTTTTCACTAACTTTCTATAGATCTTGTGGCTCTTAAGCTACTCTATGGTTAGTGAAATACCACCTCAAGTCATCTTTCCAAACTATAGCAAGTTGTGCCATAAGATGCCCACACTAACTGTGCCTTAGTGCACATGCACTTCCCTTGGTTGCCTAGACTGCAATTCTAGTTCACCATTGCTAGTTCACCATGATCCTTGCTTAAAATACTTGGTTGGTCACTATTAATGCAATTAAACTACCTTAGGGATAGCTATAAGCCTCAACTAGGGCACCAAAATACCTTTATGGACACACGTGGTTCAATTATGCACACACCATCTTCTCCTCACTTCATTCGATCCATTTGTCTCTTTTTCTTCATTCAATTTCCATGAAGAATCTTGACCAACCTTAGGAACATGTCTCGGATGTTTAGGAACCAATTAGGAACCAAAAACACCCTTTTTGGTTGAGTTTCGAAGCAACTATGCCATTGTAGCGTGAGCCTGGCGCCATGGTGCCAGCGTTCATTTGATGCCGTCTAGAAATGAATGTCCTAGTGCCTAGGCCTCAGGAGCACTACCTGGGCATGAATTATTTTGGTGCCTAGGCACCCAGAACAGTGCCTCAGCGCCAGAAACTTGCCAGCTTCGTTGATCTTCATGAAAACTATGCACAATTTGACTCAAACATGGTTCCAATCACTTTTAGGCTTGCAATTACTAATCCCCAAGGCTAAATATGATCCAAATGATGGGTTTCGGGAGCCAAACAGTGTAGCAAAATTTAACCGAAACCCTCTAGGATCCAAGTGAAACGGGGTAAACCGAGTGTTCAAAAATTTTCATACCTAATTTTCCGTTGAGATCTCTCACTCAACTGTAGAGTCGAATCACAAAACTTGAACAGTTGACGTGTTCATGCTCTCTATGGTATCCACACGAGCCTCTCGGGATCACCACGCTTCCACCACGTCCCGGCAGATGCATTTCTCTTGCGCTCGTAGTGCTAGCTTGCGTCCTCCAGGGAATTACAAGAGAAGAGTGCGGCTGTCCTTTTGGGAGGCTAGGGCAAGGAGACCTGCGAATTTCTCACTTAAAAGTTGTATTTATAGTGAGACTCAACTTCTAGGCCTAATGGGTTTCAAAGCCCTAATCCAATTAGGATTTAATTTCGGGCTTAATAATGGCTCAACTCTTGGGCCCATTATTAATACGAAATTAAAGTGAAACCATAACCCAAATAATTAGCCCATGCACTCTAATGATCCAAATAGCTCGATGTGTGCGACCCAATAGGCTCTTGCCATGTTGGCAATGATCATAAATCACATTTATGATCATAAGCAATGAGCGGTGTCTAGCAACACATCATTGCTACCCAAGTGACAAGATTGTCGGTGAATCGACTAAACCTTTACGATCATCACCGATATATGCCATTGTCTCTTTGTCCAAGATATCAAGACTAAGCACGAGACATGGAATGTGTCACTTTCGTATAGCCTAATCTTTGGTTTCTTGATTATCGAGTAGACCAACTTAAATTGATGACATTGATATAGTATATAAACTCATCGGAGCATCGCCATGCATTTTTCTAAGTCTCACTCTATCAAGGGGCCCGAAGATATCACTCCCATTACATAGGAGGGACAAATCCCATCTTGATCATACAAATCCCTCCGCATGATATGTGACATACCCAATGACCTCCTTCAAGTTCACTCAGTTACGAGCAACAAAGGAAAGTATCAAAGTATGTGACTTACATGTAGGGAACCTTGATGATCTTAGGTCGAAGGACTACATTTACCATGATCACTATGAGAATCACTTATGACACTCATATAACGATCCATGAAGTGTTCTCATGGTGGGTCGGTCCAGTACACAAGTTCTCCAACTTGTACCCATATGTAGACTACATATCTCATATTAGCCTCCACATATGCTAGTCGTTATCTATTATTGCAACCCGCTCCACAATAATGCTAGACTAGGGACGTTTAAGAATATCATTATTCTAGGGTTACAATTATGTTTCTTAAGTTACGCAGAAACAAAACAACAAACATAATTGCTGGATTAATGCCTTAATAAAATATCATGACTAAATGTGCAAAAATACAATCATCTCATGATTGGCTTTTGGGCACAACACTAACACCAAATGCATTAACATAACAAGGAAAACAAGAAATCCCCTTACCTTAAACACATCCAAAGCAAAATCAAGCAAGTTGAGCACCAAAGCTTCTATGGCTCCACTATGAGTTCCCTATGGTTCCAAGGCAAATTCATCACAAGTAGGCACCATTTCTAGCTCAATTAAGCCTGACCCAAACTCAAAAAAGCTTAAGAAACCAAGAACACAAAGGGATAAAATGTACCCAAGCTTCCATGGATGAAAAAGGTCCTTCTAAAGCTCAATCCACCAAGACTATGCAAGAGTAAGCTTGCTTTCACTTGGGCACTCCATGGGGCTTCCAAATTCATCAAGAAATGAAGGAAAGAATGAGATTTTGGCATGAATTTTGTGGGAGAATAGAGAGCTACGAATTACAGATTTAAGGGATGATGAATAGTGGCATTTAAGCCACCCAAAATGGTTTAAAACCCAACCTTCTTTACTTTGGTCCTACAATAACTTTAATTTTGCCAAAAGAACCCCACCTCCAAATAGTGCTACTAGCTTTGGTAATTCCATCCCCCACTTTGGTTTCCTGACACTTAGGTCCAAAAGAATTACTTTGAGCTTTAAAACCAATCCTATCACCACAGGATACAAAATGATCATTTTGCCCCTGGTGACACTTAAGTGCCATGTGTTTGAAAACGTTTCTAAACCTTTGTACTTGCTTGAAATGCATAACAAATAATTAGTAAGGATTTCTTACCTTGCAACCAAGTCTTGCTTGATCGTTACTGGTCAAATACCTAGAGGGCCGGAACAATAGGTATGTAATCCATTACCTTTGCTTGCCCAACATCACGTTTTATTGAGTCCCTTAAGGAGTGTTCTATTGGTCCTTGCGATATTAGCTTCCTATCTTGAAAATTTATGATAACATTTATTTTTAGATAACTAGTTCATGCCCAATACCATGTCATAACCAGTTGTTTCTAGAATGATCAGATTAGCCTTTAATTACAGCTCATTTAGCCTAATCACACAGTCTTTGACTATATGAAGTAAAAACATCAGTTCATTTCCAACTATTCTGATCATATATATTTAAGGTAATGATGTAACCTTTAAGTTCAATTCTTTTACTAAATTAGCTGAAATAATAGATATGGAAGCACCGGTATCATAAAGCACTAAAATAAGCTTATCACAAAGGTAAAGGTTACCTTTTAGTGCTTCCTTCCTTAATTGGCTGTGGCTTATGGCCTCTTCTCCAAGGCTTGTTTCCTCTCTTCTCCTTGATCTCTCAGTCTGATATACCCTTCTAGCTGGTGGCTGGACTCTAATTGGCACAAGTTGACTTGGCCCCTTTTGTATTTGTCTGGGAGGCTGAGGTGCTTCCATCCCTTTTTCTTTGCCTTGTTGGTTTCTTGGTCAAGGAGCCCCAAACTTGCCCAACACTTTTCTTTTCTCTTTCTTAACTGGGCAGTCTTTGAACTAGTAGTCTTGAGAACCACATTTTATACATCCTCTCGTGATTCTGTAACATGGCTTAAAACCACGGTACTTTCCACAAGTTTATCATTGAGGTCCAAACCTTTGAGGTTTTTTTTGTTCTTTTGCCCAATTGAGCTTTTCTTAACATATCCTTGGCTCTTTTCCTTCCACTTTGATGTCCTATAAGAGCCCCCTTAATGTTTCCTACCACAGGATACTAAAATTCCTGCTCCAAGGTTAGAGCCTTTTGGATAGCCTCATAATAGGTCTTGATGCCTATAGCTCTCAATATTTGTCTCAATTCAGGTCTCAATCCCTTGATAAATCTTTTAGTGTTCAACTTTTCCTATCCATCATACTAGAAAAAGTAGACTATTGAATTTGTGCTCATATTCTTTAACTGACATTTTTCCTTGCTCCAGTAAGTCAAACTCTACTTGAATATAATCTTTGAGAGCTTTACTTACATATTGTTGTTAAAACACCTGGAGGAACTCAGCCCATCTCATGGGTCCTCTCTCCCTTGTGGGTTTTCTTTGATTTCTACTCATATATGCCTTTTGCATTGTCCTTCACCAAAGCTCTACACTACCTTCCAGCTTAAAGGTGGCTAACAACACCTTCTCGGTGGATGTGACCTCCATTCTTTGAAACACTTTTTCTATCTGGTAAATCTAGAATTCAACCTCTTCTAGATCACTACTTACTTTAAACACTAGGGGTTTAAGTGCTAGGAAGCCTTCTAGCTAGCCTTCCCTTAAGCCTTTCTTTCTTAATCTTTATCTTCTTTTTTCAATGGTCCTTGTCCTTTTCTGAGAAGCCATCTTTTCTGAACTCTCTAAGACTGGTTCCATTGTTCTAGCATTAGTGCCTAGTTGCCGCCTTCTTTGTTCTCAGTGGTCCTCTTGATTTTTGACCTCAGTCTTCTACTTCTTAGGTGTCTTCTTTCCTCATCCTATTCCTGGTCTTTATCTACAAGTCAACATGCTTGCTTTTCTCTTATTGGCTCCTTGCTTGGCCTTTTTTCTATTCTTTCTTTTGCCTCTTACTCCCCATCAGCAGTATTGCCTCAAGGTTCCTGGGCTTGGCCCCTAGTTAGAGCATGTATGCCCACTACAAGTTGAGCAATAATAGCCTACGTCATTTCCATCATATGCTCCATTCTATTTTGATTCTGTACATAGGGCTTAGGCTCTGTGGTCCTATTAGGAAGTCCTGTTCCATGTTCAGCCACTTCCTTAGTCTCAGGCTGTTGATCAGGCAACTAATCAGCCCTAGTGTTAATATGGTTTCTCATGTCTCTATTTCTACCTCTGGCCATTTAGTCCTGCAACATAGCAATGATTGTGTATCATAGTGGGAATATGCCTATTAGACCATAAAGGTCCTATATAACCAAAAGCTCTGTATAACCTAAAGCTCTATATAACCAAGAGCTCTAATACCAACTCTGTCAAGGCCCAACTCACCCCCATCCTAAACCTTTTTAAGAGGTTCATGCCAACTGATTTATTTTATTCACTTAATTGATTTTCATCAGTTGAATTGGACTCTGACTCCTAGGATTCTTAACCCCAGTTTGTTACTTTCTTAGGTGGGGATCTCAAGCTTTTGAAGCTCTAATAGGGTTTGCCTAATTTTACCCACTTGGTGGAATCTCAACCAGTTGAGTTTACTTAGGGCTTTATGCATGCATATGAAAATGTGTCTAAGTGTCTGTAGGAGTTTGTTAGGGCCTACCTAAAGCCAAGCATACACACACACCCAAGCAGACATACATGCATACACATTAGTTTAATAGGTTACAAACCATGCATGCCTCTTTTCTCATATACCTTGCCTAGTGCCTTATGGCTTACTCAAGCCTAAAAATACATATGAGGCATAGGTTATGTTTATTATATTCCTAGTCCCCTTACCCTCAATATCGACAAATATGTACTTGCCAAAATTTGTAAGTAAGGACTACATGGCCCAAAACATATACATCAAAAGTTTGACGTACAAAGTGTTATCATGCATGGTACATGTTTTAGTTCAAACTATCCCTAGGCCCACTGAGACTTTAACCTCTAATTTGACTTGGCATTTGGGCCATAGATCTCTTATAAACCTCTTGGTCCTTGCCCATACTAGGATTGAGCCAAAAACAACAACTCCCACTGCACCCATCAGGGACTACAATCACAACAATAGAACACAATCATTAGTTCAAATTGATAAACTTTTCATCTTTCCTTTTCATAACCCATAATTTACAGAGTATACCTCTCAATATCAAGACCTCTCTTAAAGGTTCCCTAGCCCCTCAATCCTCCACTTCTTTACCTGAAATGGGCAAAAGAGGGCATGAGTACATAGGTACTCAGTGAAGAACCGATATAGCACTTAGTGCCTTTTTCAATGTTCAAAATATTGTTATACTTAAAACCTCCAAGTTTCTTTAATAACTTGCATCCAAAGACATAAACGACACCAAAAACAACAAGTATAATATAATGCATAATGCATATGTAAATAGTGAAGGGGTTAGCACATGCATGGAAACATAGAAACACACAAACACACACACCACATACACAAGGTTTTCTTAACATAGCAAGCATGGTTTCTTTGGCAGTTTATTCATGTGATCACTTTGATTAGGCTCAATTAACATAGAGACCCAGCTGATTGATTAAGCTTGGCCCAACTTGAACAAAAACCCTATGCTTGCCAAAAGAAAACTAGCTAGTTTACCATAATGCTTTATGCACACATAACCCATTACATTGCCTGTAGGTTCCTTTGGCCTAAGCCATCACCTAGGGCAACTTTTCCCCTTTAAAATAAAGGAGAATAAGCTTCATATAGGTCCTCACCTATGGTCAAAATAGCATCAAGGAAGCTTGATCACACATCCTTGAACACAAGCACCAACATAGACAACACCATGAGCTAGTCTTGCATCAACATGCTTTGGATTTGACCTTGTTTTTATTCTTCCTTAGCTCCTTTCATTTCAGTAGCTCTAAGGTGTTTAGGCAAGGGTATGGTAACATAGAAGATGGTAATAAAACATGAATAAAGGAAGAAAATAGTAGCTCATGAATAAATCCTAAATTGGTATGCTAACTTAGCTTCAATTTTGAACTAGTTTGGCTTTTGCCTTTGGTTTTGGCTTCTAAGTGTCCTCCAATCCTTCCATTATTTTTGGTGGTTATTGGAAAGGCTTAGTACATGATCTTAGGTAGTAAATGGGGTAGGAAGATACTTGGGAACAACTAGGAAGCTACCTTTGAAGACTAGTGAACAAACGGTGCTAAATGACTTTGTTACCACGACTATTGACTAATTTAGTCTCCTTTTTGCCTTGCATTTGTTTTGGTTCTTTATAGGTCCTTAGCCATACTTAATGATCTCATGAATCTATTGAGAAATAGCTAAGAAGTTGCATTAAATAGCCTTCGAAGACTATAAGTCCAAGGATGGCTGAATGGTGTAGCCGCCAAGGAAATTTTGAGTAATTTTGGTCAAATCTTCCTCCAAGTAGCTCAATTTATTCAAGGCTTTGTTTTTTCCTACTTTATTCTTCATGTGGCATATATTAAGCCCAATGTTTCAATTTATTCACCCAATTAAGCCCTTAAGCTTTGCATTGAACATAAGTGCACTTTAGAGTGCATCTAAGAGCACTTTAGTGTTTCTTGAGGTGTCTCCATGGTTTCTTTGTGTTTTCCATCTTTTCTTGGCCCTCATTGTCATTTAAATGATAGGCATTAATCTCACATAATGTCTTTCAATGCATTAGGCTTTAAAGCCTTCAAAAGCAGATGTTGGCACACAAAGGTGCACTTAATAGTGTTCTAGTGCACTCTAGTGTGTTCTTATCATTTTTCATGAGTCCATCACATTTTTCTATTTATGTGGCTTTCTTCATTGGTATCACCACCTTAGCCAATATGCTCATGCAATATCCCTTAGTGTTCTTGGCTTCAGAGCCTTTGAGTTCTTATAATGGCACACTAAGGTGTACTTAAAGGTCTCCTCTCTGTGCCTGTGCTTAAAGCACTTTGTTTACTTGGTTTCTTAGCCAAGCTTACTCTCAATTTTAAGTCCCATTCTCAGAATGTACTTAGCATTTAAGCTTAGCCTTGTTTGGCTCACCATTTGGCCACTTTTCATTAGGTTCCACTTGAAGTTCTGATAGAGTACCTTTAGGGCACTCTCATGGAGCACTTACACTGTGTAGCCTTTTTTCCCATACTTGTGACATGTATTACTCATATATTCACAAAATTTTCTTTGTGGGTACATTTCATTATAGCCCATGGCCTATACAAGTCACAAGCATGACATAAACCGTATAACACAATATTTAACACTATGCAAACACCTGATAAGCCAATATTACCTCATAATCAACAACCCACAAGTTAGGATACTAAACCCTCCAACATTCTTGTTCTGTGTCTTTTGTTGTTGTTGTTGTTGTTCATCCTTGATATGTTTTCTCTGTCACTTTTACACATGCTGTTGATGTTTATGCCTCAGCAATTGAGCCAAAGCTTGCAAATACGCTTGTCAGGTATCTTGGCACCTGTATTTTAGTCTTGATATTCTATGAGGAATGAGATATTTTTCTAATTTCAGTTACATATCCATCCATCCAAATGTTATCCTAAATCTTCTTCATTTCAAACATTTTTAAAAATGGGTTAATATTTTGTGTTGTGCACATTCTTTTGGCTAAATTTCATTAGAATATTTATGGTTTGAAACTTTTCCATGAAATTCTTTTTTGTGAATCACTGGCGCTTGAATCAAGCAACACCATTAGAAGATCTTCGTCATGTGAAATGTGTTTGGTGGAAGTATCATAAAGAAGGTGTTTGACCTACTTTTCCTAAGTGTTCTTTTATTTTCTCGCAGACATGCTGGCATGTGTTATGAAGTGATTGTATCTATCATAGAAGATTTGCTTCTAACTCCTTTTTTATTCAGAAAAGCTAGAGGTTCACAATTTAAATGTTTATAATGCCCTAATATGATTCAGAACTTATAGGTTGCATGATTATGTCCTTAGTGGAACCAAGGAAGTTGTCAGGATCATATGTTGTATCGAGTTAATGCTAATAAGTTAGTAAAATATTGGACTATCAAGTAAAAAATGATCAGGTAATGCTAGAACAAAGATGTTTTGCCTTAACCCTTCGGGTTGGTGTTCGAGGAGTTCCCATGAGGTAAAGTTCACTATGACCGGTCGAGAGTCAACTCACAAGTAGCCAAAGTGAAAAGTAATCTACCACCTAGTTTAATTTACTGATGGTAATCAGAAGTGCCAGGTCTAGTGTAGGTACAGTTGTGCTCACGTGTTGTGCAGCGACTTTAGGAGTTATTGTGTTCACTGGAGTAGGTGGAAGTTGAGGGTTGAAACCCTAGTCGGTGAGGTTTTGGTTAAGCTAGTTTTAAGCCTAAAGTTAGAGCAACTCATTTGACCCTAGGTGGCTCGCCTGTGGCAATTCAACTTAGTGCACCAAATGGCCCTTTACCAATCTTGCAAGTTACTAGCCCTTCATTTACAAGGCACTAGGGTCAAGTGAGTTGCTCTAACTTTAGGCTTAAAACTAGCTTAACCAAAATCTCACCGACTAGGGTTCAACCCTCAACTTCCACCTACTCCAGTGAACACAACAACTCCTAAAGTCACTACACAACACGTGAGCACAACTGTACCTATACTAGACCTGGCACTTCTAATTACCATTAGTAAATTAAACTAGGTGGGAGATTACTTCTCATTTTGGCTACTTGTGAGTTGATGCTAGACCGGTCATAGTGAACTCTACCTCATGGGAACTCCTCGAACACCAACCTGGAGAGTTAAGGAAAAACATCTTCTTTCTAGCATTACCTGATCATTTTTTACTTGATAGTCCAATATTTTACTAACTTACTGGCATTAACTCGATACAATATATGATCCCCACAACTTCCTCAGTTCCACTAAGGACATAATCATATTTAGATAATGTGTGATCACCTTCAGGTGATTGATTCAGATGGTTGTATGCTAATGAATGAAAGGCATATGAATAATGCTGAAATATTTTGATACCCAAAAGATCCACAAAGGGCACAAATCTGATTGTTGAGAAATAAAATGATACATTTTCTTTGTACAGATGTTTGAAATTGTTCTTTTAGTTATGATTTAGTATTTGTTGGTATAAGTGGAGTCTTACTCTTAGCCTGCTTGTTTATCTTACTATGGTGACATATAGGGTTCTGATTCATATATTTATTAACAGAAGACTTGTTTGATAGGAGAAACTTAGTTATTTGTGATATTATGTCTTACTGGCGATGATGAAACTCAATCCAGAAACACACCTAAGAAAGTATAAGAGCTTGTCAACAATTACCAGTTAAGTTCTTTTATTGCAAAAATGGGTGCTCCTTTTTTTTTTAGATGCTTATATTTTTCTATCTTTTTCATGAAACTGATCAAGTGCTACAGAAAATCAGATAAATGTTTGTTAAAATGATTCATGGATAATAGAATTATGTAAGATGAAAGATGATCAACTCCCAGTACTTGGTTTTCTGTCTCGAGCAATAGCAATTGTGTTGCGTTCAGTTGTCCTTTCAATGGTTTTCTTTTTAACAAAGAGAAGTGATAATCCATTAATTTGATAAATGATTCATTCTTCTAAGTATTTACATTTTTAAATATAAAGGAAATCTCTTAATGTGGAACCATGTTGTTCCAAATCCCATATGCAAAAGGATTCATTGTTAAAAGAAACTATTCTAAGTATCCATGAGTTATATTCAACCCTATTGATTGCTTTTGAAATGTAGAAAAATAGGATTGACATTTAATGAGTTGCATCACTCATTCATGTATGGTTTAAAGCAGGGGAATGTGAAAATGACATTGATGGTCTCTTCTTCTGGTAAAATCAAGATAGCCATTCCTCATTTCAGAACCCTTAGAGGTGTGTAAATATGCAGCATCATCAAAAGTAGAATGGGAAGAGCAATGCAAGCTATGGCCAACCTTCTATCATCCACCAACTTAGCAAGTTGTAGTTCATTGGTCATGTAACTTATTTTCAATACCCACCATAGCTCAAGCTCTCAAGAAATCACAAAGAACAGCAATTGGATTCAACAATAGAGAGGAAAACCCTAGTTTTCGGGTTTATTGAGCTTCTTTTGGTGTTTTCAACCTTTACAACTTAGGTAAGGGTTTTATCTTCATGTTTCATGGTTGTTTACTGTCCTAAGATAATAATCAAGCATCCATGATGTTACCCACTCTGGGCTAGTCCAGTTATAGTGCCAAAATTGTGCTTTAAAACCCCCAAGATTGATATGTCCTGTAAGCCATCAGAACAATACCCTTAGTGTGCATACTCAAGTGGCCCACTTGGGCACTATGTAAATATATTCATATTTGTCCAACCATTACACACATATTCACATTTTATTCACACTATGGCAGCAAGGAAGGAAAACACTAGCACAAGTCTTAATCTTGGCAACCACACACTAGGCATTCTTACTAGGTTCATGTGTCCAGCCATTGCACCTGAAACTTCCTCCCAAAAATTGTATTAATCTAGCCATTTACCTCTATGTTTTATTGATTTCATTATCAAGTAGAGTCTTAAAACAAACCATGGAAACAAGTTTTACATCAATAGCCCACCTATGGACCAAGTTATGGATTTTTTAAGTTAGTTACAAAATTCTGACCAAATGAACAGTAACTTAGCCAACATTGCAACATCATATCTCTGGATACAAGGCACCAATTATAGTAATTACAAATCACTTTTAATCCTCTAGATGTGCTCTAGAGGTGGTCAAAATTTCATACAAAATTTCATTCTACACAGGGAGTTATAGAGCTTAGAGTGCAGGGTCACAATTCTGATCACTTTAGGACCATTATGCCCATATGAAATTTTATAAGCATGCAAATGCTTCATTCATAAAGGGTAAGCCCCTCCAAGGCTATTCCATACATGTCCAAGACACATGGCAAATACATTACCCTTAATCTAGCATCTTTATATAGCCAATACAAAATTTACAAACAAGCAGCCTATCTTGCACACTTAGGCAGCCTGCGCATAGCATCCTCATACATAGCAAAACAGCCCACAAATGTTCACATACATTGTCCAAACTTTACATGTCCTACATGTACATGCATCCATGCACTACATAATATTCTTAACTCAGCTAAAATACAAACCCTAGTTACAGGAGAGCTTCAGACACAATGCACTCCAGAACACAGGATGCTAGACAGCTGCTGTATAGTACATTAAGTACCATCACTAAAAATATCAAATGTGCTCCTAAAATCACCAAAAACTTCAGATCACAACTAGATACATGGAAGTTCAAGTACGTGAAATTTCAGATCAAAACTCAAACTAAAAGGGTTAATTTGAATGAGATCTATCTGCAGCACCTGAAATGGGCAGATTTGAGGGGAGGTAAGTTTTACTTGGAAACTTAGTAAAGAGCACACTTAGGGGCTTAAGGTGATACCACCCATGATATTACCTGCATTCAAAGACACAAAAACATAAGAAACACAATGCAAATATCCAAGAAAAAGCAACCAAATGCAGCAGCCAAACACAAATAACAAACATATGTATGTGGCAGCAATAAGCATCATTGGTTAGTCCGCAAAACATGCAATAAACATATGCATTTCACTATGGCAGCCCTCCTCAAGCTTAAGCTTGGACTTAGGAGAGTTTTAACACTAGTTAGTACTAACTTTGGGCTCTAGAAACCCCAATTTTTGCTGCCATCACTGTGCACTTCACACTAAGGCTGAAAACCTTCACTAAGTGCACCCCCCTCACTAAGCTTGGTTCATCAAGCTCTTGGCTCTCTTCCAAGCCTAGCCCTAGCTCCATGGATGCTTGAATAACACAGTAAATAGTCCATGAGAGCAAGAGAACCCCTTACTTTGTTGGGTAGGCTGAAATTGAGCTTGATTCTAGGTGCACCCGAGTAGTAGCACTAGTAAGCCTCCAATTGTGTTTTCTTGACTTCAATTGCAAGTAATTGTAAGCTTGAAGGTATGGTGGCTATGGAGGAAGTATGGAGGTGAAGGGCTGCTGGATAAGGACGAATGTGGGAGAGAAAAGAAGAAGATGGCTACTTATATGGACTTAAGTGCACAAAACACCCTTAACAAGCCTTAACCATGCTTTATGTCATTTTCCTTGCTACAAGACCATGGTTTCTTAGTTTTAATTTCTTGGCCCACATTTGACTTCCTTACCATGCTTTGGCCGACCTTCCCTTGAGTGGGATAACTCCAAAATGTCTCCATTTGACTTAAGTCAAAGGCATGGACATCCAAAGGCCTACACTAGGACACTTAGGTCTTTAAAGCCCTTTGTGTTTTATTTCTTCAAAATTGTCTTCCATAAGCCATTTAGTCCTCCAATAGTACTTTTATACCATCCATATCCTTCTCATAACTCTCTGTAGCTCTCTTTCGAGAGTTCTACAATTGAGTACCCGAATTTCCAAAATCTTACAAAAAAGTCCATAGGTTGCTTGACAAACAAGAAACCCTTAAAGCTTTTCTTGAGGGCCAAGTTACCAAATTAGAACACTTTTAAGAAGGTGCTAGTCATACCTTTTACCCCTCACACTTCAATCACTACGGTGTGAATTACACAATATAATGGTTTTTTTTACCATTATGCCATACTTTGTAATTCTCCCATTTTTTTGAGGTTGTAACACATGAAGCTAAGACCATACCTGGTAGAGAGCAAAAAGCTCAAGGAACCAAGTATGGGTTAAGGGGGAGTGCATGAACAAGGTTTTGGCCTTACTATTTTTCATGTACTAAGATGACAGTGTTTACAAGGTTTCTAAAGACCAAGTTAGTAATAATTAAGACCAATTTACCTCCTAATACCAAGCATTAGCTTGAGGAAGGGTGTCATAGTGATCACATATTTTTTATTTGATTGTTTATGAACTAACCCTAATGATGTGTTGCTGCCAGCATTGCCTTTGATTGTGTTCTGTTTGTTTCTGCATTTGGATGGCTATATTCATGAATATGTGTTGTGTTATTGGTGTTTTAGTTTTATGTATATGTGTTGTGTTATTGGTTTTTTAGTGTCTTTGGATTTCAGGTATATAGCTAGGAATTCAAGATTTTAATGATAAGCCCCTACTAAGTTTTTTAAAGGAACTTACCCCCCTTTCTATCCATTTTAGGAGCACCTGAAAAAGATCATTCAAACTAATACCTGTGGTTTGAAGTTCTATGTGAAATTTTAGGCACATTAACTTCAATATGTTTAGTTGTGAACTGGAATGTTTCATGATTTTTGGAGCACATTAGCTATTTTTAGTAATGGTACGTTCTACCTTATGCAGTAGCTCGTCCCTTCAAGTTTCTAGACTGCTTAATGCTTTCGAAGTTCTCCAAGAAGCTTAGTGTATGTGTTAAATAGTTTATGGAATGTATGTAGTGCATAAATGCATGTAAATGAGTTGGGTATGTTGTATGTTCATTATATGAATGATATATGGAACAATGGAGTGTAGTTTGAAGTGTATGTACAATGCTATCCATATAGTGTTTATGGGCTATTTTGATGGCATTTTTATGAATGATGGTTAGAATGGTTCTAAATTCAGGGGAATGGTTTTCCCATGTGTCTAAGACTATGGACACTACCAAGTGGGATTGCACTTGGAATTGAAATGTATGAATATTATGAAATTTTGTACGGGAGTAATGGTCAATAGTGGCTAAAATTTGATACCCTGTACTCCAATAGCCATAACTTTCTGTACTTAATGAGTTTGGCTATGAAAATTTGACCACACCTATAACACTTCAAGATGAAGAATTTGGTCTTTGAATCACTGCATGTGATGCCCTGTAGCCAAAGTTATAGCCTACCAAAGTTGGCTGTTTACTGTTCATTTCTTTATGGTGTTCTAATGTCTAGTAAAATTTATAATTTGATCTTTAGATGGAGTTTCTACCTTAAATATGTCTCCCTATAATTTTTTAAGTACAATGAAGGGTTTGGCTCCATAAAAAAGTAAGGGGACATATATGAAAAATGAAATAGGCTAGGTTTGACCTTAAATCACCTAAAATGGGCACCAATGGCACTAAGTGTGCATATGATTGTACAAGCACTTGGGGATCTTACTCAAATTTCATGTTGGCTAGGAATAAAGAATTTGATTGTCATCATTACTTCCAGATGAAATTGTACGTGAATATGTGTGTGATGGTTCGACCAATATACATATATTTGCATAATAACCAAGAAGGCCACTTGGGTAATATATTGAGCATTGTTCTGCTTGGCCTACAAAACATGCATAGCTCCTGGAACTTGCCAAACTAAATATGATCACTATATTTGAATACTAAGAGTGGTAACATATTTTACACTTCCCTAAACCCTGGAGTAGGTGCATTAGGCAGTCTGGAGAGACTACAGGGTGAGAAAAGCTTAAACCATCACTATGAAGTTTTCAAAGTAATTGTGCCAAAAAACATCCTTGAGAGAAACTAAACCATTGGTCTTGGGGACTAGCAAGTATAAGTCCATGGTTCAGGCACAACTTGGGAATTGCTTCCACTGGCTGCTGATATTTCATTATAAAGTTCCTTCCTAGATCTTGTACTTGCGAAATGAACTAGAACCATAGTAGTATTTGATAGAGAACTAACCGTAAACAGGTCCAAGGCGCAAATTTCTTTTTGTCAACTAAGAGCATCTTTATGAATTTTTAAGGAAACATTATTTTAAAAGAAGAATGTGGAACCTTTAGAAAATACAAGTGGAACAACTATAAACTCAAGGCTAGATAGTGCAATCAAATTACGGTATTCATTGTAGGAGGAGGCCCTCCTTTCAATGTTGTTACATTGTATAGCCATTAGTAAACAACACAATAAACATATGCCCCAAAAAAATGAAGTACAAACATGTGAAAGGTGCGAAATAAGTGTTTCATGATACAGCTTGATTAGTAGAGAACAGTAGCCTAACCTCCATATAAAAACAAGCCTCTAAACTTCGTTGTAAAGTATATCTTGCTGTACCATTTATCATCAAACATTCAGATGTTGATAGTTATGCTACAATACACATTCCTTCAAGAATGACAATACTTGAGGATAGAGAGACTACCACCATAAAACCCTAGATTTGACCCTCAGTTGGTTCCACAAAAAATGCTAGAAAATTGGTTTATAATTTTTCTTGATAAACAAAGCCAATTGGAATGATCTATTCATACAAATTCAATATAAGATTGACAATTTAGGCTGAGAAATCAAGGGCTAATCTCCTCTTCTTGGCCCCAAATTAAGTGTTTTTTCGGTTTTCAGTGTGTGGCTAGTTGTTAGTGGAGGAGCTTCCACTATTAAACAGGTTAAAATGAGGGAGAGTGGGGATTTACAGACAGAAGATAGAGCATCATGCATGGTTATGCACAGGGTGCATGCGACATTAGAGGCAAGCATATTTACACATGAAGGGGGACTTCTCTAAAATCAGTAACACAGGCTCACCACTGAGTTCGCCATATCCTTGTGTGTGATTTAAGGGAAGTACCAGCATTTCTAAAGCAAACAAAAAAAAATCAACATGCCACTAAAATGGACAATACTATATCAATCCTTCAAATAGGAAAAATAGACAACTAGTTCGTAGCTAAAAATTTTCAATGTTTGGATTCAAGTGACAATATGAAGCTAGTTCAGCATATCACAAAGGCAAGATAACATATTTCATGCAAAATTCGCTTCTCTCTAATTTTTTTTTTTAAATGCCAAATTCCTAAGGGCGAGACCTGAACTTTGATTTAATAATACATCAATCATCTTACATGGAAGTGAGACTTCTAAAACTTTTATTATTCATTTTGTGTACCCAAATGGCTAAAGCAATTTGGACACTCAATCTTTGAATGTTGTCCAACTAGGGTGGATTAGTAGTGATCTCATCTTTGGTAATTAATTTGCGGTGAATACTTGTCTTATATGTTCATTAATATAACAGGAAGTATTATTTGGCTTGATACCCATACAAGAGTTTCCAAACAATGACCTTGCCACTCATGAGATATCCTTTAGACAACACAAGAGAATAAGGCTCACAGAAAGGGGTCAGATTATGTTAAAAGGTCCTATAGAGTTCTATACTCAGATTTAGTATTCCCTACACCAAAAACATTTGAGTTAGAGAACATTTATGTTCAAGCAAATGTGATTATGATTAGAGATGAACAACCTACTAATGAAAATAAGTACGTTGAACTAGTCAAATGGTTGATCAAAGAGTTATACACTAGTTATGGTCCATTGCCTCTACCGAATAATATAGCAACACTTCTAGATTTGATGAACACCAGAGATGAGTTTTTGTATGTATAACTTGTTTTCTTTCCTTAACACCCTTTTATTTTAGTCACATTCTCTCTATGATTTAATTAGTTTGCCCATAGATGTTCATTTTTTTTACAAGGAACAAAGCAATTCTATTCAAAATTTTCTTGCATTTTTATAGTTCTAAAAAGTTAGAGAATACTTTTGTTTCATTATGCTCGTTTCAAAACTCATTTCCTATGGTAAGAAGTGATTTTAAAAAATTTCTTATACTGTTTAATAATGGTAGAAAATGCACAATTGGATTCCTCTTCCTGAAAAGTTTTTGAACAAACTACAAGGTGAAGATATTATGAGGGAAAAATGTCTCAATATCCTTAATGAAAAGAAAACACAAAGTGCAACCAATGAAAATTATGAGGGACATATAGGCATATTTGTGTTCTTTAGAGATGTATTTCGATATCATCATCAAATAAAAAAAAAGATATAAAAACACAAATATACCTACAGGTCACTCATAATTCTCATAAGTTGCACTTTGTATTTTCTTTTCATTAAGGAAATTGAGACATTTTCCTTATTATAACGTCTTCACTTTGTAATTCATTTAAAAACCTTTCAGCAACAAGATTTAAAAACTTCACAGCAAGAAGAATTCAATAGTACATTTTTTTTTACCATTATCAAACACGATTACAAATTTTTCCATATCATTTTTTTCCTTAGCATGACTTTTGAAATGAGTGTAATGCAACAAAAGTATTCTCAAACTTTTTAGGACTATAAAAACAAGAATAATTCCAAATGACATCTACCCATTCTCTATAAAAAATGAAAATTTATGGGCAAAACTAATTAAATTATAGATAGATTGTAAGAAAAATAAAATAAAATGGATGTCAAATAAAGAAAAACAAGTTACAAATACAGAAACTTACCGCTCATTAAATCTAAAAGTGTCACTGCATCAACGGGTAGGGGCAATAGACCACCACCAGTGCATAACTCATTGATCAACTATTTAACCATATCAACTTTCTCATTATGATTAACAGGTTGTTAATCTTTAATTACAACCACATTTACTTGAAGATGTTTGTTGCCTAAGCCAAATGTTTTCAATGTAGAAAATACTAAATCCAATCTCTATCAAATCTCTTACCACAATTTGACCCCTTTTTGCAAACCTTTTTCTCTTGTGTTGTCTAAAGTACAATTTATGAATGGCAAAGTCACTATTTAAGAACTCTTTCATGAGTACCAAACTAAATAATGCTCTTTATTAAATTGATATACATATAAGACAAGTATTCACTGCTACTAACCTACTTTGGTTGGATAATATTTACAAATGGTGCATGTCTAAATTACTTTATTCATTCAGCTACAGAACACAAAAAATAAATAGTAAAAATCTTATTCATTTCCATGTAAAATGATTGACATGTTATTAGATAAGAATTCAAGGGACTAAGGAGGCATGAAACTCGGCGATTCATGATAAAGTGACTTGCTACTCACCCTTGCACATCCCACCCTTTATTCCTAGGCATCTATAGCTGATATTCTACACAAAATAAAAAAAATAAAAAAAATCAATAAGCAAATAAAACAACGAAGACACAAAAGGAGGCATGAAAAAAATAAAAAAAATCAAAGAGAGATTAAAAACCAACTATAAAGAAACAAACTAGCAAACAAAATAGGAACACAAAAGAGAAGGAAAAAAAAACATGCAGCACATGAAACAACAATCAGCATAAGAAACATAATCGCAAGACCATCAATAACATCCACAACTGATCAAATGAAATGATAAATAGTAGATGCAAAAAAGAGAAAAGCATAAAACCAATGATGAATAAAATAATCAATGAAAATGTGAACTGGACAAAAATGTGGGCAAATCACTCATTCTAGTCCCTAAAATTTTGCTATGAACATAGTTTTCCATTAGATAAAGGAATACTTCTTGCAATATCAATACTATATCAACACAAAGAAAGTTGAGAATATTGACAAAACTCTCATCTATTTGGGCCTTCTTCCTGACCAAATCTCATCATGATCTCATTGAACCCATCCATCTAACAATGATAATTGAAAGGGCTTCAACCTTAGAGAAAGGTTCAGCATAACTCATGTTCAATTCACACCTAATTCATCCAACTAGCCTTTCAATTTGATCAACATCAAATTATGGTTTAGAAACCCTAAATATTTTGAGTTACATTTTCCTGAACTAAAATTGGTATCTTATATCACAGGGCTATTGGTCATTGTTTCAAATAGAACAAATCTTGTCCTATGACCAACAATGGTTGTTGCTTCCAACCCCAAATATTAGTGGAAATTTTGGTATTTTCCTATGAAAAAACTATAATTCCATATGCAATAGCTCCTAAAATATATTTCTTGCATTTCTCTTTGCAAAAATTTCATAGGGTTCACAAACTCTGCTAATTATATTTTTCATGCTACAAATTTCTCCAAAAAAATTTACATAAAAAATCATGCCTTTATATATGCCAATTTCAAGAAGCAAATTCAACATTAAAACCGAGAATCAATGTAATGAAGAGAAATTGAAAGCTAAACAGAAAATTTCAAGAAAAAAAGTGCAAGCCTCTTAACATCCAAGATTGTGTTCACACATACTTGAATTAAATGCCAATGTTGAACTTTTAACATCAGCAGCCTTGGGATCAGAGAGAATCGTGAAATATACAACCCAGTTAGAAAACAAAACTCTCAACCATAGACAAAATTTTATAATAGAGAGGAAACAAAATAAAGAACATAAGAGTTGTAGGCATCATGCCAATAGCTAATTCTAAAGAACAAGATAAATCAAAGCATAGAAGCAAGGATCACAACACACCTAGAAGAAAAATCAACCAAAAAACCTTGAGAGGAGTTTATGAAAGTGGCAAGGGTTTGAACCTCTGCTACCAAACTCGGCCTGGTCCAGTAGTTTGAACCTGTTGGACTACAACCCAGCATCTGCCCCGAATTGGGCAACCTAGCGTCTGTACTGAATTAGACGCATATACCAACTCAGCTGTGGTTAAGACTCTGTCAAACTCGCTTGGCCTATTTGACCCGTCAAACTTGGTCAAGAACACGAGTTGCACGATTATGAACAACCACTATGCATACGGCAATGCCCAGCAACCCCTTTCCAGCGCCCAGCATCAACAACTAATATAATTCCCATAAATAAAAAAATTGGGCTTCAAAACTTCAAACTCAGATTTGTGAAAATCAATTGTGATTTCAAAGAAATGGCTTTGGAAGAAGTAAAGAGGAGAACAAGAGGATCAAAATCATATAAACAAATCAAATTTTTGAAGGAAAAAAAAAATTTGAACTCGAAATTTTGAATCCTAATCTACAAAAAATGGTTGAGTTTTTGAAGAAATGGCTTTAAAGAAAGTTGAAGAATATGAGACAAGGAAACTAAAAATGTAAACAAATAAAAAATCTAGTATTTTTTTTCTAGCTGGTCCAATTCGATCGTCCAAGCAGTGAGAATGGGGAGTGCTAAAGCAGAGAGGGGAGAAACAAGAAAGAATCAGGCCAACCTACTCTTTCAATGTGAAAGGGACTTTTTTCAAACATTATGAATAGGTCATCAAAACTTGAAAGAATTATTATTTCACACCTGTAAATTATATACTGACAATTACATTACTTTTCTACCTTTGACATCAGCAATATTAGAACAACAATATAGTATATGATTTAGCACAACTCGGGTCAGTTCAACCAGTTGAACTAGTTGACATATGGCTAGGGGTGAAAATAATTGACCCTAACCTGAAACCTGACCCTATTGGTCGAGTTTATGTCAGGGCTCAACTCACCCCCACCCTTAACCTTTTTAAGAGGTTAACACCTACTGGTTATTTTTAGTCACTCAGTTGATCTCCACTTCGTGAATTGGACTCTGACTTTCAAGATTCTTAACCCCAATTTGTTATTTACCTAGGTGGGAGTCTCAAGCTTTTCAAAATCTATTAAGTTTTACTTAGTTACCCAATTGATGGAATTTTAACCAGTTGAAATTACTTAGATGATCTATGAGTGCATGTGGGGTGCATAAGCATAAGTGTGTGTCTTGGTGTCTTCAGGAGTTCATTAGGGTCTATCTAATGCTAAAAATATCCACACACCCAAGCATACATACATGCATACACCTTAGTTTAATGGATTACAAACCATGCATGCTTTTTTTCTAACATTCCATGCTTAGTGCCTTATGGCTTACTTAAGTCCAAAAATACATACAAGGCATAGGTTATGTTTTACTCTAAGCCCAGTCCCCTTGCCCTCAATATATACAAATATATACATGCCAAAATTTGCAATTGGGAACTACATAGCCTAAGACCATATACACCAAAAGTTTGATGTACTAAATGTCATGCATGGTACATTATTTGATTCAAACTATCTCCAGCCCACTGAGACCTTGACTTCTACTTTGACCTAGCACTTAGACCACAGTTCCCTCATTACCCTCCTAGTCTTAGCCAATACCAGGACTGAGCCAAATACAACAACTCCCACTTCAGCCATTAAGGCGTACAAACACACCACAGAACATAAACATCAGTCCAATTTGATGAACTTTCCATGCTTCCTTTTCATAAGCCATAAATTTCAAAGTATACCTCTCTGTACATAGACATTTCCTAGAGGTTCCCTAGCCCTTCAATCCTCCATTTCTTTACCTGAAATGGGAAAAAAAGGGCATGAATACATAGGTACTCAGTGAAAAACCCATACAGCACCTAGTGCCTTTACAATATTTAAAACATTGATCTACGTAAAAACCTCCAAGTTTCTTTAATAACCTACATCCAAAGACATAAAAGACACCAAAAACAAAAAAGTACAAGATAATACATAATACATAGATAAGTAATAAATGGGTTAGCACATGCATGGAATCAGAGAAGCACACAAATACACACACCACATACACATGGTTTTCTTAACATAGCAAGCATGATTTCATGTCAATTTCTTCATGTGATCACTTTGATTAGATTCAATTAACATAGAGCTACAAGAGATTGACCAAGCTTGGCCCAACTTGAACAAAAACCTTATGCTTAGCTAGCTTACTATAGTACTTTATGCACACATAGCCCATTATATAGCCTCTAGGTTCCTTTGGCTTAAGCCATCACCTAGAGCAGCTTTTCCCCTTCAAAATATAGAAGAAGAAGTCTCATATGGGTCATCACCTATGGTCAAAATGGCAACAAGGAAGCTTGATCACACATTCTTGAACACAAGCACCAACATAGACAACACCATGAGCTAGTCTTACAGCAACATGCTTCAGATTAGGCCTTGTTTTTTTTCCTCTTTGGCTCCTTTCTTTCTAGTAGCTCTAAGGTGTTTAGGTAGAAGTTTGGCCAAGTAGAATATGGTAAGAAAATAGGAAGAAATTAAGAACATAGCAACTCATGAAGAATACCAAGGTTGGTGTGTCATACCCAGTCTTGGTTTTGGCTATTTGGCTTTGTCTTTGGTTTTGCTTGTATTTCAGTGTCTAACAACTCTTTGATTTATGTTGGATACCTTTTTAGGTAGTAAATGAGCTAGCATAAAACCAATAAATAGCTAAGTAGCTACAAGGAAGTTGCCTTTGGAAGACTAAAGCAAACGGCGCTGAAATGACTAAACTAAGCTGCCAAGACTTTCTTTGACTAGTTTAGCTTTCTTTTGGTTTGTTTTTGTTTTAGTGAATTTACAGGTCATTAGCTAGACTTAATAACTCCATGAAGCTACCAATAAAAATCTAGGAAGCTACCTTAAAGCAGCCATAAAGACCAAGAATCCAAATGGTAACCGAATGACCAAACCGCCATAACTTTTGGGTAGTTTCTTGGTCAAATCTTCTCCCAAGTAGCTCAAATCCTCTACGAATTTGTTTTGTATTGATTTTATATTCAAGTGGCACATATTGAGTATCCACTTTGCCAATTTATTTGGCCGCTTAAGGCCTTAAACATTGAATTAAACATAAGTGCACTTTAGAGTGCATTCGAGAACACCTTAGTGTTCTTTGAGGTGTCTCCATCATTTTTTCGTGTTTCCCACCTTATCTTGGACCACATTGTAGCGCTCATTCCCATTTCAATGACATGTATCAATCTCACAAAGTTCCTTTCAAGGCATTAGGCTTTAGAGCCTTCATAAGCACATGGTTACATACAAAGGTGCACTTAAGATTGTTCTAGTGCACTCTAGTGTGCCTTAGCTCTTTTTCATGAGTCCATCACATTTTTTAGTTTATGTGGCTGCCTTCATTGGCATGCCAACCTTAGGCATTGAGCTCACATAACGCACTTAAAATGTTTAGGCTTTAGAGCCCTTAAGTTCACATAAAAGCACACCAGGGTCTACTTAAAGGTTTCTTTTTGTGTCTCATCATAGAGCACCATGTTTACTTGGTTTCTTGGCCAAATTTGCTCTCAATTTTGAGCCCCCTTCTCACAATGCACTTAGCACTTTAAGCTTAGCCTTGTCTGGCTCACCATTTTGCCACCTTTCATTAGGTTGCACTGAAGTTTAGGCAAAGAACCTTTAGGGCACTTTCAAGGAGTACTTATTCTGTGTAGCTTTTATTCCCATATTTGTGACTTGTGTTACACATATATTTAGATAATGTACTTTATTTGTACATCTGATCACAGCACATGGCCTATATAAGTCACAGGTCTGACAGGTTAAGGTTGGGTTGGTGTAGGGAATAAGTGGGATTCAGGTCAACCCCAAAACTAACATGATTTAGACAAGTTAAAATTGAATTGGCTCAGGTTGAACCCAAAACCAACCAAATTAACCCTAAACTAAGTATTATCCCAGCCCAACCCAATAAGTATTATCCCTGTTACTTAAGCCTAGCCTAAGGCACTAAGTATTATCCCTATTACTTAAGCCAAGCCCAAAACCCACTAAGTATTTATCCCTAAGTTGCTAACTCCAATCCTTTCCCCAACCTACAGTTGTCAGCTACAACCTTCTCTGCTTCTGCTATTTTGTCATCCTCACTTCTCACACTCGCACACTAGTTCCCACCATCCTACCTCAGCCGTTGCCCTCACGCAGCGGTCCATCCATCATGCCGTCCTCCATATTGTCCATTCATCATGCCATCATCTGTTGCTTCATCCATCCATCTCATCATCTTTTGTCTTTCGAACCATCATCCATCCATCACACAATCCTTCACTTCATCCTCCACACCGTCCATCCATCACGCCATCGTCTATCGCATCATCCATCCATCATGTCATTGTCCATCCTTCACACCGTCGTCCATCACGTTGTCCTCCTTTTTACCATCATCCTCAGAGTCATCCATTCATTGCCCTTCGAGGCAAAGAAAGTGGCTGCCAATAGTGGAACATTGGGTAAACCCAACCTAATCCAACCCTGACCCTACATTTTCAGGTTAGAGTCTATTAAGGTTCTCTCTCCATATCAGGTCGGTTTAGGTTGTCATTTATGGATTATAAAAAAGGTCCACTCCAAAACTTTCAACCCTACCTATGGCCCAATGACTCTTCTGAGTCATACTCTAGGCCAGGTTTAAGTCCAAAAGTTGGACTTGCATGAGTATCAACATAATGAGGGGAGCCTTTTGGATGTTTGGTTTAAACGATGTCTTTTAACATGGCAGTGCCTTCTTTGTCACCGTTCGTTTCAGCCCGATGAAAGTGCCCTACACTACTAGGGTGCACCATGTGGATTAGGAATCATAGGGGCTTTGGGAGTGCCTACTGCCCAATACTTTCGACCTCCAAAGTACCTTTTCTTTCTTTTTTTTTTCTTCTGTTGGAAAAAATAGTAAAAAAAACACCAGTGTTTATCCTCGGCTCAATTGTGCCACCCAATGTTTATTTTTATGAAATTGACCACTTCAGTTAAGAAGTTGGCTCAATTATGCTACTCTGGTTAAATTTGTTGATATAATCCACAAATTTGATAAATGATTCTTTTTAAGTGTTTGCATTTTTAAATATGAAGGAAATTTGTTAATATGGAACCATGCAGTTCCAAACCCCACATGCAAAAGGATTTACTATTCAAAGAAACTGTTTCTTGAGTTTTATTCAACCCTATTAATTGTTATTCAAAAGTAGAAAAATAGTATTGACATTTAATGAATTGCAAATTGCCATCACTCATTCACATGTGGATCAAAGCAGAGGAATGTGAAAACAACATTAATGGTCTCTTCTTCTGGTGTAATCAAGTTAGCCATTCCTCATTTTGTAACCTTTATATAAGTGTCTAAATATGCATCAGCATCAGAAGTAGAATGGGAAGAGCAATGCAAGCTATGGCCAACCTCCTATCATCGACCAACTTTGTAAGTTGTAGTTCAATAGTCATGTAACCTATTTTCAATAGGTTGAGAGTTGTTTATGCTTAATTCTCTTTATCTTTGCCTTTCATAAGGTTCCTTGATTCATAAACAATTTTCTCTAAACATAATAATGATTTGGTTTTATATGATCTTCATTTTATTGAAATCATCAATAGGTGGAGCATATACTACCAAAAAAATTATGACCCATTTCTTCTGTTATAGCTTCTTTCATTTCACATCCATTTTGATATAGTTTTAAAAAAGTGTTTGTTGTCAAAATTTGGGCTCTTTTTGCTAAATTCAGATCAATAAAGTTCCAACTATCTGACAGGTACCTTGAGAAACTTTTGAACACATTCTAATCATAATAACTTTATTGTTGAGCTGCAATTGTTTCAGTTATTTTATAGTGCATAAGACAAGTCCCCTGATGAATATTCCTAACTGTATAGCTATTAAAGCTTTAAATCATCATTATACACTTTGCGTATGATTAATTTCTCTAATTTGAGCAATTATTTCACCAGTTTACTATTCACATATATTTATTGTTCATACACATATTTACTATTCATACATGGAGTATTATTCACCGTATTCCACTGTTCATATGGTGGCTACTATTCATATATGGGTTACTATTCATCTATATTTATAAAATATATTAAATGATTGTTTTTTCATGTAAATGGATAAAATCATCACACCCTTTATGAAAAAAATCATATCTGGACCTATGGATATCATAACTGATTGATTCTAAATTCACCTATAAGACAACACATAGATCTTCAACTCTACTTCATATCCTAAGAACCAGTTTGATCATTTTCATTGTTGAAATCTGATTATAAATGAGACCATCTGTTTTGCGGCATGTTGAAGAGTAATTTTGGTAGAAAAATCATAACTTCAGCTACAAACATTGGTTTTGAATGATCAAGCTATCGTTTTGAAGCTAAAGAAAAGATCTACAAATCTTGTGCTTTAAGGAAGAGCTAAATCGATGTGTATGGTGGTCCAAAAATTAAAAGAAGTTTTAGCCTGCCTTTATTGATTTGTATTTACCTACCATTTACTATTCCAACTACCATTTTACTATTTCACCTACCCTAAAGGTCTATAAATAGGCAACTTAGGGGGAATATGAATTAAGATTGGTTCTTAGGACATTTTGATGTTTTTGTATCAAAATTTTCTTTTCTTATTTGGTTTTTTTCTTGTTTTCAATCCCGAAGCTTTGTTTAATGTGTTTTCCTCCTGTTCTTAATTTGATCTTTCAATCTATGTTTATTTCTTTTTTATACATGTTGTTTACTCTTATCATGGCTAACTAATTTTCCTTTTGCTAAGGTGAAAGGGTGAAGCTTTTGGTATAAAGGTTATTGCTAATTTAAATGGATCTTAATAGTAACGGTATTTTCTTTCTTAATCGATTTAACCATCCTCCTCGTTAAGTGGGAGTCTTTATTCATCATGGTCAATCATTGGCACAAAAGCTGCTTGATTCTGTCTGTAGAATATGGCTATACCTGCTATATTGGAATCTTGAGTTATTGTGGTCAAAGGTTGGCATGATGGATACTTTAACCCATTTACAAGTGTTATGGCTCCTAGTGGGAAGCATGCCTGAAGGAGGTAAAGTGCTCTAAATCAAGTTTAAAACCTTAATTCAAGTTTACATGGCAAGAATAGAAAAGTTTAGCAAAGTTCACTAAGTTCCAAGGAGGTTAATGCGCTAAATGAGGATCAGAGGCAAAATGGTAATTTTTGCATCCTGAATAGTCGGGCCAGATCCCAAGTGGTTAAAATTAAGTTTTATGACTTAAGTTTTTACTTTAAACCAAACTTGATGAAATAAACAAGGATTAATCAAGAATAGCTAAGGTTACCAAAAGATGGGGACGTAAGTGTATCATGTCTAATACTTTGATGGCATAGATTAAAATAGTGTTATAAGAGGGTAAAGTGGAGGGGTGGCTGCTATAAACCCGAGTTCAGCCTCTCCACCCTCATTTTTCCATCCAATTAAGCTTGAAATCAAAGTTTCTTGGTGAAAGGAGAAGCCATCCTAATTATATAGGCCATTGGGAGCTCATTTCAAGCATAAAACCATGGTTTTAGAGCATGGAAACATGTTTTCTCCCATCCCCTATTTTTAGTACGAGGTAGCCAATGTGTTCTTGATTGATTTCAGGTTTATTAGTTAGTTAGGAGATTGGGTTTTGGTTAGAAAGTAAAAATTTGATGTTTGGTGCCTATGTTTTTCTTGGAACTTAGGTGGTGTGTTGGTGAGCGTAGTGGATTGGAAGAGTGCTTGATTCTTGCTTGTTAGTTGGAGTTGAGGTAAGGGAGTTGTATTTTTTAGTTCAATTAATGCTATTGGAATGAGGTTGCTTGAAGAATTTGAGTAATTTTAGCAATAGCACTAGTTAGTGGACAAGGTTGAATCATGGTGGACTATGAGGTTTGTGATAATTGGAATGATGTTATAATGCATCATAGATTGACTTGTGATAGTTGGTTGTGATCTATGCAACATGTTTTACATGTATGTGAAGTTTGGAGGCTAACCAAGCATGTTTGATGTGTTTGGTAAGTGTCCAAAGTTCATAGCCGCAAAATCTGTGAAAATTCTGCAAATTCGCAGATTGGCGACGCATTGCCAGTTTTGTACCACTGTTCATGAAGCATCGTTGATACTAGAAAGGTGGCAAAATGTTACCAACTGTGGCAACGCATCGTCACAGGAATGTTGGTTGAATTTTCCATGTTTTGCTAGGAAGGTCAAGGGGAGACCTAAGGGGGTTCTTAGGGTACCTTGGGGCCTAAACGTTCCGGGGGTACTCCAAGACTTTCAAAAGTCCTTCAAGACCTAGGAGTTTTCTTGAGTTTTGTAAAGTTTTATGGTTACTTCTACCATAAGTAAGAAAACTAGTTTACTAAGGATCACAACTAAGTACCATTAGCTAGGGTGGAAGGTTTAGACCCTTGGCGACCTAGCCGTGCCGTTAGCCACGAGGTTGCAAGGTGAAACCTTAGTGGACCTAGTTTGCAAGGTCTTTATGGCCCAATTACAATAGTCCCACCATAATTCCCTTGTACAACATAAAAAGGGAGAGGTTCAACTAGTGATTTATCACTAGTTAGGCTGGCAAGCTTGGCTTGCTAGAGGACAAGGCTATGCCTTGTAGTTTAAGGACTAGGATGAGGGGAGGTCTCAAGGGACCTAGTTATATGTGCATATATCATACCCTTAGGCTGTATGAGCTCATAGCAGGTTACATATGTTATCATATGTGGAGTCCTTAGTAATTTTCTTGCAGGTACCGTGAAGACCCTTACTGAGAATGTTTATGTTCTCACTCCCTAGTTATGTTGTGCAGATTTTGAAGTTGTTGGACCGGGTAACCGTTGAGGGTTATTGCGGTAGTTAGCTTTTGTTACAGGTATTTCCCTTGAGAATCTTTATGATTCTAGTCTACATGGGTAACTTGTTGGTCAAGTAACAGTACTAACTAGATTTTTCCTTTGGTTGCAGAGCCTAGTAGCACTTGGACAAGGGTTTTTGTGACTCGCCACTAGGACTTGCATCCAAGGTGGGAGTTAGTTCAAGAAGATCTCAGTTGAGGCTTGTATATATAGTACTCTTAATTGCCTCCATTGTCTATGTTTTGAGGAGTCTTAGCTCTAGGGTTGCTCTTGGGTGAGGGCATTAGTCTACTTTATGTATGAATGCTCCCACGCAGTTGTTATGTGTAGTAAACTCACATAAATGTTGATTTTGTATGCTTTGGCTATTTAAACTTATTTTCTATGGAAATCTCTTGGCCAAGTCATTGTCTTATGGTTTTTGTTAATCCAAGTCAAAGCATGAAGAGCATGCATCTTACATATTCTAGGTTAATCAACTAGCATCACGGAGTTTTAATTCGCACACATATTCAACTAGCCAATTGCAATCCACCGTGAGACCAGCTCTCACAGGTCTCCTGGGCAGGGGCCAAGGACGGCCGTGTCAGTTTTTGGTATCAGAGCCTAGAGCTCATTTCATAGCTATTGGAGGCTAAGGCTGAGATCTAGTTTTGGAAAGTCCAGGTGCTAGGAAAGTTAGTACTGACCAACATCTGGGGAATGTTGTCTGGCTTTGGTTGCAGGTTGCTATGGTTGACACTAGGTCAGGAGCTTCGAGAGGGGCTAGAGAACCTGGTGAGGGTTCTAGTGACCCAGTTGTGGCAAGGCTGGATGAAATATCCAGGGTGCTTCAGGGGTTAACTCAGACTATGGCCCAAGTGGCACAGGGTATGACTACCATCATGACTGAGTTGTTCCAAGATCATGAGGATAGAGAAGTTGTCCAAGAGGAGAATGATCCACATTAGGATTAGGAAAGGCATGCTGAGCAACAGCGAGTGCCTAGGGCTTATGAACTGAGAAATCATGTTCATGAGGAGGAAGAAGAACTAGAGGTTATGGAGGCTCCAAGGAAGGGAGATACCCCACATTAGATGAGGTTGTTGGAAAAGTTTAAGACTGTAGATCCACCAAGTTTTGATGGGATAGGTGATCCCGATCGAGCAGAAGATTGGTTATCCAGGATGAATCAACTTTTTACTTGTGGAGGTTATGAGTTTGAACAAAGGATGGCCTTAGTACCTTTCTTTTTTAGAGGGAGGGCTAGTTTATGGTGGGATGATGTGATGGAGATGCTCAGAGAAAGCAATGGTACTTGACCAGAGCACAAGAAAAAGGTGCTCAAGTGGTCAGACTTTGAGAAGAAATTTTGACAGGAATATATTAGTGAAGCTGCACAGGATCAAAGGAGGATCCAGTTTGAGAATCTAGTGCAAGGAGAGATGTCTGTGCGAGAGTATGAGCAGCGTTATAATTCACTTATTCGGTATGCTCCTTACATGATTGGTAATGATGAGTTGAAGGCCAAGAAATTCTTTCAAGGTTTGAAACCCGTGCTTCGGAGGTATATGGCGATAGTGGATATTAGGAGTTATCACCAAGTGGTTTAGAAGGCATTAGCCTTAGAAAGAGAATTTGAGGATACGAGGACATCTAGCAAAAAGGTGGAGGTTGGACCAGCCAACCTAGGAAAGAGTGCTGGAAAGCGACCGATGGTTGAAAGCCAAGGTCCTTTCAAGAGAAAGAAAATGGGTTTGTGCCCTAAGTGTAGACGATTCCATGGCATGAGGCCATGTACCGTGGGGACTGATAATTGCAATATTTGTGGTCAGAAAGGACATTGGGCGAGGGAATGCCCACGGGCTTGACCTTTGCCAGGTCCGCCCAGGAACCTACCCCCTACACCCCTTGCCATAGGAAATCGACCTGGTGTAGCCGCAACAGCAGTTGACCCGAGGGTTTTCACCTTGGCAAGTCAGGTGACCAAAGAACCAGCTGCCGTTTGAGGTAATTTTACTTTTCAGAACGGTAGTGTTAGAGTGCTTTTTGATACAGGAGCTACTCTTTCAGTGATATCATCTGCCTTGGTAGATAAGTTTAAATTGCAATGAGAAATCTCCGGTGAGTTAAGACTCATCAGGACTACAGGGAGGAGTTTTATTGTGACCAATGAAGTGGTTACTAGGTATCCCTTGCAGTTAGGCGACCATGATTTCTGTTGTGAGTTATGGGTGATAGAATTGAGGTCTTATGACCTAGTGTTGGGAATGGATTGGCTAAGTAAGCATAAGGCACAAATTGACTGTGCGAATCACTCAGTCGACATTACTGATGCTCAGGGAGCTAGAGTGACTTGCACAGGAGGATTAGCATCTAGTGCTAAAAGTTTACATCTTAGACTTATGGATACCATCCCCATAGTCAGTGAAGAAGAGTATTATTCATTAAATGGGGTGGCTACAGAGGAGGAACTTGAAAAGATTCCTATAGCCAATCAGTTTCCTGAAGTGTTTCCAGTAGAATTGCCTGGGTTACCACCCAAGAGGGATACTGAGTTTGCAATCCATCTTCAGCCTGGGGTTGAACCTATTTCAATACCACCTTATAGGATGTCAGCTCCTGAGATGGATGAGTTAAAGAAGCAGTTGGAGGAACTGCTAGAGAAAGGCTTTATAAGGCCTAGTGTATCACCGTGGGGAGCCCCGGTGTTATTTGTGAAGAAGAAGGATGGAACTTTAAGGCTGTGCATCGACTATAGAAAGTTGAATGCAGCAACAGTCAAGAATAAGTATCCGCTTCCTAGAATTGATGACTTGTTTGATAGACTCAGAGGAGCAAAGGTATTTTCTAGGATTGACCTCCGGTCTGGATACTTTCAGATCAGAGTTAAGGAGGAAGATATCCCAAAAACTGCCTTTAGGACAAGGTATGGACACTATGAGTATACAGTTATGCCATTCGGTGTGACTAATGCTCCAGCAGTATTCATGGAAGCTATGAATCGAATCTTTAAACCATTTCTAGATCAGTTTGTTGAAGTTTTCATCGATGACATTTTGGTGTACTCACAAACTACCTCAAAACATGAGAAGCATCTTATGTCAGTTTTGCAAGTGCTGAAGGATAATCAGTACTATGCAAAGTTGTCTAAGTGTGAGTTTTGGTCTGAAAGGATTCAATTTTTGGGGCACATCATCAGTGCTCAGGGTCTGTCAGTTGATCCTGAAAAAGTTCAGGCAGTAGTTGAGTGGAAGAGACCAACTACAGTTATAGAAGTGAGGAGTTTCTTAGGCTTGGCAGGCTACTACAGGCGATTCATAGAGAAATTCTCTATGATAGCTACACCATTAACGGCCCTGACCAAGAAAACTCAGAAGTTTGAATGGACACCGAAGTGTGAGGAAGCTTACATGGAGTTGAAGAAAAGATTGACTAGTGCACCTATACTCATTCTACCAGATCTGAACAAAGCTTTTACAGTATACACTGATGCATCGGGTTCTGGTCTAGGGTGTGTGTTGATGCAGGACAGTCAGGTAATAGCCTATGGTTCAAGACAGTTGAGACCTAATGAGTTGAACTACCCTGTTCACGATCTTGAGCTAGCGGCAGTAATTTTTGCACTTAAGCTGTGGAGGCATTACTTGATGGGGAGGTCGTTCAGGATCTTCACCGATCATAAGAGTTTGAAGTATCTGTTTACACAGAAAGATCTGAACATGAGGCAACATCGATGGATTGAATACATAAAAGATTATGATTGTTCAATTGAGTACTGTGCTGGCAAAGGAAATGTGGTAGCAGATGCATTGAGCTGGAAGTACACAGGAGTGATCCTATCTAAGAATCAGGCTATGAATTCCTCCGAATGAGCGTTGGGGGATTGTTTCTCAGCTTTGCATGAGTTTTGGCAAACCCAAGAGAAATCCCTAGTCTATGTTTTGGAAATACAATCAGCTTGGTTAGTCAAAGTTAAGGATGCTCAAATGGAAGATCCATTGTTGAAGAAAATTTCAGGAGAAGCGAAGCTTGGTACTATGAAAAAGGAATTCTAATACAAGGATGGAATACTACACTATGGAGATCATCTCTATGTGCCGAATGTGGAAGGACTTAGGCAGCAAGTCCTACAGGAAGCACATAGTAGTACTTTGAATGTTCACCCTGGTGTTAGTAAGATGTATCATGATCTGAAGATTCATTTTTGGTGGCCAGGAATGAAAAGGGATGTAGGAGGACATGTGGCAAAGTGTTTGACATGCCAAATGGTTAAAGCTAAACATCAGAAACCAATAGGTACACTTCAAATTTTACCTCTTCCAGTGAGGAAATGGGGGTCCATTACTATGGATTTCCTAGTAGGATTACCAAACACTCGGAGTCAACATGATGCTATATGGGTAGTGGTTGATCGACTGACGAAGTCGACACACTTTATACCTACCAAGATTACTTATACATTGGAGAAGTTAGCTCAGTTGTATCTCAATGAAATTGTGGGACTCCATGGTATACCGGATCAAATTATATCTAATAGAGATCCTCGGTTTGTGTCATGATTTTGGAATGATTTCCAATAGGCATTAGGGAGCAAAGTTAGTCTTAGTACCATTTTCCATCTTCAGACTGATGGGCAATCTGAGAGAGTAATTCAAACTTTGGAGGATATGTTACGTATGTGTGCTATTGATTTCAAAGGTGATTAGGATATCATTTACCACTCATTGAGTTTGCTTATAATAACAGTCATCAAACTATTATAGGTATGGCATAATATGAAGCTTTATATGGAAGGAATTGTATGATGCCCCATTATTGGGCAAACCCTGCAGATAGAGTAGTTATTGGTCCTCACATCATAGCTGATACCACAGCTAAGATCAAGTTAATCCAGAAACGGATTAAGGCAACCAATGACTAGCAAATTAAATATGCAAATTTGAGAAGAAGAGATTTAAGTTTTGAAGTTGGGGACAAAGTACTTCTTAAAGTGCCTCCAATGAAAGGAGTTACCCATTTTGGGTAGAGGGGTAAGTTAGCCCCTAGGTACATTGGACCCTATGAAGTTTTGGAGCGAATAGGGAGAGTTGCTTACCGGTTATTGTTACCACCTAACCTATCCCAAGTGCATAACGTGTTTCACATTAGTTTACTCAGAAAATGCACAGTAGATCTAGGATAGGTAGTTAGTCCTTCAGTGATGCCTATTCAGGAAGACCTATTCAGGAAGACTTAACCTACGAAGAGAAACCCGTTCAAATACTTGATAAGCAAGTCATCAAACTTCGAACTAAGTGGATTCTGATGGTTAAGATCCTTTGGTCTAACCATAGTGAGGAGGAAGCTACCTGGGAAATGAAGCAGGATATGCTGAAAAGATATCCTAGTATTTTTCCAGAATTGCAGCGGAATTTGGGGGGAAAATTCCAGAATGAGAGGCAGAATGTTATGGCTCTCCTAGTGGGAAGCATGCCTAAAGGAGGTAAAGTGCTCTAAATCAAGTTTAAAACCTTAATTCAAGTTTACATAGCAAGAATAGGAAATTTTAGCAAAGTTCAATAAGTTCCAAGAAGGTTAAGACGCTGAATGAGGATTAGGGGTAAAATAGTAATTTTTACATCCTGAATAGTCGGGCTGGATCCTGAGTGGCTAAAATGAAGTTTTATGACTTCACTTTTAAATTGAACCCAAACTTGATGAAATAAACAAGGATTGATCAAGAATAGCTAAGGTTACCAAAAGATGGGGACTTAAGTGTATCATGTCTAATACTTTGATGGCATAGAGTAAAAATAGTGTTATAAGAGGGTAAAGTGGAGGGGTGGCTGCCATAAACCCGAGTTCATCCTCTCCACCCTTATTTGAACTTATATGCTTTGGCTATTTGAACTTATTTTTTGTGGAAATCTCTTAGCCAAGTCAAAGCATGGAGAGCATGCATCTTACATATTCTAGGTTAATCAAATAGCATCATGGAGTTTTAATTCGCGCACATATTCAACTAGCCAATTGCAATCCATCGTGAGACCAGCTCTCACAGGTCTCCTAGGCAAGGGCCAAGGACGGCCGTGTCAGTTTTTGGTATCAAAGCCTAGAGCTCATTTCATAGCTATTGGAGGCTTAGGGCTGAGATCTAGTTTTGGAAAGTCTAGGTGCTAGGAAAGTTAGTACTGACCAACATCTGGGGAATGTTGTCTGGCTTTGGTTGCAGGTTGCTATGGTTGACACTAGGTCAGGAGCTTTGAAAGAGGCTAGAGAACCTGGTGAGGGTTCTAGTGACCCAGTTGTGGCAAGGCTGGATGAAATATCTAGGGTGCTTCAGGGGTTAACTCAGACTATGGATTATCTAGACTTGCTCGTAGAGAATAAGCAGAATTGGGACACCACTGATATCTCTAAGGCCTCAGGTAAGACTTAATTACTTGCATATAGTGGAGGCATATACCATCTTGAGGAAGATAATCACCTTCAAGCAAAATTTTCATCTCTAGCTAGAAAGGTTAAGACATTAGAAATGAAAAAACCTAGTCAATTAAAATTTGTTGAAAAAGTTGTTTGTTACATTTGTGAGACCAATGACCATTCTACTAGGGATTGTCTAACCTTGCCTTCTTTCAATGAATATCTCTATAAACAAGTCAATGCATTGAACAACTTTAAGAGGCCAATGCAAAATCCATACTCACAAACTTACAATTCTAGTTGAAGAAATCATCCTAACTTCAGTTGGAGAAGTGATAATCATGTTCAACTATCACAACCACCTTCGCACACCCAACAGAATTTTCAACAATCTCAAGGGTATGCACCTTATGTTCCTTCTTTTAGAAAAAATATTCAAGATACATTGCATTCATTCATTGCGAAGTAAGAGTCTATCAATGCTCAAACAAGTCAAACCATGATACTCTTGCAAAATTTGCATATGCACTCAACATTCAAGAGAAACGGCAATTTCAATTTCCTTCTCAACCACAACCGAATCCCAGAGGTCAAATCATGGATCATGTGAAGTTAATCATTACACTCCGTAGTGGTAAGGTTATTGAAAAATCCATTCCTAATCCTTGTGAAGGAGATGCTAAGTCAATTTTTAAGAGTAAAGAAAGGGTTGAACCTATACCGAGTGAAGAACAAATTGAATCTCCACCTGCACCTCCATTTTCTCAGGCATTAACTATTCCTAAGAAGGTGAATCAAAATCCTGAAATTTTTGATATTTTCAAGCAGGTAAAGATCAATATCCCTTTGTTGGATGCGATCAAACAGGTACCTTCTTATGCCAAATTTTTAAAGGATTTGTGCACTGTTAAAAGAAAACTGAATGTGAAAAAGAAAGCCTTCTTGGCCGAACAGGTAAGTTCTGTTATTCAAAATAACACTGCTTTAAAATACAAAGATCCTAGTTGTCCAACAATTTCATGTTTTATTGGAGAACATAAAATTGAGCAAGCATTACTTGATCTTGGGGCTAGTGTAAACTTACTTCCATATTCAGTTTACCAAAAACTAAATTTGGGTGAGTTAAAACCAACCGAGGTAACTCTTTTGCTTGCTGACAGATTAGTGAAAGTGCCCAGAGGAGTCGTTGAAGATGTGTTAGTCCAAGTTGATAAATTTATATATCCTGTGGATTTTATTATTTTGGACACACCACCAGTGGAAATTAAGAATTCAATACCTGTTATTTTGGGACGTCCATTTTTAGCAACTTCTAACGCTTTGATTAATTGCAAGAATGGACTGATGAAGTTGTCATTTGGAAATATGACATTGGAGCTAAATGTTTTCAATTTGCTTAAGCAACCTCCTGAAAAAGAAGATGAAAGTGAAGATGTCTGTATCATTGGTGAAATTGTAGAAAACTATATCCAAGAAGGGAGTATTTCTGATCCTCTTGAAAAGTGTTTAGTTAATTCATTTGAATCAAGTATGCAAATGGATCAGGATACTTCTAACATATGTGCATTACTTGATTCTTCACAGGTAGAAGGAAACACACATTGGAAACCAAAAATTGAGGAGTTGGAAAAACCTAAAGTTGAAGAGCAAGATGAAATACCCACACCAGAGTTGAAGCCATTGCCCAAAGAACTGAAGTATGCATTCCTTGGAGAAAATTCTTCTTATCCGGTGGTAATTTCATCTACTCTCACATTTGAGCAAGAAGGTAAGTTGATTGAGTTACTTAAGAGGCATAAAAGTGCAATTGGATGGACATTAAAGGACATAAAGGGCATTAATCCTTTAATTTGTTCACATAGAATAAATTTAGAGGATAATGCTAAATCTTATCAACAACCTCAGAGAAGACTCAATCCACACATGAAAGAGGTAGTAAGATCTGAAGTTCTCAAATTACTTGATGTGGGAATTATTTACCCTATCTCTGACAGCAAATGGGTTAGTCCAACCCAAGTTGTTCCAAAGAAGTCTGGCATCATAGTGGTGATAAATGAAAAAGGTGAGTCTTTACCAACTCGAATACCATCTAGTTGGAGAATGTGCATTGATTATAGGAAATTAAATCTTGCCACCAGAAAAGATCATTTTCCATTACCTTTCTTGGACCAAATTTTAGAAAGAGTAGCAGGACATCCTTTTTATTGCTTTCTTGATGGCTACTCAGGTTATTATCAAATTCCAGTAGCTCTTGAGGACCAAGAAAAGACCACATTCACATGTCATTTTGGAACCTTTGCATTTAGACGCATGCCTTTTGGACTTTGCAATGCCCCAGCAACATTTCAAAGATGTATGCTGAGTATTTTTAGTGACATGATTGAAAAATATCTTGAAGTTTTCATGGATGATTTAACCATTTATGGAAATTCTTTTGATAATTGTCTTGAAAACTTGGAAAAGGTTTTAAAAAGATGTGAAGAAAAAGGTTTGGTACTAAATTGGGAAAAATGTCATTACATGGTCACCTCTGGAATTGTTTTGGGTCATGTTGTATCTTCCAAAGGAATTGAAGTTGATAAAGCAAAGGTGGAACTCATTGCTCAGTTACCTTCACCCAAAACTGTTAGAGAAATTCGCTCATTTTTGGGACATGCAGGCTTTTATCGAAGGTTCATTAAAGGGTTTAGTGAAATATCTAGACCTCTTTGCAACCTCCTTGTGAAAGATGTTTCATTTGAATGGACTCAAGAATGCCAAAATTCTTTTGATAAGTTAATTGGCCTTCTAACATCCTCTCCAATCATGCAACCCCCAGACTGGTCCTTACCTTTTGAGGTAATGTGTGATGCTAGTGATTATGCTGTTGGTGCTGTTTTAGGACAAAGAAAGGAAGGTAAGCCATATGTAATTTATTATGCAAGTAGAACTTTGAATAGTGCACAAATGAACTACACTACAACTGAGAAAGAACTACTTGCAGTAATATTTGCATTGGATAAATTTCGTTCTTATCTAATTGGTTCAAAAACCATTGTTTACACCGACCATTCTGCTGTTAGGTACCTAATGTCAAAGCAAGATGCTAAACCAAGGCTGATACGCTGGATCTTATTACTTCAAGAATTCAACATTGTGATCAAGGATAAGAAGGGCACTGAAAATGTTGTCACTGACCATTTATCAAGGCTAACAATGGATTCAACAATTGAGGCTGCACCCATAAATGATTGTTTTCCTAATGAATTTTTATTCTCTGTCACTACAGTACCTTGGTTTGCTAATATTGTCAATTTTTTTGTGACAGGACGGATGCCAGCTCAATGGAGTGCTCAAGATAAGAAGAAATTTTTACATGAGGTGAAAAACTTTTACTGGGATGATCCTTATCTTTTCAAATATTGTCCTGATCAGATATTCAAGAGATGCATACCCAAAAATGAGGTAAAAAGTGTTATTGAATTTTGTCATTCAGAAGCATGCGGAGGGCATTTTTCATCAAAGAAAACAGCTGCAAAGATTTTGCAGTCTGGATTTTACTGGCCCTCTTTGTTCAAAGACGCACATGTATTCTGCAAAGCCTGTGAAAATTGTCAGAAATTAGGATCAATTTCAAAAAGAAACATGATGCCTTTGACTCCTATTCTTGTGATTGAAATTTTTTACTGTTGGGGAATAGATTTCATGGGACCATTTCCACCATCATTTAGCTTCGTGTACATTTTAGTTGCAGTAGATTATGTTTCAAAATGGGTAGAGGCAATTCCGTGTCGAAATAATGATCATAAAACTGTAATTAAATTTTTGAAGGAAAATATTTTGAGTCGATTTGGGATTCCTCGGGCCATAATAAGTGATGGGGGAACACATTTTTGTAACAGACCATTTGAATCCTTGTTGAAGAAGTATGGTATCACACATAAGGTTGCCACCCCTTATCACCCACAAACAAGTGGACAAGTAGAATTAGCAAATAGGGAGATAAAACAAATCCTTGAAAAAACAGTCAACCCAAATCGAAAGGATTGGTCTTTGAAACTAACCGATGCACTTTGGGCTTATCGCACTGCTTTTAAAACATCACTTGGCATGTCTCCCTATAGGTTAGTTTATGGAAAACCTTGTCATTTGCCTGTGGAACTTGAACATAAAGCTTATTGGGCTATTAAAGCTTTCAATTCAAATCTTAATGATGCTGGTGTTTTGCGCAGGTTGCAACTAAATGAGCTTGAAGAGTTGAGAAATGATGCATATGAGAATTCAAAAATATATAAAGCTAGAACCAAAGCTTTTCATGACAAAACAATCTTAAGAAAAACACTTGAGGTTGGTCAAAAGGTTTTGCTTTATAATTCTTGACTTCACATATTTCCTGGAAAACTGAGATCTAGATGGAGTGGACCTTTTGTTGTGAAACATGTTTATCCTTATGGGGCCATTAACATTGAAAATCCTAAAAATGGTAATGTGTTTAAAGTAAATGGACAAAGAGTTAAATCATTTTTGGAGAATCATGATTTGCAGGAAGAAGTAGTTCATCTCAGTGACCCTCACAATGATCATGGTAAGTAAAAGTAAATATATTTTCTCTTCTTAGATAGTTTTCTTTTAAGTTTCATTTTTTTTTTTTTCTTTCTTACTTTGCTTTATGTCTTTTCCCGGTTAAGTGGCGGATACGGTACTCCGTGGCTCTCAAGTCAGTTGTTTCAGTTTCCCATAATAACTGATTTCTTTCTCTTTCCCTTCTTTCAATTTCTTCTAGAAAAAAAATGGATTCTACTCTTTCTGCTTTGTGAAAATACTTTCCTTCTCTCCCAATAAATGTTCTTAAAAGGATTTACCAAGCTAGATGTGAACGATTAAGAGTTTTGATGCACAAAGGCATTCCTGAAGATGTGCGTTGGTTAATTGAAGCTAAGGTCCGTTTGGCTGGTGAAATCCCAAATGCATTTGTGTCTCACATGCCTGGCTTAGGCAAAAGCTCTTATGCCAAAAAGCGAAGAGGAAAAAGGTTACAAGTCTGTCACAAATGTGGTCGATGGACTTGTAATACTAGATGTCGTTCTTTAGGAATGGTGTCCGATAATCGAGAAGATAAAATACAATTCATTAAGAATGGCCTGAGTAAGGATTCTTTGGATAATATCCGATTGACTCTTGAGATGCATTCTTGTGGATTAGTGCAACATGAACTTCTTGGTTTATGGAGTATTTTTCATAAAGAATGAGAGCGTTACAGTCTTGGGAATCTGACTTTAAAAGACCCTGTTTGCCAGTTTGTAAGAAAACTAGATGGGAAGCAAATCCCCGACTCATAGAAGGCGTTGAAGCCGTTACTGGACGTAAAACCAGAGGAAGATATGAGCCATAAACACAACTACTGTACATTAATATCATTTTTTTTTTTGTTATTTTTTTCTTCTTTATAGGTTGTTCATCTTAATAAGTGATGAAGCACTGTGGAAGAAAGCAATCTGGACTTGTGGATTTGTTTATCATGCATTTTAGTGTTACTATCAGCATTTTCTTTATTTTGGTTTGAGCAATTTTAGGTTTTCATTTTCAATAACTACCAATTCAGGTAATTTCTTCTTCACTCTACCTATCTATATTTTGACATTGGGAACAATGTCTTAATTTGGTTGGGAGAGGGATAGTTGGCACGTGATTTTCTTTTCATTTTTGGGTAGTTTTTCTCATGCAGATATTAAAACCATTAGACAAAGCCATTAGTTTATGATAGCTAAGTAAAGAGTAATTTTACTCTTGAGATGCATCCTAGTAGGTATGTCAGTAATAATATTTTTTTAGTAGGTTTTTGAACCTATACAAGATGACACACTTTTAAGTAATCAATATTTTCTATTTTGAAAATTTCTATGCTTAATGATGAAATTGTTGAGGTGATGAGCTACATTAATTTTACATGTTTAAAATTTTATTTAACATAATGGTTTAGTCAAATTTCATTCACTTTGACAAGAGATTAAGATGTTGAAGTTACGAATTGCTGTTATCTTTACACATGCTGAAAACCTTTGTTGTCTTTTAGATTTCAAAGAATACTCTAACCATGTGGCTGTTGGGACTCTTAATGAACCATATCTTAGCTTGATTTGACAAAAAAAAAATAACAATACCAAAAGTGTTGTAAAAGAATATAAGGAAAAAAAAAAGAGAAAAAAAGGAAAAATGAAAAAAAAAAAACAACAAGTGATGTTCGCTCTTGGAAAGAGTTACTTATTATAGGGGTTCTCCAAATAAGGCTTAAGTCAAAGTAAAAAAATAATAATAATAAGACAACCTCCTGTAGTGTAATAGTGTGAAAGCTGTTGGGTTTCGGGAGCCAAACAGCGCAGCGAAATTTAACCAAAACCGATCAGGATCCAAGTGAAACGGGGTAAATCGGGTGTTCGAAAATTTTCATACCTAATTTTTCAGTTGAGATCTCTCACTCAACTTTAGAGTCGAATCACAAAACCTGAACAGTTGACGTGTTCAAGCTCTCTATGGTATCCACACGAGCCTATCAGGATCACCACGGTTCCACCGCGTCCCGGCAGATGCATTTCTCTTGCGCTCGCAGTGCTAGCTTGTGTCCTCCAAGGAATTGCAAGAGAAGAGTGTGGCTGTCCTTTTAGGAGGCTGGGGCAAGGAGACCTGTGAATTTCTCACTAAAAGTTGTATTTATAGTGAGACTCAATTCCAGGCCTAATGGGTTTCAAAGCCCTAATCCACTTAGGCTTTAATTTTGGGCTTAATAATGGCTCAACTATTGGGCCCATTATTAATACGAAATTAAAGTGAAACCATAACCCAAATAATTAGCCCATGCACTCTAGTGATCCAAATAGCTCTATGTGTGTGACCCAATAGGCTCTTACCACGTTGGCAATGATCATAAATCACATTTATGATCATAAGCAATGAGCGGTGTCTAGCAACACATCATTGCTACCCAAGTGACAAGATTGTCGGTGATTCGACTAAACCTTTATGATCATCACTGATATATACAATTGTCTCTTTGTCCAAGATATCAAGACTAAGCACAAGACATGGAATGTGTCACTCTCGTATAGCCCAATCTTTGGTTTCTTGATTACTGAGTAAACCAACTTAAACTGATGACATTGATATCGTATATCAACTCATCCGAGCATGGCCATGCATTTTCTAAGTCTCACTCTATCAAGGGGCCCGAAGATATCACTCCCGTTACATAGGAGGGACAAATCCCATCTTGATCATACAAATCCCTCCACATGATATGTGACATACCCATGACCTCCTTCAAGTTAACTCAGATACAAGCAACAAAGGAAAGTATCAAAGTATGTGACTCACATGTAGAGAACCTTGATTATCTTAGGTCGAAGGACTACATATACCATGATCACTATGAGAATCACTTATGACACTCATGTAACGATCCATGTAGTGTTCTCACAGTAGGTCGGTCCAGTACACAAGTTCTCCAACTTGTACCCATATGTAGACTACATATCTCATATTAGTCTCCATATATGCTACTCGTTATGTACTATTTCAACCCGCTTCATAATAATACTATACTAGGGACGTTTGAAAATATCATTATTCTAGGGTTACAATTATGTTTATTAAGTTACGCAGAAACAAAACAACAAACATAATTGCTGGATTAATGCCTTAATAAAATATCATGACTCAATGTGCAAAAAATACAATCATCTCATGATTGGCTTTTTGGGCACAACACTAACAAAAGCCGCCAAAGTGATGGTTTTGAATTAGATTTGTTCTAATAAGCTGCAAATGTTGGTATAATTTACTGAAATCTTTTAAAGACTTTTGATAGTCAATCACATACTTACTGCACTCATAACTCATAACCTTCACACTTTTCCCTTGTTCAAGTGGTTGAGAAGTGCATAAATCATTATGAAATTTTTATTATTTTTTTTTAGTATTATAATTTTGTTGTTCATTACTTTAATATTTTTTATCTATGATATAGAGATTAATAGTAGAAAATATTGGATGAAACAAGAGTATTCATTGAGTACATGGCCTTACTTCCTAGGGACTAGTAAGAATCTAGTTGAGGAGTGCAGTGAATACTCATAAGTGTATAGCTATTAAAGGTTTAAATCATCATTATACACTTTGAGTATGATTAGTTTCTCTAATTTGAGCAGTTATTGTACCAAGTTACTATTCATGCATATTTATTGTACATACATGCAGTTACTGCTCACCACGTTTCACTATTCATATGGCAGCTATTGTTCATACATGGGTTACTATTCATCCATATTTATAAAATATATTAAATGATTGTTTTTTTTTTATGTAGGTGGATAAAATCATCACTTGATAACCCTTTACGAGAAAAATCATATCTAGAGCTGTGGATATCGGAACTAATTGATTCCAAATTCATCTAAAATCTAACACATAGATCTTTAACTCTACTTACATCCAAGAACCAATTGATCGTTTTCATTACCGAAATCTGATTATAAATGAGACAATTTGTTCTAACACTTCCTGTAAAGCAATTTTGGTAGAAAAATCATAACTTGAGCTACAGACATCGATTTTAAATGATCAAGCTATCGTTTCAAAGCTAAAGAAGACATCTACAAATCTCATGCTTTGAGGAAGAGCTAAATTGATGTGCATGGTGGTCTAAAAATTAAAAGCAATTTCAGCCTACCTTTGTTGATTTGTATTTACCTACCATTTACTATTCCAACTACCATTTTACTATTTTACCTATCTCAGAGCTCTATAAATAGCCAACTTGGGGGGAGGATGAATTAAGGTTGGTTCTTAGGCCATTTTGATGTTTTTGTATCAAAGTTAGCTTTTCTTCATTAGTTTTGTTGTTGTTTTGAATCCCAAATCTCTGTTTAATGTGTTTTCCTCCTGTTCTTACTTTGATCTTTCAATCTATGTTTATTTCATTTTTATACATATTGTTTACTCTTGTCATGAATAACTAATTTTTCTTTTACTATGGTGAAAGGGTGAAGCTTTTGGTATAAAGGTTATGGCTAATTTAAATAAATCTTAATAGTAACGTTATTTTCTTTCTTAATCGATTTAACCACCTTCCTCGTTAAGTGAGAGTCTTGATTCATCATGGTCAATCATTGGCATAAAAGCTATTTGATTCTCTCTATAGAATATGGCTATGCTGGCTACATTGGAATCTTAAGTTATTGTGGTCAAAGGTTGGCATTATGGATATTTGAACCCATTTACAAGTGTTGGCATTATAAGATCAACGAAATCTAATACTAACTCATGGCTAACATTTCTAGAATTTGATTATTAAATTCTCTAGTTGGGACTTTTTTTTTATATAGATTCCAGTTAAGTGACAAGACAAGGTAAAATTAATCATAACTAATATATTAAAAGTTGATCCTTTAGCCTTAGCTATTTTATTTGAATTTAAGTTTTAATCAACCCTTGTTCACACTTTGCACCAAAAATCCATAGTTTTTATTTCTTAATTCACTTCTCTGTGGTTTGACACTTAGACTCTCGAGATTTTATTACTTGTGACAACCTACACTTGCGTTACAACTGCTAAAGTGCAACATCCCTCACAGCTAGGCGATCCAAACCTAAAAGCTAACCACTAAGTCAATTGTAGGTTGCCATGAGCTGTAATGTCAAATAGCTTCTAGCAATCACTAAACTTGATATACGCACTTGTAGATTTACATTCAAGTAACAACATATGGCACTATCATTTATCTTATCACAAATGCTATGCGCACCACATTTTGAAGCGCCACCACACTCACCGCCTGACTTGGCCTACTAATGTGTCACAATGATGTGGGGATAGAAAAAGGGTATAAAATATGAATATATATTAACTCGATTCTTTTATAATTTTCCTCTAGAAATAAAAAAAGCCAATTCATTTTAATTTAAGTTAACTAAATTTAAAATAATTTATATTTATTTTAACATCATTTTTTGGAACCTATTTTATTTGAAAGCCAATATTATCTTCAATGTAAAATTTTTTTATGATTTTATTAATTTTTTATGAATTTTTATTTTTTAATGTCTTAAAAAATTAATAAAAATTTAATAATATTGTAAAAGCTTTACAATCAATGAATTATTGCACCCAAGTAATATTATCTTTTAAATAAAATTGGTTCAAAATAAAAAAATGTAAAAATAAGAATAAGTCATTTTGGATTAAACTGACTTCAGTTAAAATGAATTTGCTAGATTTCTAACTTTCACCCTTCCCTCAAACTCATGCTACTGTAGCTTTAGTTGCCCTCTCTCTCTATAGAGTGGTCATCCCAAGCCAAATTTCAATTTTCCCATATGTTCTAATGACTGTATTATTATTATTATTATTGTTAGGTTGATCAAGTCACAAGTTTAGATAAACATTCCTCTCTCTTATGCAAGAAAAGGAAAAAATCTCTACTTTTTATGGAAATACATTGTCAAACTAATTTCAAACACCCACAGTCTAAATTGTCTACGAATGAGATCTATTTTGTTGCCAATAATACTTTTGTTAAGAAAGCTATTTACAGGAGTTGGTCTAGTTAAAGAGTTAGACAATATAGAAAATGTTACATTAATTCACTACTTGGATAACAAAAACTTCAAAGCTATTAGTCAGCTCAACAATTCAAGCTGTGGTTGGGACTTTGTTTGGGCAAATAGAAATTAGGATATAATATGTTAAATCATTATGAGTAAAAATTGATAGTGTTTTTTTCTTTTTTGTTAAGAAAATAGACTTGGTTTTAATTACTCTATTAGAGTTAAAGTTTCAAAAAAGCTATCTAATGGTAGCTTTTAGCTTTTAACTTCAACATTTTTATTTCAAACGTTAAATAAATTATCCAAAACTCTAACGCTGATAACAAAAGTTGTTTCCAGGCCCAAAGGCTGATATGGAAGGTGGTGGGGTTTTGGTGCCCAAAAGCAGTGCGCATAACAATGTTCTTATCTTATGCCATTAATAAAGGACCAATTTTGAAATTTTGGTATCTTCCACGAACTAGCATGAATGTATCCTTTCTTGGACAGTCAAAACAATAGTTATAGCTGTCTAACCTGTATTCCGATACTTTTCTTGTTTGGCCAGCAATATTGATGGGATTACTGGATTTAATGAAGGCAACACTTCACCAGTTTTCAAATATATGAAACTTGCAATTGGTTTGGCCAAATCCACTGATGATTTGGTATGTATTTCAATTTCTCCATGCCTACATGCTTGCATACTTAACTGTTTTGCACACTGCTATTCAGAATCAGGCAAAGGTATCTTTTTCAGAGGTCATCCTGATGCTTGTAGTTTTCAATTTTTCACAAGTATTCCTCTACATTTGGTGTGCCATACTCCTACTTTCTCGTGTTAGATATGAGCTTTGTCAATGGGGGAGTAGGCATTTCAGCCCTTTGACCTTGTCAGTTAAGCCATTCCATTATTAATTTCACGCTTTCAGTGTGCATTTAAGTAACATCATAAGTTTATGGGGTAACATACGTCATCTAGATGTAAAACTTACAAGAGACTAGTTGTCTTTCGATTTATTTTGCCACATTAGAACTACTTGTACCAGCTTGTCTGCTGTGAAATATATGCTATTTGCTCCAACAGCTTTTAAAGTTTAATACGTTCTGCTGCAGACTGTCAATGCTGCTATTATAGTGGACCCTTCACTTAAGCAGATTGTCGGAACTGCCCGTGATCAAGTTTCTTCCGATGTATTTCAAGGAACAAACCAAGTATTAAATCATGCAGCTGTAGCGCTGTTTTCAATAGAACAGTTGAATGTTTACGTTGCTATCAAATGGATCTTCTGATAATGTGAAATCTTCATATGCTGGTGTTTCTTGTTTGAACACATGGCAGTGGGATAAGCAACCACTAGAATCCAGCTACACTTATTGGCACCCCCTATAACATGCAGCCATGGTTGCTATTGAAACTTCTGCTGCCAAGGACAGACATTTATACCCTTCTTCCCAACCGTCTGAAGATAAGTGCTCTGAGGTTGATTGCACAATAACCCCATTCAGAAGGTTCTCCATCAAAAAGGCACAAAGTTAGTACTTTAAACATAAGCACATTGCCATCTCCTATGTCAATTGAGCCTCTGATATTCCAACTAGTAGATCATTTCTAAATGGTTGACTTGACAAGCTTGAAATCCTTATCCCGTTACTTGGTGTGGGAGATGTTTGAGAACCGTTTGCTTTAGTTTCGTTCTGCATTCCTTCTGAGAAATTTGCTTAGTTATAGGCTCTTGGGAAGCTAGCCTTTTTCAGTCTCTAAACAAATTGTACGGGCCCAAAACCACTAGTCATTGCAGAAGGAGTGCATCAAAAGCATCTAAAAATTCCAAAATAGCTGTGGAAGCGTTATAGGAACCATCAATACTGTTGAATACTCTTTGTTTCCAAAGATGTTTTGAAGTCCTTCTAAATTTCCCATTTGTGGCATTCACCATATATTTCTTTGTTGCTACTTCAGATCAAGGATGATGAGGGACATATTGGAAAAAAAAAAATGATGATGAGGGATACAATTGTGGAGGCTCCCGTACCTTGTCACCCAGACCTTATCTTTGTACTGGTTATGATATGTACCTTGTTTGGAAGCCTTGTACGATGTAAGTATGGAAACGGCAAAGATTTCCTTGTGCATTTTTGTTCCCGGCAATACAGGGTTCCTGAGTTTGTTGGCACTAATTTAAAATGATATACTTGGCGGAATTGGTTATTCGGTCTTCAAATGTTTAACAGTCAAACCTGAACTCAAACGGTCTTACAGGGGCAGGGTTCATTCTATGATATATATATATATAGGTGAATCCATTATAATACACCATGGTATTCTCCGGTAGTTTTTATTTTCTGTCATGTATATTATTTACTGAACACATGCATGCAAGTATCAATTGTTTCTGAAAACCTGCTACTAATTGCATAGGTGTCTTTGGTAATGAGTAGATAGTTTCAGGACAATATCATATTTCGTTTCAGTTGCAACCTTTATAATCGTGCCCAAGTTTTTTATTGTGGGCCTGATGAAAATACGGTCGTTATTTGAAGTCATGGCGCCTAATTTGTATTCAGGTGTGCGATGGCACTGGTTCATAAACGAATCAGGAGCATATTTTACGCTTTCCCGAACCCTGGAGCAGGTGCAGTAGGCAGTGTGAAGAGACAACAGGGTGAGAAAAAGCTTAAACCATTACCTATGCAGTTTTCAGAGTCCTTCTGCCAGAAGAAGTCCTTGAGAGGAACTGAACCATTGGCCCTGGAGACTTTGGCAAGTGACGGTGCATGGTTCAGGCATAAGGCAGAACAGAAGCCACAAATTGCAGAACCCTAATGTGTTTTGGGGCTATAACTCGGTGTCGCTTCCTCTGGCTGGTGATATTTCATTACAAGTTCCTTTCTGGATCTTTTAATTGAGGCGAAACAAAAGTTTCCTGGAACCATAGTATTACTTGATAGCGAACTAGCCATAAACAGGTCCAAGGCTCAAATGTTCTTTTTGTCAATTGAGTACATCTTTATGACCTTTTTAAGGAAATCATGTTTAAAAAGAAGAACGTGAAACTTTCAGAGAAACAATTGGAACGAATATTAACTTGAGACTAGATAGTGTGATCAAATTGCAATATTCGTTACGGGAGGAGGGCGTAAACGACACAGTAAACATATGCCCCCAAAAATGAAGTCACGACGTATGTAAGGTGTGAAACAAGTGTTTCATGATACCGCTTTATCGGTAGAGAACAATAGCCTAGACATAAAAACAAGCATCTTCCCTAAACTTCGTGGTAGAGTAGATATTGCGGTACTCTTTATCATCAAGCATTCAGATGTTGACAGTTATGCTACAATATGCATTCCTTTAAGAATGACAATACCTGAGAACAGACAGAGAGGAGGGAAAAGCAGAGGGGTAGAGACTAAGAGGGGGAGAGACTAACTGGAACATTGTCATCATTGGAATATAGACACATGAAGTCCATTGATGTTTCTTCATGAAGAATCTTTTTCATGAGCAATTGTTTCAGCCTGCAGATGCCAATGTCAAAAGAAAAATTAAGTTTGGAGAGATGTTCAGCCCACATCCACTAGCTGGGCTTTCACACCATGTACTCACAAATGTTTGGCATTTCAGAAGCTCTCTTTACTTATTTTCTGCCGGAAATGGGACAGCACTTCGATGGTGTATGGCTGTACGCCAAAGACGCCAAATGCATAAAAACACCATAGCTGTGTATCAAACTAGCTGCTCGAGGACAAAAAAATGAACTACGTAAGTAGACATTCCACTGCTACCAGGAAACAGCAGAAAACTACATAACAGAATCATGAACTCGAAATTTGACTTGGTCTCAAAGTAACCACAGCTCCATCAATAATCTAGAGTCCTCCATGGAGTACAATAAAAAAGTAGTGAATGACATTCCATTGCTTTCAAAGTACTCAATCCTAACAGCATTTCCAGGTAAACACTAATTACTTTTTCAGTTATTTAACCATCCCCACATATCTTGAATATGCAAGCTTGAACTGGTATGCTTAAAAGAATTTTGTGATGCAACTTTTCTCACTGGGAAGTTGAACAAGTGGCCTTTAAATCAACTACTCTACTTTAGGGCATGTAAAAAGTTACCATTTACTCCTCTTCTATGGTCATGCTATCATTTTTTATCCTTTCAAATTCTCTTCCCTGATCAACATATGAAGCACTTCTTCCATCTCCTTCAGAGTTGCAGATAATTCTCACATTTCCATCTATTTGCTCAGAAGGTTGTGTAGGTTGTGATTCTTCAGAACCAAGTGGCCTTGGTTGAGTGTTTTCCAAGTCAGAAGGCTCTGGGCCATTTGCTACACGTGTATCAGGTGACTCATTCCACACACTAATCGTGGCAAGGACAGAAAGTCGAGAGAGTGGGCATGTGGCATGAGTGGCTAGCCAGTTGTCAATGCAGTCCATGTGAAATGCATGGCCACATGCTGGCATTTGTTGAAGCCTATCCTCTGCTTGGTAGTCTGCAAGACAAACTGAACATCTACAGCAATGAAGAGGTACAAATCTCAAATCAGACAAGAGAAGTAGAGGGTTCAGCTTACATATTAACATGCTCTGAATTGGACCCATCCCATATATCCTAATGGTCTCTATGATTCCTCTTAATTGGTAATTCCAATTCAGTCTCCGGAAGTCATTCATGAACAACACTTGATCTGAATGATCCACTAGCCAGTAAGGAAAACGTGTAGGACTAGATAGCATAAGAAACTGCCAGACGGAGAAAAGTGGCTGTACAATGATAAAAGAAATCTCCTTTCACGCATTTTGGTTAGGAGACCTTCTATGCTACATATAATCTTTGTCAGACTAGATATTACCCGTTCCATGAGTCCAGACTATCGAGAACATGTTCCACTAGTGTCATGTATAACACCTGTGTGTCTGGGTGAAAATCAGCAAAAACTTCTTAAGTTCAGAAGTGCTCCAAAGTGACAGCCCATACAAGCATAGCGAATCATTACTAGCAGCAAATCCTTAGGCATCAGCTTCCTTTCCATTAACATCTTCTAAAATGTAGCTTCTGTGCGATCTTAGTGCATGTATATTTATATAGGAGAATTCTCCGTGGCTACTGGAACCCAGGCCACCACTGGGGAAGAGATGCACATACACATAGGCTGACCCATAGCTGAAGTGCAGAATAAAGATGTGATTCATCTTCCTCTTTTTTTCTTCTTTCTTTCTTTTCCCTTTCTATTTTGGTTCATTAATAGAAGTGACATGGTTAGTAAACAAAGCTTCCACGCAGAAATACACTCTTACATAACGTCCAATGCATCAAAGCCAAATGTATTCTCAAAGGAGGAGCTAGAGAGCACTGGGCTAAGCTCACAAGATTAGAGAACTCTATTGTTTAAGAAAATGCGCTAGCTTTCCCTTTTTGTTTGGAGAACATTTCGAATTTTCAATTTGAGTTCCTTATAACATGGACAATACAAGAAATTCAATATTTCCACTAGAAACAGAAAAAAAGGAAAAAGAAAAAAAAAGGGGGCATGCAACTATCAAACAGATACTAAGAAAACAATTTAACTGAAAAAAATAAGAAAGCAGATAGTGGCTTACTGTGTATCTTTGATTGAAAAGCTCTCCTTGTAAATGATAATGGGCAGCAGCTCTCTCACCTCTTTCTTCAAGCCCAGTTCAACCCGCTGACACACAATCATGGAAGCCACAAAATTCAAGTCAGTCACTGACATTAATATTGAAAAATCAAGAAGCAAAAAGAAGGAGAAGCGAGGGCAACAAGTATACTCTGGAAAGGTCATTGTTTTGGGCCAAGTTCGCTCGCATTCTGAGAGACGACCAATCAACTCGCCGGCGGCGAAGATAGAACAAGTAGAATAACAATAGAAGAACAAAAGCGAAGAACACGGGAACAGAGAAGATGAAAGCTTGATAAAGTTTCAACTCTGCAGAATCAGCCGGAGAAGAAGAGCAACAACCACTCTGGTCCTCACTATCTTCAGACATTACCAGATCTTCGTTTCAACAGACCCTTTCAGTTTACAAAACACGCAAGATTTTTTAAGAGATCCAAATGAGAAATGAAGAAACTGAAGGAATTAAATTAAAAATCGAACCCAGTGATCAGGAAAATAGAAAAATTTGAACTTCGACGCGTCACCAAAATGATGGTAGATCAGGAAATAAATCGCTAGGATTAACAGATCAATAGGAACAACAGAAACAAAAACGTTCAGGTGGTGCACACGAAAATGCTGAGTAAGGGTGGTTAAGGGTTAAAAAACATCCTTGATCCCCAAACGTTTAAGTCTGTCCTACATTGTTCCCTAGAATCCTTGTTGTCCTAGTTTGGTCCCCAATGCCGAAAAATTGTCTCGTTTCAGCTCCTCTCTGTCACGGAAATCGTCCGCTCAGACGAAAAATGTTTTTTTGGCCGGAAAGACGAAAAAATATTTAAATACACATTCAGCGCCTGATCTTGATTTAGAATACCATTATTCAACGTCTTAAACTTTAATTTGATCCAACTTAACCTTAAACTTAACAAAATAACATAATCAAATTTTTAATTATAAAATAACACAAAAAATTTTATTTCTTATAAATAAGCAAACAAATTTTCATTTTGAAAAACAAATATTATATGCAAGTAAGAATAATGGTGTTTTTAAGAATTAAAATTATTTACCAACAAAACCATTAATACGTTTAATTTTAAAACTTTAGTTTTTCTTTTTAGTCTCTTTAATTCAATTTTTATTTACAAGAAAGAATAATAATTCTCAAGATTAAAAACTCAATATATATCATCTAAAAATTTACTTTTACTTGTTCAGCTTTTTAGTTTCATTTATTCAATTTGTCTCATCCCATTACTAACTCTTAATTCATACTGACTGACAATGAATTTCTACCAGCAACCTCCAAAGCAACCACACGACATTGTTGCTCACTGTGGGGATATCCATACGTGAAGAACCTAATGATAGTCATGGACTGTAAGTGCTACTCGGAATACAATAGATGAACTTCCCCTTCTCCTCTACCTCACGAATGCCTCTAACTCGTAAGCTAACTTCTGTGACCACTGTCTTGTCACCTACCCTCCACCTAAACATGCCAAGCCTCAACCCTTAATTCCATCTATTCTTTCTACAAAAGATGCCAAAATTGTCAATTCCGTTACAAGCGATGCAATTCCCTCATATCCTCTTGAGTCAAAACTTAGCAATTGTAAATAAGTTGCCTCGATCTAGAGAGAGACTCTAGAGAATTACCAAGAGGTCACTACAATGGTTGCCTCTCAAAAGCTTTGACTACAATTCCATCTTGGGGTAGTGCTGCAAAATATCGGTGAGATACATTAAGAATTCTCAATTTTGATTAAAAATTTTCAATAGGAAACCTATTAAGATTTAAATGAAAATTGAGTTGAAGAGACTAAGAAGAAAAAAATGACGTTTTGATTAAAAATGTTAATGGTCTTGAAAGTAAATAAGCTCAATTCTTAAAATAATTATTGTGGCGGAACGGGGCCCCAGTGCCCTGAATTGCTAACACTGGTAGGCTCTTTGGGAGCTATGATCCCACTTAAGTTACAATTGGCTAGTTATTAAAGATATACCGAAGAATTGGCTTGAGTGCCTAAGTTGGGTGTAAGAGTTGCCAAGTCAAAATGTGTCCTAAGCACTAAGTGGCAATAAAAAGGATGATGTACCCAAAGTAGCTTGAATGTTTAAGATGGGTGCAAGTACTGCCAAGTTAAATTATGCAAAAGTGCTAAGTGGTGGCAACTAAGAAACACCTAAGTAGGGCTAGAAAGCCTAAGTGAAGTGTAAGTTTTTAATAAGTTCCACCAAGGGTAATGCTTCAAGTAAGAGACTAAGTACTCCCATAGGTAACCCAATGGGAAGAAGGGCCTAAAGGGGAGCAAGTTAGCTCTAAGTTGCATAGGCTTAAGCGAAAATTGGGAGTATGGGGATGTGCCTTGTGAACCAAGGTAAGGTGTCCATCTCTTAAGTAGTATCTTAGGAAGTTTCTTGACCAACAAGTCAAGGTCTGTTGGTTAGACGCGTCTTCCCCAGGGAAGAGTAAGTCCGTGAGGGCGGGAGTTCGACTCCCAGGTTCCCAAAGCAGACATTCGGCCAACGCTGATGGTGGGCTAGGCCCCAGCAGCCAGGTTGGATAGCGGATAGTGCAGCGCTGGTGGTGGGCTAGACCCAACAGCCAGGTTGTAAAAATCCAGTCAGGCCTTCACGGGTTTGGTTGAACGGTGCTCGTGGTTAAGGAGCTATGGGCAACCATAGTAAGGAAAGGACCATGAGTAAGAAAAATGAGCACTTTGTAAGAGGATTAACATCTAAGTGTTGTGCTCGGTTAAGAATAAAATTTGGAGGACCAAATTTCTTAAGGTGGGGAGAATGTAAAGGCTCTCCTAGTATTTCCTCTACAGTAAATGTCGAGGTAAGTGAATCCCAAGTATTTTTCCCTCAAATAAGTAGTATTAAGCAAGGAAAGCAAGCTAGTTAAGGTTAGATTGAGTTCCAAAGGGTAATTGGCACCTAAGGGGCAAAAAGGGCAAAATGGTAATTTTGACCCAAGTCAGTGGCATGACCGTAATTTTGGTAAAATTAGGTCCATGCAAGTGTTTTGAGCTAGTTAAGTTAAGACCATAGGTATTTATAGCCAATTGAACCAAAAGCTTAAGTTAAGGGTGAAAAATGCACTAAGTAAGAATTGAAGCTATTATGTCTTATAATGGCTTAGGTGACTCAAGGGCAGTGTGTTTGGGTAAGAATAACCTTTCTTTGGGACCAAGGAGTGATAGAAATGGGAGTGTTTAAGTGGCCTAAGTGATGCAAAATAAAGTTTAAGGGCCAAAGTGACAAGAGGAAGAAGTTGGGCTAAGTTGTTATAAATGGAGGAGATGACACTATTCATCATCTCCCCCATTTGCCATTTTCGTAGCTCACCTTCCTCCCTTGCTTTCTACCCCCAAACCTCCCAAATCACTCAAGTTTTCATGGAATTTGGAGGTCCCGAAGCTATCCTAACGTGCCCTTAGCTCGTTTTTGATGGAATTGGTGCATTTGGAGTTGTTTTTGCAAGTTTTTGGTTCAAACCCAAAGGTAAACGTATTTGATCCTTATGGGTTAGTTTTAAGGTTGTTAAATGGTTAGAAATGGTCTTAACTTCGTGCTCTTGGTGTCCAATTTGGTTGATTTCAAGCTTGGAACTCAAGGGAACTCATTGGAGCTTGGAGGAGCTTATAGCTTGTTCTTGCTTTCAAGATGATTTGAGGTAAGGGATTTAAGTTAATTAAGCTCAAATAATGCATAGAAATGTAGTATTTTGTATGGGAATGAAGTAGAAACAAGACCCATGTGATTTGAGTTTGGGATGAGAAAGTTTGAGCAGTTTTCGTGCAAGGTCGCACGCTGTCGCGCAATGCTGGAAAGCGTTGGTGACGCGTCGCCAGTAACGACGCCATATTGGCGACGTGAGTTGGCGACATGTCGCCGAGAAGTGCGAAAGTTCTCCGAGTACTGATGCCTTTGGCGACGCGTCGCCAGCGGCGCCGCCAAGGCATTTTGCCCCTAAGCTCCGGGCATCCTAAGAGTGTTTCAAACTCTCGGTTCTCATCCCTAGGCTAATCTAAGATGTTCCATAGCCTTAATTGGGTCTAGAACTCATTCCTAAGTTGGGAATTATGCATTATTTAGGTAGTAGCTAAGTAGTGTGGTTAAGGAAGGGTAAGTAATGGTGGCTAAGGAAGGGTAAGTAATGGTGGCTAAGGAAGTTAAAGTGCTTCAGTTCCCAAGTGAGCACTGAGGGGATCAAGTCAGACTGTTATAGCAAGGCCAGGACAACACATGCATATTTCCTATGCAGGGTACGCTAAGTAACTAGTTGCACGAAATAATTTAAGATTACTTCACGAGTAATAACTAGCCAATTGTAACTTAAGTAGGATCATAGCTCCCAAAGAGCCTACCAGTGTTAGCAATTCAGGGCACTGGGGTCCTGTTCCGCCACAATTATTACTTTTAAACTTGCATATATTAGATTTTTTTGAAACGAAAGTTTGTGGCCTCATTTACAAAAAAAAAAAAACATTTTTAGTGTTTTTTGTAGTTAAAAAAATTGATTATACTTCAAAGGTTAAGTTGGGTTAAATTAAAATTTGAGAGGCTAAATGTATTGTGAATCAAGAGAGGTGCTAAATATATATTTAAGCCCTTTTTTAATTGAGTGATTGTGGTGAGCAAACGGTTTCCGCCACAAAGAGGATTGTAACGTGACAATTTTTCGACATCGTGGATCAAACTAAGACAATATGAACGTTGGAGACCAATGTAGGAAAACCGAAAAAATTGGGGACCACGGATGTTTACGGGTAATTAAACTCCTAAGTCTTAACTGATGGCACCATCATCAGGAGGGTCTAGCTGCCTGAAAGGGAAGCCTATTTTATCTGGAAAATGCAGCTTGCAATATGAGTTTTTGTCCCCTAATCAATCACACTCGTTTATCTCACTAGTTTTGATACCACCTCGTTTCTAAAGGATAACCTTTTATTTTTTCTATTAAATTTTAACCTAAATATATTTTTATTAATTTTTATTATGAAAATTTCTTAAAAATTATATTTATAAATTAAAATTTTTAAAGTACCATTTTTATATAAAAAATTTATATTTCTATAAAAATTTTAAAAATTAATTATAAATTAATTACTGTAAATAGTAAAGGAGATAAACTTTACAAGATAGTGGGAAGATCAATTACTCCCTTTCTTCCAAAATTATATATAATATATTTTATTTTCGATAGTTCAAATTCTTTACAGCAATTACATATTTAGCAAATTATTTTATCATAATTGATGCCCGTTGGCATTCTCGTTGTACGACATAGTGGCCTGCAACAGGGACTTTCGGTGATGAGGGTATCTGCAACAAGGGCTTCCGGAGGGGGTGGCTGCCTGAAAGATTCAAGGAACGGGGGTTAGGAGATCCCCGAAGTGTTTTTCCGGGGGAGGAGTCTCCGACGCCCAAGTCAGTATTTAGCTAGATGGAGAGTAATGAGTAGAGAGTAGTGTCCCCCCTTACCAAGGTCGTTTCCCAAGTATTTATAGGGAGGTGTCAAGAAAAGTCTTCCTAACACAGTCTGCTCAGATCGTGACACGTGTTCGGTTGGATGCAGTCTGTACCTCCGGAAATGGGGACCTCTAGCTGGCCATAGGCCGTCTTGGTCAGGTTTTAGGGCTGCGAGAGGTCTGCACGACATGAAGTGTGCGAGGGTTGCGTGTCAGGACGTGTGCGAGGGCGGCATGTCAAAGGCTCCTTAACCATTTTTGTCGTATTCTCGAGACCCCTTCGGTGGAAGAGACCTCTTCGGGATGGGAGAGCTTTTCGCCGAGGTTGTTCCAATTATTCGCGAGTCCCCTCAGCACGGGCGACTCCTTTCAGAAGGTGTTCTCCTCTTCCGAAGATGGTGAGTCTACCTCTTCCGAAGCTGATTAGGCCATCTTACCAAGGGTAGTAGAGCACTGTGTTCCCGAAGTTAACACTATCACTCCCCGAAGGTGATGATGGATAGCTGAGGTCGGGGAGGTCAGGAGGTCAGACCCTGTCTTACCAAGGTTGGCGCGCGTATTTCTTGAGGGCGATGCTCACCTATACTGAGGGTGACGCTCTGTCAGGGCTCAATTTTCCGAAGAGTAATAGCCCTTTGGCCCTCACATGCCCCCTCTCTGAAAGCCGAAGTGACTTCTTAGGCGTGTAAATTCTCATAGTACTTCGTGGGGGCCCATTTATGAAGGCTAGCAGTTATCTTGGGCGGGGGACACTTTGTTTTCTGAGGGTGTGCCTTCTCTGACGAGGTAGGTTGTAGGTGCTACTCCTCGTCTCTTAGCTAGGCTTTTGGCTTTTTTCTCGAAGTGTGTGTTCCTCCTCTCAAATTTTCTGTCGCATGTCAGCGAACCGTCATGTCTCATAATTAATCTGGCACGCCTCTTCGGATGAGCTTGCCTAGGCATCCGTGTTGTCAGGAGGCATGCCCTCGTTTCTTGCGCTAGACGACACGTGCCAAGCGGCTATTAGGGGACAGTGGCATCGGTTATAGCAGCCACGTCTCTTCGCCTTCAACAGGTAATTATGGCGACGATTCGCCTTCGAGGGGCAGTTATTGCGACGATTCGCCTACCCCCTTCGGCCTATATAAACTCTCCTTCCCCTTATGGCCCTCATTTGTTTTCCTTTGCTTCTGTCCTGCTCTCGTCTGTTCTCATGTTCTTCCTTCTCTTTTGCAACAGCGCTAGCGGCGGAGCGATTTCCGGCGAATTTTTACGATGGCGTCTACTAACCCTAACTTCGGCAAACGTTTTGGTGGGTTTTTCCTTCCAAGGTCCTTCGGCCTCTTCTTTTTCCATTTTTTCTAGTGTCCGAACTTGTTTTCCTTTCCTGAAGTCCTTTCTTTTTGCAGAACATGTCTTCTCCGATCCCACTTATGTCTATTCATCCTATTCCCGAGAGTTGGGCTTCTCTCAACTCTCATCCATGCTGTACCACCTCAGAAAAAATGGAGAAGTGGGTGGCTAAATTTTACCTCCCATCTTACGCTATGACTAGGCTTCCTACCGTAGGCTTGCTTAGTTACATGTACCATTTGGATGAGGTCACCATTTTTCGAGCTCAACTGAAGGCCGGACTTCGGTTTCCTCCACCGAAGATGATTTGCGACTTTTGCCAATTCCATGCCATAGCCGTGAATCAACTCCCTCCTCACTCTTATTCTTACTTCAATGCCTTTCTCTACATGTGTAGGGTTTTCAAGATAGAACCTCACTTCATCCTCTTTATGCAGTACTACAAGCTCTATCCGGTCCCAAAAGGTGGCTTCTATTTCTTGCTACCTCGGGGGTCTAGGAGCAAAAAATACATGTTCACCTTCGCCACCAAGGACAATTGGCGAGGTGGCAAAAGAAATTCTTCTTTCTCAAGGTAGACAGGGCATGGTCGCATGTGCCGACTCGGTGGGCTCAGGGGACGCTGGAGATGGAAGTTGTTGATCCCAAGAAGTTGCTAACTCTTGAGTTAGCAATGAGGTTTGAGGATTTTGACAGCCATATCCGAGCTGTCACCAACTGGGATGCTGAGGTCCCACCACGCTCCTTATACCCCTTCCGCATCAGGTGGAACCTCATGACCGAAAAGGTTCTTTGGGAGCTAGGGGTGCTCAAGGAGCACAAAACCGATCTCGACATGCCAACTCTTGCCATCAACGGGAAGAAGTCCTGGCTGGTGATGCTTCTTCAAAGGGAGCTCACTTCTAGAGCCCTTGTCGGAGTAAGTTGCTTTTCAAATTTTGGTATAAGTATCCTCTTGGACTTACATTGATATTTTCTTCCTTTTCCAGAGATGTGCGATCAGTCAACCACTTTCTATAGGTCCCTCTTCCTCGGCCAGGCCGAGAATGGGGAACAGAAGAAAAAGGCCACCCTAAAGAGAAGGAAAGCAGCTGGATGAGGACCCTCCTCGACCAAGAAAGTGAAGAAGGACCCTCTTCCCCCCTCTCTGGAAGATGTTGAAGAGGTCAGGGACCAGCCCTTGGTCCATGCTGACCCACCATCAGAATTGGCCATTAGCTCCACTCCCTAGAGTCCCGTCACTTCGGCGGATATCCTGGGCACTTCGGCAGGAGGCCCTTCTACTGAGGACCTTGAGGAGCGAAGGCAAAGCAAAGGCAAACACATCCTTGCTGAGGTGGAGGAAGTCCACAATTCAGATGACGACGTCACCGAGGTCCCGCCAGGTTTGCCCCTTAGCCATTTCTCTTTAAATTCGAACATTTTTAGCATTCTCTATCTTTTAGACATATGGCTAATGGACAAAGTACTGATGGAACTATATCATGACTTTGCAGAAGAACTGGCACCCTTGGCATGGATGGTGGAGCATGCCCGGAAGCAGGCCCTTCGGGACTCCCATATCCTGAAAGATAAGGCTCCGAGGGAGCCTTTCTGGTTTTTCACGGAGGACATTAATTTATTCTCTGAAGACAACCAGCAAATGGCTCCCCAAATGGCAAGGAGCGTTCTCACCCAAGCCACTTTCAAGTCCTTGTCGGATGAGTGCCTGAATGAGGAGGTCCTCGTCGTGAAGATGTCTCAACATGCTGCCGAGGTATTCTTTAGGCCCTCCATCTTTTCTCCAAAATTTTCTAACTGTTTAGTTTTCTTCTGTAAAACTTCACCAAATGTCCTTTTTTGCAGCTCTTGGCGTACAGTGGATATTTTAGAGCTTGGGCGGCGAAATAGTCTTCGGTCCGATCTTAGGCTAAAGATCATCTGTAGAAGGCCAAGGTGTTTTGCGCCAACTCGATCATTAAGAATGCTGAGTTGAGCAAAATAGCCAAGGAGGAGGTTGCCAAGCTTCGGGAGGAGTTCTTGAAGGGTCAAGAGGAACTGTTAAAAGATTTCTCCTAGAAAATGTTTGACCTCGGTGCAAAGGTCGTCGAGCTAACTTCGGCGAACGAGGCCTACCAGAAGGGGAAAGGTGAGGACTCTACTCTCCTGATGAAGGCCCTTACTGATAATGCTGATCTTCAGGCCGAGGTTGAGCCATTGAAGAAGGAGACAAAGAAGAAGAAGAAAACAATGAAGCTTGAGAAGGAGGTCGCCAGGTTGGAGGACGAGATGGACGCCTTGTCCATCGAGAAAGACCAGGCTGACCAAGCAACCAAGGTTGCTTTCCAGGACTGCTTTTGTCTGGCTCGACATCAAGTTTTGACAAGGCACCCCGACCTCGACCTCTCCTTCCTGGCAGCCTTGGACATCCCCAAGGAGCCTCGCTGGGCCTGGTCCAAGATAGATCACCTCAACCTGCCATTTGCCCTTCATTCGGCGCCGAAGGTCGCGACAAAGGACGGTGGGGATGGAGCATCTCATGATGGCCGGGCCCCTTAGGTGTCCAGGGTTTTACTTTTCCTTTTTCTTTGTAACCTTCTTCTTAATCTCCTCCTTGTAATAAGGCTTCTTAATAAAATTCTTTCTTTCCTCCAAAATTTTGGTTAAGTCTCAAGATAAGTTTCTTCTTAAGTGATCTCTGGTTCCAAGGTTTAGTTTGACCATTTTTCAGTCTAGGACCCTCGGGAAGGTACTTTCCACGCCTTTTATCAACCATGCTCGACACAACACCAGTTTTGGCAAAGCTTTGCCTAGTTTTTATCAGCCGCATTCGGTTAACGTGCCTTCAGAGAAAATGTGTGATTTTCGCAAGTGAACACTCACACCTTGTTCGGCTCGATTTCTTAGATGGGGCTGTTTTTCCCAGAAAGCTTTTTTTTGTACTTAGAAAATTTTCTAAGTATACAATTTCCTGAAAAAATTTCTAAGTGTAGAATTTCTTTAGAGCATCTGAATGCCATGTGTTTTTCAATTCTACACCTTCGATATCGCCGAGCTTATAGACTCCTGGCCAAACTTTGTCAAGGACCAAATAAGGCCCTTTCCAGTTTGCCCGAAGTACTCCGTGAGATGATCTTTAGGGTTCAAACTCAGCCTTTCAGAGAACAAGGTCTCCCTTCCTGATTCCCTTTTGCTTGACATGCAAGTTCGCAGCTGTGGCTACTCTTTGCTGGAAAGCTTGTCTTTTAAGCTCAGCCACTTCTCTATGTTCGTCAATTAGGTCGAGTTTAGTTCTTAACCTGAGATCATTCCCTTCTGTGTCGAACAATTGTATCCTAACCGATGGTCGGACTACCTTGATCGAAATAATGGCCTCTGTTCTGAAGACGAGTGAGAAAGGTGTCTCACCCGTGGCTCTTCGGGGTGTCGTCCGATAGCTTCATAGCATGCTAGGAAGTTCTCCTGGCCATTTTCCTTTTGCTTCCCTCAATCTCTTTTTCAAACCATCCTTTATGGTTCTGTTGGACACCTCCACCTGTTCGTTACTTTCGGGATGAGCTACCGGGGCAAAGTGCATTGTTATCCTGAGGTCGGCAGTGAACTCTTGGAATCCCATGTCAACAAACTGGGAACCATTGTTCGTGACTATCACCCTCGGTATGCTGAACCTACACACGATGTTCTTCCAGATGAATTTTTGTATGTCCTTCGTCGAAATGGTTGTCAGGGGCTCTGCTTCTATCCATTTGGTGAAGTAATCTACTGTGACTACGTAGAATTTTACTCCTCTGGGTGCAGTTGGGAGAGGCCCGATAAGATCAATACCCCATACTGCGAAGGAACAAGGGTAGTTAGCCGAAGTTATCATTTTTGAAGGCAGCCTCTGGATGTTGGCGTGTCTTTGGCAATTGTCACATCTTCGAACAAACTGTCTCGCGTCCTTTCTTAGGGTGGGCCAGAAGTACCCCTGGCGAAGTAGTACTCCTACCAGGGCATCAGTTCCTATGTGGGAACCATAGGCCCCCTCGTGGACTTCTTTGAGGACTGTCTCCACATCCTCTTCGCTGACATACCTTTGCAGGGGATTCACGTGCCCTTGTCAGTATAACTCTTCTCCAATTAGGAAATATCATCTGGAACATTTTCGCACTTTTGCTGCTTCGCGAGGGTCTTTGGGAAGCTTCGAGGTTATGAGATACTTTTTTATGGGATTTTTCCATCCACTATCCGAGGCTGCTATGCTCATTATTGCTATGCTCGGGTGGCTTAGTACTTCGGTGGACTTTTTTGACTTGGCCAGAGTATCTGCTTCAACATTGTCTCAGCGAGGCACGTTCTCGATGTGCATTGTGTCGAACTGTCGGGTGAGCTTTGATACAAGCTCGTGATACTTTGCCAAAGTTGGGTCCTTCGTATTATAGTCCCCTCTCATTTGTCGGACCACTAGCTGAGAATCGTTGAGGGCTTTTAGGTTTCTCACACCAATTCTTTTAGCAAGGCATAAACTTGCTATAAGGGCTTCGTATTCTGCCATATTGTTAGTGACGTTAAACCCAAATTTGATGGCTTTCATAGCTTCCATGCCTATGGGACCACGAAGAATTACTCCAGCTCCTTGATGTTTGGAGCCGGAGGCTCCGTCGACAAATAGAGTCCACTCAGGTTCATTATTCCCGAGGTTTGGTTGACTTTCATCGACCATGGGTATCTCGACAATGAAATCTGCTAATGCTTGAGCTTTTATTGTCTTCCTTGGCTCATAGGTGATATCATACTCGCCGAGCTCGATGCACCATTTCGAAAGCCTTCCTGAGTGATCTACCCTCTTCATGATATCCCGAAGGGACAGGTTGCTTGTTATGATAATGGGGTGACCTTGGAAATAAGGGCGTAGCCTTCTGCTTGCAAGCACCAGGGCATAAATGGCCTTTTGTAACAAGGGGTACCTGACTTTGGCACCATGCAGGGACTTGCTCACATAGTATACTAGCCATTGCTTTACCCCCTCTTCCTTTACAAGGACCGAACTTACCGCTTTTTCAGTCACGGCAAGGTATAGTACGAGGGGTTCCCCTTCCCATGGCTGCCGGAGTGTCGGCAGACGAGTCAGGTAGACTTTGAGCTTTTCCCAGGCTTTTTGGCAGTCCTCGTTCCAAGGATGCACCTCGGTTCCGAGGTCGCCACTGTTTTTTGCTACCTTAGTAAGGACCTTGAAGAACGGTCGGTAACGATCCCTATATTTGGAGATGAATCTACTGAGGGACGTGATTCTCCCTGTGAGTCTTTGCACATCCTTAGTCGTCGTGGGAGTTTGGAATCCCAATAGGGCCTTGACTTTTTCTGGATTGGCGTCGATACCTCTTTCCGACACCATGAATCTGAGGAACTTACCCACATTTACCCCGAACACGCATTTTTTGGGGTTGAGACAGATTCCGAAGGTCCTTAACTGGTGGAATGTTTCCTCTAAGTCTGTGATATGACTACTAGGCAGCTTGCTCTTAACTATCATATCATCGACGTAGACTTCCATGTTTCTCCCAATTTGGGAATTGAAGACCCTGTTCATCAACCTCTGGTACGTGGCTCCTGCATTCTTAAGCCCAAAGGGCATTCTAATGTAGCAATATGTACCAATTTCGGTGATGAAGGCGGTCTTTTCCTCATCTTCGGGGTCCATCCTAATTTGATGATACCCACTGAAGGCGTTAAGGAAACTAAGGAGGCCATACTCGGTGGTTGAATCTACTAACTGATCTATTGGCGGTAGAGGATATGAATCTTTGGGGCAAGCATCGTTCACGTTTCGGAAGTCGATGCACATTCAGAGTTTATCACTCCCTTCTTTTGTGGCAATAACCACATTACTAAGCCATTCGGGGTATTTGACTTCCCTGATTACACCTGCTTCCACTAGGTGCCGGACTTCAATTTCTACGAAGTTGTTTTTATGCCCCGAGAGGCTTCGCTTTTTTTGTCGAACAGGCTTTGCCTCTAGGCGTACTTTAAGGCTACGTTGGATTATGCGAGGGTCTACCCCCGGCATGTCCTTTGGTGAGTAGGCGAACAGATCTTTGTTTATTAACAGGAAAGATACAAGCTTTTCCTTGTCACCTTCGGCCAGTTTTTTCCCTATTCGGGTATTTCGGCCTGGCACAAGTTATACCTCTTCTGTTTCTATTTTCTTGAGGTCTTCTATTTTTTCTCCCTTTGCCTCCCTTCCGAGTACGGCCTTTGCTTCCGAAGTCTGTACGTAGCTCTTTGCTGGGACCTTTCTTGCTTTTACAAAGACCTTTCTCACTTCCCCTTGGTCAATGAAGATCTCAGCATCTCCATCCTTTGTGGCGAAGGTGACAGTCAAGTATTTCACGTCTGGGCGAATGTGGAGGTTTCCTTGTGTCTGTCTTCCGAGGATGGCATTATATGACGAAGGGACATCTATGATGATGAACCTTGTCATTGTGGAAGCAAAGAGCTCATCGTTGTTCTGTGGTGAAGTTCCCCTTAGCATGAGGGGGAGGTCAATTCATCCGAGGACAGGGAGTTCAAACGGACCTACTCCAAAGGTAGGGGAGGTGACAGGCTTGAGATTGGCTTTTGGGATACCCAAATTCGGCAGCAGATGAGAGAATAAGACGTCAGCATTGGAACCATCGTCAAGGAGTACTCTTTTGACATCCCAACTCTCTATCCTTGCCATGATTAGAAGTGGGTCGTCATGAGGGAATACTACGGTAGACCCATTTTTCCGAACAAGCTTTTTTTTTTTTGTTACCAAATTCCATCACCGAGATCTCCCTAGCCTTTCTTTTTCTTTCTGCCGAAGGTAGTCCAGTGGTGATTGTCTGTATTACTCCCGCCGGCGGTGGCGGATGTCTTTTGGGACTTCGGTTCCGGCGCCTATCGGAATCATATTCCTCGTCATCTCCTTTCCTTTCCTCTTCCCTCCTCCCCTTCGAGGAGGGCATTCGCAGATAGTGTCGAAGTTGACCCTGCTTTATCAGAGACTCGATGTACTTCCTCAGCTGGAAGCAATCCTCGGTGTCATGCCCATGATCCCGATGGAATTAGCAAAACTTTTTCATGTTTTCCTTATTTTCGGAAGTCATGGCCTTTAGACGCTGGAGTGGGTTTCCTTGCCTTTCCATGGCCATCAGTATGTTTGTTCGGGAGGTGTTTAGGGGAGTAAATGACATGGGTCTTTTCCCCTTCTGCTTCCGAGCTTTTCCCCCGCCCTCGGCTTGGTACTAGGATTGATGGCTTTCGCCTTCGGGATGATGATGGTTAGGCTTTGATCGCCCCATTCTCAGCTCTTCAGTTGTCATATGCTGTTCGGTTCTGTGGTAGAACTCACCAAGGGTGTCCGGAGGGTCTTTCGAGAACTCGTAAAAGAGTTGTGAGTGCCCCCAAAGTCCCCGTATCATGGCGAGGATGCTATTTCAGGATGGAAGTCTGGCACGCTCAGGGCTTCTCGATTAAATCTTTTGACATAGTCGCGAATGGTTTCTCCATTTCTCTGTGCTATGTCGAATATTTGGATGGGCATCTTTGCTGTCGGCCTGCTGCCGATGAACTGTTGCGTGAATGCTGTGAATAGCTCTTGGAAACTCATTATTGTCCCAGGGGTGAGTGAGTTATACCACGCAGTCGCCGGACCAGAGAGGGTGACCTCAAAGCATTTGCAAAGGGTGGCATCATCGGCGCCGTGTAGCACCATGCTGCGTCTATACTTGGTTAGATGGGCCTGAGGGTCACTACGTCCGTCATAGGTTTCCAAGCGAGGGACTCAAAAGTTGCTTGGCATCGGTGCTTCTACTACCGTCCGGACGAATGGTAACTCTTCTCTAGTGATGGTCTCATATAACCTTGACCATACTAGCTTTCGAGTGATCTGCCTCTCTACTTTTTCCAGCCTCTCTAGGATTTTTTCCATGAAGATGGTCGCCCTGGGCTCTTCTTGCTACCTGGAGGCCTCCGGCAACAAAGAATGGCGCTGCCTCTTCGGGGAGTAACTTCGGCGGCGGGGAGATTGTGATCTTTCCTCCGGTGAAGAACTTCGCCTGCGAGAAGTCCTAGCCCCTTTTGATGCCGTTTCTCCAGTACGTCGAACTCTGGGAGGCACGTTCTCCGTTGAGGATTCATCGCGGATGTCTCCGCTTCCCGAACTCCGATAAGTTGATTTCAGGCTTTTCTCTTGATGGGGCGTTGGCGAAGGTACCCTTCGTGCCGAAGGCTGTTGTGACCACCTCTGGTCAATTGCTGCGTCATTTCAACCACAACGGAGCGTTGAAAATCTCGCAGAAAGCTCATCGTGACGGTTAGAGGACGTTCGTCCTCAGGTAAGGAAGTCCCTATGACGGGTCGCTTGATCGCCTATTGAGCTTCCGGCGCGGACGGGGACTTCGGGAGTTCCTTGTCCTTAGAACGCCGGGTCTCAACAACGGCCACTTGAGAGTGGGTTCCCACAGACAGCGCCAATTAATGCCCGTTGGCATCCTCGTTGTACGACATAGTGGCCTGCAACAGGGACTTTCGGTGATGAGGGTATCCGCAACAGGGGCTTCCGGAGGGGGTGGCTGCCTGAAAGATTCAAGGAATGAGGGTTAGGAGATCCCCGAAGTGTTTTTCCGGGGAAGGAGTCTCCGACGCCCAAGTCAGTATTTAGCTAGATGGAGAGTAATGAGTATAGAGTAGTGTCCCCCTTTACCAAGGTCGTTTCCCAAGTATTTATAGGGAGGTGTTAGGAAAAGCCTTCCTGACACAGTCCGCTCAGATCGCAACACGTGTTCGGTTGGATGCAGTCCGTACCTCAGGAAATGGGGACCTCCAACCGGCCATAGGCCGTCTTGGTCAGGTTTTAGGGCTGCGAGAGGTCTGCACGACAGGACGTGTGCGAGGGCGGCGTGTCAGGACGTGTGTGGGGACGGCATGTCAGAGGCTCCTTAACCATTTTTGTTGTATTCTCGAGACCCCTTCGGTGGAAGAGACCTCTTCGGGATGGGAGAACGTTTCGCCGAGGTTGTTCCAGTTATTCGCGAGTCCCCTCGGCATGGGCGGCTCCTTTCAGAAGGTGTTCTCCTCTTCCAAGGATGGTGAGTCTACCTCTTCCGAAGCTGATTAGGCCATCTTACCAAGGGTAGTAGAGCACCGTGTTCCCGAAGTTAATACTATCACTCCCCGAAGGTGATGGTGGATAGCCAAGGTCGGGGAGGTCAGGAGGTCAGACCCTGTCTTACCGAGGTTGGCGCTCGTATTTCTTGAGGGCGATGCTCGCCTATACCTAGGGTGATGCTCTGTCAGGGCTCGACTTTCCGAAGAGTAATAGCCCTTTGGCCATCAATAATATCATTCAAACTAATATTTAATATTCAACTTTTCTAATTTTCTTGCCTTGCATATAAATATTTAAGATAAAAGTGAAAATAATATATAAACTTCATATTTTTTTTAATCTTCATGTCAAACCAAGCAGTTCAATAAGTATAGGATGAAAAGAGTACATTTGATTTTATCCAAAAAGTTTAGTAACCTATATCTCCGTACTTAGACATCTTTTCAATATAATGAATTGTAAATATAATAATCAAAACACTAAATTAGATATTCTAACTAAAGAAGTAGGCAAATCATTTATAACAACTAAAAAAAGGAAATGTGAATAAATAATTTGGAATCGGGGAGTATCAATTTTATCATATAGATGAAAAATTGATAACCAGGTAATTAATCGACAATTAAAAAATCATTATACAGTTTAAATTAACTAAAGATAATTATAAATAGTTTAAATTAGATTTTTAAAAGTTGATATTAGTGCCAAAAAATGTAGGGGTAAGTATTAATTCCCAAACGCAGGTGAAGTTATAACCAGGAATAACCCTTCTTAGAACAAAAAAACATATTGAGATGGGGGAAAGAGATTTTGGATAGTTACAATTTACTTTATGAGGTTTAGGTAAAATTAAAGTTTGTCCCTTCTTATTTGAACATATACCTTTTGCCCCCAAATTGATGGGAAAAAGGTTAGTTGGTACTCAAATAGATGAAAAATTGATAATTTAAATTGTTGAAATATATTAACCAATTTCAATTTGTGAGGAGACATACATGTCAAAAATTATTAAATAATTTTAAATTATTAGGGGACAAGTATCACACAGTTTAAATTAAAATTTGAAAAGTTAATTTAAATACTGTAAAAAAAAATATATCACATCTAGGAGCAAAATGTTGACCTTTGAAAGAGAAGGGGCTTAAACTTGAGGGGTAAACTACAATTCTCCCTTTTTTTGCAGCAAATGTATCATTTTTAGTTTTTTTAAATAAAAATTTGGAGGAAATAAAGGTTATGCTTTTGAAATAAAGGTTATGCTTTTTAGATTTTACATCAAGACTTGACATATACTTCAATTGAGGCTTTTGCTGGCATTTGACCATTTGTACAGGACCTTTCTAGAATACCCACCCCAAAAGGGGGTACTCATGCCCCCAATCTTGACCATTGATCTTAGTTTGGGAGAGAAAACGGAAATGGGATGACCCGGGTAACAGGTGAGGCATGAGAGAGGGGAAAGAAAAAAATGTGATAAAAAATTTTAAAACGCAATAAATACTTCTAAAAAGTAAATATATATATATATATATATATATATAATGAATTTTTTTAAAAAAAAAGTGATTAAATGTAAAAAAAAAGTGATAAATGTTAAAAAATTGGTAAATATTTTCAAAAAACTATTAAAACTGAAAAAGTGATAAATAATTCTAAAATGCAATAAATAATTTTAAAAAATTATTAGATAAAAAAAGCTATAAAAAATAAAAAAAGTGAATTATTTTTCAAAAAAAGTGATTAAACTTAAAAAAGAAAATAAAAATAAAAAAATTGATTAAATACAAAAAAAGCGCTAAAATGTAAAAAACAAGTGATAAATGTTAAAAAATGGTAAATATTTTTAAAAAGTGATAAAAAATTCTAAAATGCAATAAATATTTTCAAAAAGTGATAAAAAATTTAAAAAAAGTGATAAATGTTAAAAAATTGGTAAATATTTTTAAAAAGCTATTAAAAACAAAAAAAAAAGTGATAAATAATTATAAAATGCAATAAATAATTTAAAAAAATGATTAAATAAAAAAAGTCATTACAAAAAAAAAAAGTGAAATATTGATAAAAAAATTGATTAAATAAAAAAAATTTATTAAAACTAAAAAAATTTATATTTTTTTAAAAAAATTGATTGATAAAATATAAAAAATGTGATAAATGTTAAAAAATTGGTAAATATTTTTTAAAAAGCTATTAAAAACTGAAAAAAGTGATAAATAATTCTAAAATGCAATAAATAATTTTAAAAAATGATTAAATAAAAAAAATCTATATAAAATTAAATAAGTGAATTATTTTTCAAAAAAAGTGATTAAACTAAAAAAAGAAAATAAATATAAAAAAATTGATTAAATACAAAAAAAGTGATAAATGTTAAAAAATGGTAAATATTTTTAAAAAGTGATAAAAAATTCTAAAATGCAATAAATATTTTTAAAAAGTGATAAATGTTAAAAAATCGGTAAATATTTTTAAAAAGCTATTAAAAACCGAAAAAGTGATAACTAATTCTAAAATGTAATAAATAATTTTAAAAATGATTAAATAAAAAAAGCCATTAAAAAACTAAAAAAATGAAATATTGATAAAAAAATCAATTAAATAAAAAAAAGTGATTAAAACTAAAAAAAATGTGACCGGGTCACGTTGAAGGTAACCTAAAAATGTGACCGGGTCACGTTGAAGGTAACATAAAAAGGTGACCCGGTCACAACAAAGGTACCTTCAATGTGACCCGGTCACATTTTTAGGTTACCTTCAAATGTGACCCGGTCACAACGAAGGTACCTTCAAGGTGACCCGGTCACATTTTTAGGTTACCTTCAAAGGTGACCCGGTCACATTTTTAGGTTACCTTCAAGGTGGTCACAACGAAGGTACCTTCAACGTGACCCGGTCACATTTTTAAGGTTACCTGACCAGGTCACAACGAAGGTACCTTCAAGGTGACCCGGTCACATTTTTAGGTTACCTTCAACGTGACCCCGGTCACAACGAAGGTACCTTCAAGGTGACCCGGTCACATTTTTTAGTTACCTTCAACGTGACCCGGTCTTTAAGGGTTACCCGGTCACAACGAAGGTGACCCGGTCACATTTTTGAAGGTACCTTCAACGTGACCCGGTCACATTTTTAGGTTACCTTCAAACGTGACCCGGTCACAACGAAGGTACCTTCAAGGTGACCCGGTCACATTTTTAGGTTACCTTCAACGTGACCCGGTCACAACGAAGGTACCTTCAACGTGACCCGGTCACATTTTTAGGTTACCTTCAACGTGACCCGGTCACATTTTTAGGTTACCTTCAACGTGTGACCCGGTCACCGGTCATTTTTAGGTTACCTTCAATGTGACCCGGTCACAACGAAGGTACCTTCGGGTGAGTCCCCGGTAACTTTCAATGTGACAATGAAGGTACCTTTAATGTGACCCGGTCACATTTTTTTTAGGTTACCTTCAATGTGACCAGGTCACAACGAAGGTACCTTCAAGGTGACCCGGTTACATTTTGAGGTTACCTTCAACATGACCCAGTCACATTTTTAGGTTACCTTCAACGTGACCCAGTTACACTTAAGGTACGTTCCACGTGACACGGTTACCTTTTTAGGTTACTTTCAACTTGACCCCGTCACAACGAAGGTACCTTCAAGATGACCCAGCCACAATTTTAGATTACTTTCAACGTGACCCGGTTACATTTTTAGGTTACCTTCAATGTGACCTAGTTACACTTAAGGTACATTCCATGTGACCCGGTCACATTTTTAGGTTATCTTCAATGTGACCCAATCACACTTAAGATACCTTTAACGTGACCCCATTACCTTTTTAGGTTATCTTCAATGTGGGCCGGTCACACTTTTACTACTATTACTGAGTTATGGTTTTCGACATTTATCATTAATTTAGTCTATTATTGTATTTTTTTTTATAGAAGGTGATTATTCACCTAAATTATATTTTTTTTAATAATTTGCATCTCAAGATGCCTTAAAAGTAATTTTATGATATTTTTGTCGAAAGTTTTGGTAAGTTTTTTAACTTAACTAACCGAAAAGGATAGAAATTAGTAAGTAATTTTTTTTTTGGCTAAAAATTAGTATGGATAAAAAGTGTTGACAAATTTTTTTGGACTGTCCCCATTTTAAGGTTAGGTTTAGGTATAGGGATAAGGTTAAATTTTGGATTTATTAGTTCTTCCAAAACAAGTATCCTTCCATATGTAGGAATTTTAATGATTTTGATAGTCAAATGTCAATATTATAACATTGATATAAAAAATTTTATGTGCAATAACAATAAAATACCTAAATTTTGAAAATTTTAAAATTTTTTACATTTTCACCCAAAATTTTGAAATCAAATAATTTAGTACTATGGACAACAGTCAATTGGACTAATCTAGTCATTTCAGCCTATGTACCAGTAACTCAAGTAAACCTAATCGTAAACTCAAATTTAAGTATGATATTATTGCATTAATTGTTCTCAAACTAGCCAGCGTTACATTAATCGTGCTCAAACTATGATTCTACTACTGCCTCATCCTGCCATTCATCATAGTTGTTAAGTGTAGGTGGAAAAATAATATTGTTGTTGCCTTGTCCTTTCGTCTCAATTTTTTTGACCTTTTTCCATTTGAATAATATTTTAATATTATTTTCAATTATAATTTTCTCCCAACAAAATACATTCTCTAATTTTCTCATTTCTCCCCAATTTTTTTTCTATTTCCTTCTCTTTCCTCCTTGTTATAATTTAATTTACAGTTGGAAAAATATGTGTACCTTTTTTACATTTAATCAATTCCTATTACATTAAATTTTATTTTTGTGCAACATTCATATAAGTTTGTGTATAATGATCAAATTATACAACAAATAAAAAGCAACATAGCAACAAATTTAAAATTTACCATCTAATAGCAAGTAATAATAAATTTTATGAGTGGTCAGTTTTGTAACTTTTGTCACATAAAATGATTAACAATTTAATGATCAAATACCTAAATTGAAGACAAATTTTAGATTCATATGTCTGAGTTTCAATAAAATAAGACACTTCTATACTTATTTAAATATTCATTATAGTCACTAAAATATCATTTATGATTCTAAAAAATATAGTTTAATAAAAATCATTTAGATTTTTTCATGAAAAATTATCATTCTTACTTACATAAACTATTTTTCTAAAATTTTAACTATTTTTTTTTTCAAATTAAGATATATTGTTCCATTTCCTCTTCACTCCCTCATTACTTTTTCTTGTTTTTTTTATTTTCTTCTCTCGCCTCCCTCCTCCTCTGTTTTAATATTTTTTTTTCTCTATTTTATCTCTCTCTCTGCCCCATCTTTTCTTATTTTTTTCCTTTGTTTCATTCTCTCTCTCTCCACGTTTTCTCTGTCTTTTTCTTTCCTCTCTCCTCTCCCACCGACTACGCTTATCTGTCCCATCCCAATTGCTTCCATCATGCTTGATTAACGGTGGAGATTGGGGGGGATACTTTACCCCCTTTTTTGGGTGAGTATTATAGAAAGCTCCAGGGTTAGGGTTTAGGTTATGGATAAGGTTTAAGCTTATGGTTCTTGTTAGGTTTGGGGTTTAAAGTTTATGACAGGTTGAAGGTTTAGTTAGGGTTTAGGGTTTAAGGTTTGACGTTAGGGTTTAAATTATGTTTAAGGCTTAGGGTTAAGGTTAGGGTTTATGTTATGGTTAAGTTTTAATCTTCAAGTTTAAGTTAGGTTTAAGGTTTAAGATAGGTTTAGGGTCTAGGGGTAGAGTTTTTTGTTAGGGTATAATGTTTAGGGGTTAGAGGTTAGGGTTAGGGTATGAGGTTTAGGGTTAGTGTTAAGGATAGGTTTAGCAGTAAGGCTAAGTTTACTTTTTAAGGTTAAGACTAAGTTTAGGGTTTAGGTTTCAAATTTTTAAACTAAGGGTACTAATAATTTAGTCTTTAAATTATATAAAGTGATTATTTGCCCAAATTATAGTTTTCTTGGTAATTCACAATGCAAGAAGTGTAAAAAGTAATTTTAAGATATTTTTTGTCCAAAGTATATATTCTTTTTTTGTAAATGTTTCAACTTAACTAACCGAAAAGGATAAAAATTAGTAAAAAATATTTTACTCCCATAAAAAGTATTCACAAAATTTTTTGGACTTTCCCAATTTTAAGGTTAAGGTTGGGTTTAGGGACAAGGTTAAGTTTTAGGTTTATGGGTTCCTTGAAAACATTGATGATTTTGTTAAGTTTAATAATATTGAAGGGAAAATGTCAATATTATAACATTGATACCTAAAGTTCTAAGTTTTAGGTTTATGGGTTCTTTGAAACTTTTTACATTTCACCTAAAAATTTTGAAATTTAAAACTTTGGTACCATAGACCACAATGAATTGGACTTATATTTCTTAGGAAAAGTTAGAAATTGTAGTAAATTTATTGGCACATAATTAAGAAATTTTTTATTGAATTTTTTAATTAAACAAACTAAAAGAAGGAAAACTAACCAGAATAAAATCGCATAAAATTTTAATTCTTTAAGGTTAATTTTTAGAAAAATCATATATAAAATAGGATCGATCTAGTTATTCTAACTTATGTACCAGTAACTCGAATCAACCTGACTGTCAACCTGAATCTTGCCGAAACATACTAAAGAATATTTTTATAAATTTTTTAATTAAATATACTAAAAGAAGGAACATAACTTGACCTGGATCCGAATTCATGTCAACCCCGATTATAACTAAACTTGAATAGTCTGACCTAAACCTGACCTAACCCACCCAATTGTCATATCTAATTTTTGCTAAACTTTATTTTTAACATTTTACTGGCATTTTTTTCAGTATTCTAAAAAGTTTAAAGAAATATAAATGTGTCTTATTTTGGTGACAGTTATATACTTGAATTTTCAACATGTCTCAGATTTAGGTACCCGATCTTTTGTAAATTATTGATTTTTTTACATCACATATAAAAATTGGTCACTAGTAAAATTTTGAATTTTTTTAACATTGTACATCAACTATATATACTATTAGGTGCTCATTTTTAAATTCTTTGCTATGTTACTATTTCTTTGTAAGTTACTTTTCATTTGCTTTACTAAGTTGATTAGAATACACAAATTGTGGGTTTAAGTTTACGTTTTAGGCTTTAAAGACTATGTTTAGTGTATGAGATTTAGGGTTGAGGGTTATTTTAAAGTTAGGGTTAATGGTTTAGGGTTTAGGGTTTCAGGTTATAGTTTAGTGTATGGGATTTAGGATTGTTGTTTGACTTAAGGTTTGAGGTTGGGTTTGGTTATGGGATTTAGGGTTACTACTAGTACTCAATGTAGGGTTTAAGATGTTTAGCATTAATTTAGTATAATATTGTATGTTATTCTTATATTTTATGTCGAAAGTAACTTTTTGGAGTTGTTTAAGTTTAAAATATGAATAAATTGATTTATTTTTGTTAATAATCACTTCAAAGTACACTAGGGTTACATCTGGTACTCAGGCCAAAGTTCAAGTCTCTTTAAACCCAAAAACCAACTCACTACCTAATTGCTTTTATATAATATGAAGGCAAGGTTTAGGGTCCAAGTTTAATGATCTTGGTAAGTAAATGTCAATATTACAACCTTTGCATCTAAAATTTTAGGTGCAGTGCAATAAAATACCAAAATTTCACAATAAAAGTTGAAAAATTTTATGAATATTTTAATTAAACATACTAAAAAAAGAAAAATTACTTTTAAAAATGGGCCCTTAACAACAAGATTATTAATTTTAAAATAAATAATTAAAGGAAAATTTTTGGGTGACATGACCACATTAAAACATTGTATGGTTATAATTTTTTAAAGATAATCTTATAAAACAAAATGCACCCCTAAACTGATAATAAAATTTTTTAATTAATTAATTAAGCAATTTTTTTTTAATTTTTGACGTTTAATGGTCGGACGAAATTGAGTGTCAACAGCTGCCCCCCTTTGCATGCTTCATGGGACATGACGCATGCAAAGCCGTTACCGAATTTCGTCCGACTTAGCTAGGCATTGAGAACCTTCTCGCCGCCCAAACCCTGAGGAAAAAAACTTTTTCCTCCTCCTTTTTGAGGTTAAGGAACTTTCCTTAGAACCTCTGCGATAAGAACTGTTCTATCGTTGAAGAAAAATTGATTTGATTGATTTTGAGGTTTAAAGAACCTTCCTTAGAACCTCTACGATAGGAACCTTCCTATCGTTGAAGAAAAACTGACTGATTTTTTAGGTTAAGGAATCTTCCTTAGAACCTCTGCGATAGGAACCTTCCTATCGTTGAAGAAAAATTGATTGATAGATTTTGAGGTTTAAGGAACCTTCCTTAGAACCTCTACGATAGGAACCTTCCTATCGTGGAAGAAAAATTGATTGATTGATTTTGACGTTTAAGGAACCTTCATTAGAACCTCTGCGATAGGAACCTTCCTATCGTTGAAGAAAAATTGATTGATAGATTTTGAGGTTTAAGGAACCTTCCTTAGAACCTCTACGATAGGAACTCTCCTATCGTTGAAGAAAAATTGATTGATTGATTTTTGAGGTTTAAGGAACCTTCCTTAGAACCTCTGCGATAGGAACCTTCCTATCGTTGAAGAAAAATTGATTGATTGATTTTGAGGTTTAAGGAACCTTCCTTAGAACCTCTACGATAGGAACCTTCCTATCGTTGAAGAAAAATTGATTGATTGATTTTTGAGGTTTAAGGAACCTTCCTTAGAACCTCTGCGATAGGAACCTTCCTATCGTTGAAGAAAAATTGATTGAATAGATTTTGAGGTTTAAGGAACCTTCCTTAGAACCTCTACGATAGGAACCTTCCTATCGTTGAAGAAAAATTGATTGATTGATTTTGAGGTTTAAGGAACCTTCCTTAGAACCTCTACGATAGGAACCTTCCTATCGTTGAAGAAAAATTGATTGATAGATTTTGAGGTTTAAGGAACCTTCCTTAGAACCTCTGCGATAGGAACCTTCCTATCGTTGAAGAAAAATTGATTGATTGATTAGTTTGAGGTTAAGGAACTTTCCTTAGAACCTCTACGATAGGAACCTTCCTATCGTTGAAGAAAAATTGATTGATTGACCTTTGAGGTTAAGGAACCTTCCTTAGAACCTCTACGATAGGAACCTTCCTATCGTTGAAGAAAAATTGATTGATTGATTTTGAGGTTTAAGGAACCTTCCTTAGAACCTCTACGATAGGAACCTTCCTATCGTTGAAGAAAAATTGATTGATTGATTTTGAGGTTTAAGGAACCTTCCTTAGAACCTCTACGATAGGAACCTTCCTATCGTTTGAAGAAAAATTGATTGATTGATTTTGAGGTTTAAGGAACCTTCCTTAGAACCTCTACGATAGGAACCTTCCTATCGTTGAAGAAAAATTGATTGATTGATTTTGAGGTTTAAGGAACCTTCCTTAGAACCTCTACGATAGGAACCTTCCTATCGTTGAAGAAAAATTGATTGATTGATTTTGAGGTTAAGGAACCTTCCTTAGAACCTCTACGATAGGAACCTTCCTATCGTTGAAGAAAAATTGATTGATTGATTTTGAGGTTAAGGAACCTTCCTTAGAAGGCGATAGGAACCTTCCTATCGTTGAAGAAAAATTGATTGATTGATTTTGAGGTTAAGGAACCTTCCTTAGAACCTCTACGATAGGAACCTTCCTATCGTTGAAGAAAAATTGATTGATTGATTTTGAGGTTAAGGAACCTTCCTTAGAACCTCTACGATAGGAACCTTCCTATCGTTGAAGAAAAATTGATTGATTGATTTTGAGGTTAAGGAACCTTCCTTAGAACCTCTACGATAGGAACCTTCCTATCGTTGAAGAAAAATTGATTGATTGATTTTGAGGTTAAGGAACCTTCCTTAGAACCTCTACGATAGGAACCTTCCTATCGTTGAAGAAAAATTGATTGATTGATTTTGAGGTTAAGGAACCTTCCTTAGAACCTCTACGATAGGAACCTTCCTATCGTTGAAGAAAAATTGATTGATTGATTTTTGAGGTTAAGGAACCTTCCTTAGAACCTCTACGATAGGAACCTTCCTATCGTTGAAGAAAAATTGATTGATTGATTTTGAGGTTAAGGAACCTTCCTTAGAACCTCTACGATAGGAACCTTCCTATCGTTGAAGAAAAATTGATTGATTGATTTTGAGGTTAAGGAACCTTCCTTAGAACCTCTACGATAGGAACCTTCCTATCGTTGAAGAAAAATTGATTGATTGATTTTGAGGTTAAGGGCCCTTCCTTAGAACCTCTACGATAGGAACCTTCCTATCGTTGAAGAAAAATTGATTGATTGATTTTGAGGTTAAGGAACCTTCCTTAGAACCTCTACGATAGGAACCTTCCTATCGTTGAAGAAAAATTGATTGATTGATTTTGAGGTTAAGGAACCTTCCTTAGAACCTCTACGATAGGAACCTTCCTATCGTTGAAGAAAAATTGATTGATTGATTTTGAGGTTAAGGAACCTTCCTTAGAACCTCTACGATAGGAACCTTCCTATCGAAAAATTGAAGAGGTTTAAGGGTCCTACCTTAAAATACGATAGGAACCTTCCTATCGTTGAAGAGAAGAAAAATTGATTGATTGATTTTGAGGTTAAGGAACCTTCCTTAGAACCTCTGCGATAGGAACTTTCCTATCGTTGAAGAAAAATTGATTGATTGATTTTGAGGTTAAGGAACCTTCCTTAGAACCTCTGCGATAGGAACCTTCCTATCGTTGAAGAAAAATTGATTGATTGATTTTGAGGTTAAGGAACCTTCCTTAGAACCTCTGCGATAGGAACCTTCCTATCGTTGAAGAAAAATTGATTGATTGATTTTTGAGGTTAAGGAACCTTCCTTAGAACCTCTACGATAGGAACCTTCCTATCGTTGAAGAAAAATTGATTGATTGATTTTGAGGTTAAGGAACCTTCCTTAGAACCTCTACGATAGGAACCTTCCTATCGTTGAAGAAAAATTGATTGATTGATTTTTGAGGTTAAGGAACTCTCCTTAGAACCTCTGCGATAGGAACCTTCCTATCGTTGAAGAAAAATTGATTGATTGATTTTTGAGGTTAAGGAACCTTCCTTAGAACCTCTACGATAGGAACCTTCCTATCGTTGAAGAAAAATTGATTGATTGATTTTGAGGTTAAGGAACCTTCCTTAGAACCTCTGCGATAGGAACCTTCCTATCGTTGAAGAAAAATTGATTGATTGATTTTGAGGTTTAAGGAACCTTCCTTAGAACCTCTGCGATAGGAACCTTCCTATCGTTGAAGAAAAATTGATTGATTGATTTTGAGGTTAAGGAACCTTCCTTAGAACCTCTGCGATAGGAACCTTCCTATCGTTGAAGAAAAATTGATTGATTGATTTTTGAGGTTAAGGAACCTTCCTTAGAACCTCTGCGATAGGAACCTTCCTATCGTTGAAGAAAAATTGATTGATTGATTTTTGAGGTTAAGGAACCTTCCTTAGAACCTCTACGATAGGAACCTTCCTATCGTTGAAGAAAAATTGATTGATTGATTTTGAGGTTAAGGAACTCTCCTTAGAACCTCTGCGATAGGAACCTTCCTATCGTTGAAGAAAAATTGATTGATTGATTGATTTTGAGGTTAAGGAACCTTCCTTAGAACCTCTGCGATAGGAACCTTCCTATCGTTGAAGAAAAAATTGATTGATTGATTTTTGAGGTTAAGGAACTCTCCTTAGAACCTCTGCGATAGGAACTCTCCTATCGTTGAAGAAAAATTGATTGATTGAAATTTTGAGGTTAAGGGCCCTACCTTAGAACCTCTGCGATAGGAACCTTCCTATCGTTGAAGAAAAATTGATTGATTGATTTTGAGGTTAAGGTCCTTCCTTAGAACCTCTGCGATAGGAACCTTCCTATCGTTGAAGAAAAAATTGATTGATTGATTTTTGAGGTTAAGGAACCTTCCTTAGAACCTCTACGATAGGAACCTTCCTATCGTTGAAGAAAAATTGATTGATTGATTTTGAGGAGGGTTACCTTAGAACCTCTACGATAGGAACCTTCCTATCGTTGAAGAAAAAGTTGATTGTGGAGAAAAACTCTTTTCTCCTTTTTGAGTTTCCTTAGTACCTCAAGCAAAATTTGTATGAAGGCAATTGAAGTTGGAATGATTTCTTCGGAAGTGTGAATTTTCAAAACAGGCAAGTGCAAGAATTTAATCTTCCATGAAATGAGTAAATCTTGATGATGAGAAATAAAACAGACAAATTATGTAAGGGAACGGATGTTTGGAGTTAATATCCAAGGTTTCATCTAATATTTCCTTCAGAAAATATAGATTCCCTTGAGAGATATGTCATCCAAATAAGGTTGAAGCTTAGCTACCCCCAAAATGTCATGACTAGTGGACCTAATAGGATGCGCCTCAGGAGCAAAAAAAAAAAATTACTCCTTACTCAGCCATTCCAAACTAAAGGCTTTGTCCTATGGTTTTAATATCAGCATGAACAAAACTATCTAACAAGGTGAAGAAGAAAGAAGAAATTCTCTGAAAAGAAAAACTGAAACACAAAAAAAATGCTGATAATAAAACTAAAGGACAAGAAGAACATATCGGATCGCTTCTTCTTCCACAATGCTTCAACAGGCCGGGCAAAGGACAATTATGGGAGTGAACTGGTCGGGAAAGACTGTCATGTCCAATCTATCTGAATCATTGCTGGATCTAGTTCAGGAACAAAAGCTTGCATTTTATCTAGCAATTCTTCAGGAGTTGTTGCGGATATTATGATTCGTCGTGCTACTCTTGATATGAAATTCTTCTGCACAGCATAATCCGCAAAAGCTATCAGACTTGTAAAAAATTGTTAACATTCAACAGCCCAATAGGTTTCTTGTGCAAATTAAGTTGTGCCATGGAAGCAATTTGGAAGATTTCTCTCAATGTGCCAAAACCACCTAGTAGAGCGATAAAAGCATCAGCATTAAGAAGCATTTGTAACACATGTTCTTGCAAATTTTTAACCACTAATTCTTCTCCAATCGTGCCCCCAGAAACAAATTTCAAAGGTCCAGGGATAATGCCCAGAACTTGACTTCCACCTAAAGATGCTGCTGATGCTACGCCTCCTATTAATCCGACGCTACCTCCTTCATAAACTAAATGTATTTTTCGCTTGGCTAATACTCTACCCAAATGGTTGGCTGCCTTTAAGTACTCTTTGTCTTTTCCAGGAAAAGCCCCAGAAAATACACAAATACTTCGAGGTTTACGAGTTGAGGTTTTCTCCATTCCCATCCTTAACTTTGTGAGAAATGAAGAAAAGATGATGTATTTATAGAGATGAAGAGATAATGCAGTAATTATGTTTTCAAGAGTATGTGTATTATTGTCGGAAAAGAAGAAAAATTTTCAAAAGAGACAGCTATCATGTACAGTAGTTGTGACTGTGGCTCACGTCAAGAACAGGTACAATATTGTCGGAAGAGGAGGAAATTTTCCAAAGGTGACAGCTAGCATGTGCAGTAGTCGTGACTGTGGCTCACGTCAAGAGCAGGTACATTATTGTCAGAAGAAGAGGAAATTTTTCCAAAGGTGACAGCTAGCATGTACAGTAGTCGAGACTGTGGCTCATGTCTTCCACTGGTTTTACGTCCAGTAACAGCTTCAACGTCTTCTATGAGTCGAGGAGTTGCTTCCCCTCCAGTTTTCTTACAAACTGGCAAACAGGGTCGTTTAAAGTCAGATTTCCAAGACTATAACGATCTCGTTCTTTTTGGAAAGTAGTCCATAAACTAAGAAGTTCGCGTTGCACTGATCCACAAGAATGTGTTTCAAAAATCCCTCGAATATCCTCCAGAGATTCCTTACGCAAGCCATTCTTAATAAATTTTCTTCTATCTTCACGATTTCTGGGGATCCCTGAAGAACGACATTTAGTATTGCAAATCCACCATCCACATTTATGACAGACACTTAGCCTCTTTGCTTTTTGCTTTTTGGCATAAGCGCTTTTACCTAAGCCGGGCATATGGGGTATGAATGCTTCTGAAACTTCACCAGCCGAACGAACCTTAGCTTCAATTAACCACCGCACATTGTCAGGAATGCCTTTGTGCATAAATACTCTGAGTCTTTCGCATCTAGCTTGGTAAATCTTTTTAAGAACATTTATTAGGAGGGAAGGAAAATACTTTTGCAGGGCAGAAAGAGAAGAATCCATTGACGAGAGAAGAAGAAGAGAGGAAGAAATCAGTTATTATAGGAAACTGAAATAACCGACTAGAAGAACACGCATTTATAGCGATGAGAGGATAACGTGTTTATTACGCTTACAGGAGCAAGTACATTATTGACGAAAGAAAAGGTAAATTTTTTTTCAAAATGACAGCTTGTATGTACATTAATTATGACTATGGCTCACATCTTCCACTGGTTTTACGTCCAGTAACGGCTTCAACGCCTTCTCTGAGTCGGGAATTTGCTTCCCATCCAGTTTTCTTACAAACTGGCAAACAGGGTCATTTAAAATCTGATTCCCAAGACTGTAACGGTCTCGTTCTTTATGAAAAGTCCTCCATAAATCGAAAATTTCACGTTGCACTATTCCACAAGAATGCGTTTCAAGAGTCCCTCGGATATCCTCCAGAGATTCCTTACGCAGGCCATTCTTGATGAATTTTCTTTTATCTTCACGATTTCTGGAGATGAATCCTAAAGAGCGACATTTAGTATCGCAATTCCAACGTCCGCATTTATGACAGACACCTAGCCTCTTTGCTCTTCACTTTTTGGCATGAGCGCTTTTACCTAATCCGTGCATACGGGGCATAAATGCATTCGAAACTTCACCAGTCGAACGGACCTTAGCTTCAATTAACCACCGCACATTATCAAGAATGCGTTTGTTCATAAATACTCTGAGTCTTTCACAGCAAACTCGGTAAATCTTTTTAAGGATGTTTATGGGGAGAGAAGGATAGTATTTTTGCAGGGTGGAAAGAGTAGAATCCATTGATGAGAGAAGAATTCGAGAGAAGAGAGAAAGAAATTAGCTATTGTAGAAGACTGAAATAACCGATTATGAGAGTCACGGAGTACCGTATCTGCTACTTAATCGGAAAGAAGAACACATATTTATAGTGATGAAAGGATAACGTGTTAATTACGCTTATAGGAGCAAGTACATTATTGTCAAAAGAAAAGGCAAATTTTTCCAAATATGACAAATTGTATGTACAGTAATTGTGATTGTGGCTCACATCTCCCACTAGTTTTACGTCCAGTAACGGTTTCAACGCCTTCTATGAGTCGGGGAGTTGCTTCCCATCCAGTTTTCTTACAAACTGGCAAACAGGGTCTTTTAACGTCAGATTCCCAAGACTATAACACTCTCGTTCTTCGTGAAAAATACTCCATAATCCAAGAAGTTCACGTTGCACTGATTCATAAGAATGCGTCTCAAGAGTCAATCGGATATCATCCAACGAATCCTTACTCAGGCCATTCTTGATGAATCGTAATTTACCTTTTCGATTATCGGAGATCATTCCTAAAGAACTTAGTATTACAAGTCCGTCGACCACACTTATGACAGATTTGTAACCTTTTCGCTCTTCGCATTTTGGCATAAGAGTTTTTGCCTATGCCAGGCATGTGAGACGCAAATGCATCTGGGACTTCGCCTGCCAGACGAACCTTAGCTTCAATTAACCACCGCACATCTTCAGGGATTCCTTTGTGCATCAAAACTCTTAATCGTTCACAGCGAACTCTATAAATCTTTTTAAGAATGTTCATTGGGAGAGAAGGAAAGTATTTTCGCAAGGCAGAAAGAGTAGGATCCATTTTCTAGAAGGAAATAAAAGAAAGAAGGGAGGAAGAAATCAGTTATTATGGGCAACTGAGACAACCGACTTGAGAGTCACGGAGTACCGTATCCGCCACTTAACCGGAAAAATGGATCCTACTTTTTGACAATATTTTGATGTCATAGATATCTGTTATCTTTGATATTCCGTCGATCCTGTCCTTATGGGTGAAGCCTCGATTATCGAATCCATTGCCAGCTTTTGACAAATTGTCAACGACAATATTTCTTGACGTCTACCTTATCCTTGACCATAGCTATCTCTTATTTGATATTCCATTGAGCTGACGTGTCGATCCTGTCCTTATGGGTGTAGCCTCGATTATCGAATCCATTGCCAGCTTTTGCCAAATTTCAACGACAATATTTCTTGACGTCTACCTTATCCTTGACCATGGCTATCTCTTATCTTTGATATTCCATTGAGCTGACGTCAATCCTGATGGGTGTAGCCTCGATTATCGAATCCATTGCCAGCTTTTGACAAATTGTCAACGACAATATTTTTAACGTCTACCTTATCCTTGACCATAATGTTGAACTTCTTGACGCGGCTTGGTTGAGCGTATTAGCTGTGCCTCCAGTGATAGACTGGAATGAGCTGATGAAGTTGAAGTCTCAACTTATACTGCTGTAATCATGCCGCGGATATGCTTTCCGTTTGGTCCCTGTTATGCAAAAGCCATTTATGCATGATGTGAAATGCATGAATGCAGGGCATGTGTAACTAATGGTTCTCTTTTTTTTTTTTTTTAATTTTGTTTTGTTTTGTTTTTTTTTATATGGATCTAGTTCTTCATGTCTTTGCTTTACTGGATCCTTTTTATGATGGCCTTCTCGGATTACCATTGAATCTCTTTATGCTTCTCAGCTCTCGTCCATTGCCTCAAAAGCTCAATTCTTTTCAAAAGCCCCTTCAAAGAAGTTTTTCTTGACTTGTTCCTGAATTTTGGTCTCAACTTCCTTAACGTTTTCCCGCATCATACTTTATGCCTCTTTGGATAGTCATCCCTGTTGAAACATTCGTGAGTATGCTTCCTTCTTGTTGATATAATCATGCTCCTATTTTCAATTGTAAGACTTTTGAAGCGATCATCCAGGCAACCACCAAGGCCATCTCCCGAAGATTTGTTACTCCTTTTTTCCTGTTAGCCAATGTTTTGTGCCGTTCGCAAAGCAGGACCTCGATCTTACCTGTTTTAATTCATAAAGCTTATCAAAGTAATCTACGGTCTTTGCTTTTTCTGAGTTTTAATTATTACTATCCTTCCTACAAAGTCACAATTTATTGCACACTTGAGGCCAGCAAGAATGTGAGATTTGAAGAAAAAGAGCTAGAGAGAATTGATTTTTTTTATTTTTGGATAAAGGAATATAAAAGTTGAATGTGAGATTTGAAGAAGAAGAGCTAGAGAGAATTGGCTTTTCATTTATGAGCAAGGGAATATAAAAGTCTCGGGTACAGATGAAGAACAATGAAGATCTGAGAGAAGAACACTCTCTTTGACAACTTTGATTAAACAAGCTCTGGCAATCCTGTATCCACTTCTTCCCTTCTGTCGGAAAACTTCGTCATTATGCAAAGTACTTCTTCACTGAATCTGAATTTACTGGTTTTGGTAGCTCTTGTCCATCCATTTTTGTTTAAATCAGGGCCCATTTTCTTTTCTCTCTGTTTTTTTTTTGCTTTAATTGAGCTCTTTTCCTTTTTTTTTTGTTGAGCTTTTTTTGTTTTTTTTTTGTTTTTTTTTTGTTTTCTGTGTTTTTTTTTTTTTGTGTGGGCCATGATTATGACATGCTTGATAGTCCTTTTGAAGTGAGATGACTCAAGTGGCCATACTTGCTCGTGCTTGCTCTCAGTCCTTTCTTTTGGTTTTGAATTTTCCCTTGTTGCCCTCTGATGGAAGGGATGAACTTCTTTCCTTTTTGGAGTTTGTGTTGCGGAGAACCGAGAACCTTTTCTTGTGTTGAGCATGTAGTGTCGTAGTCGGTTTGCTACCCATGCAAGGGCACAACAAGACTTTTCTACTACTGAGTATTTTGCTTCATATGTGGTAAGCTTCTTGCTCAAGTAGTAAATTGCATGCTCTTTCTTGCTTGTCTCATCGCGTTGACCCAATACGGATCCTAATGAAGAATCCTGTATTGATAAGTATAGAATCAACGGTTCTCCAGATCGGGGTGGTACCAAGACTGGTGGATTTGATAGGTATTGCTTGATTTTCTCAAATGCCTCTTGGCATTCATTATTCCACTCAATCGGATTGTTCTTCTTTAGTGATTTGAAAAGAGGTTCACACTTGGACGTCAATTGTGATATGAACCTTGCTATGAAGTTGATTCTGCCCAGAAAACTTCTAACTTCTTTTGGAGTCTTCGGGGGTTGCATTTCTTGTATCGCCTTGACTTTACTTGGGTCAACTCGAATCCCATCTTTGCTTACCATGAAACCCAATAACTTTCCTGAAGAGGCTCCAAAAGTACATTTTGGCAGGATAGTTTTCTTCAATTTTAGTTGATACCTGCGAAGTCTATTGAATAGGGCTTTCTCAGTACATTTAGATGCCCCCCAGCAGTGAAAGTTTTGGCAATCATGTCATCTACACAAAGGCTAAAAGCAGTTTTTATCATATCATCTGGGTCAAGGCTTCAATGGTATTTTGTGTAGCACTATCAATGTGATCCGAGCTTATCTTTAGGGCCGGGTTCATATCTTGGTATGACCAAGCAAATACGTCCCATACGAATATTCTCTTAAGATCAATAAGTGGATTAGCTTCAATGGTATTTTCTTAGTTTCTCTTCAGTATGACCAAGGAAATAAGTGGTGTTCTTCTTTCTCTTCAGGAATAGAGTGCCAATCTTCTTTTACATCCTGACTTGTCTCCCAAGTTGAATGTCTTGGTTGGTTCCTTACTTGTTGCTCTTTCTTTTTCATCTTGCTCGATCATTCTTAATAACTCAGGAGATATTTGAAGATCTTCGTCATCCGAGTCAGCAGTGTTTACAGGATTACCAAAGTTCATTCTTTCATTGTCATCAAAGAGAGTTTCAGGTCTGCATTAGCCAGAGAGAAAAGAAAGAAGAGAAAATGGCGAGAATGAGATGGATGCAAATTGGTGCTTTATTTATAATGTGCGTAAATCACAACTTTATTGGAATGAAAAGCAATAACTAAAAGGTTCACTTAAGCAAAGACTACACCCTATTGATTGAACCTTTCTTTAGGAGGTTTTTACTATTAGATTACTTTGAAAAGCTCTCGATTACAACAGGCAGTTCTATCGCCTCCCAATTGTTCAGCACATCCCGTGGGCTACAGGGTTGAACAAGCTCCTCATCTTCGGGTGAATCACTGATTATTGCCTGAATTGAAAGACTTTCAAAAGACTTGTCGATGCTGATAGTCAGCGCGCCTTCATTGTCATTTTTCAGAATCAAGCCACCACTCACAAATGTTTCAGTGATGTCATGGATGTCCAGATTTCTTCCTTCTAGAGGATCCCCTTTTAGTCGTGCAAACCTCTTTTCTCTCTCTTCAGCTATTGTTTTCATTTTATCTTGCCTTGTCGGTGTGAAACCTAAGCCGTATTTTCCTTTGTTTACAGAGATTTTCAATGGCTCTGAGATTCCTTGCAACTCTTGTCCCAGGCAAATGCTGAGTTGGGATGAGTTTATGAGTCTCTGTAGATTCTCATGGAATTCTGAGCATTCTTGAATGGAATGACCCTTACTGTCATGAAAATCACACCATTCTTCACCTTTGATTTCTCCATGTCTAAGAGAAGGTTTTCCGATGATGACCTCTTCTTTCACAAGCCATGAATGTACATGCTTGAGAGGGGTTGTGATGTCGTTAACTGACTTCTTTATCAGTTGGTGTTCTTCTATCATATTAACTGGTTTAGCTTGATGAGGCGGCAATGGGTTGTGAGTGACATTCGGTTCATCGGAAAAGTCCAACCACTTTGACTCGATTAATTGTTGGACTATGCGTTTCAAAGCTATGTAATTTTCCAGGCCATGGCCCAGAACACCATCATGATATGGGCAAGTTATGTTAGGGTCATATCACCTCGGGTATGGCAGTTCCAATGGCCTTGTAGGAATTGGGCAGATAAGTTGACTTTCAATGAGTTTTGGATACAACTCAGTGTAAGTCATGGGAATTGGCGCAAAGACTTCTCTTGGTCTTTGTGCAGGTACTGGAGGGGTCGGAATAGGTGGCCGTAACTGATTAGGCCTGTTGAGAGGATAATTGTTGGGCCTATTAGGAGGATAATCATTGGGCTTATTGGTAGAATAGGATAGGCGAGGCCCAGTAGCCACAGTACTCACGAAGGGAACTCTTCTTTCGCGTCCTATTTGTTGTACCTCATCATCCTTTCTTCTGGATGGTCCTCCTTTTTTCATAGGATCATTAAAAGACTCAGTAATCTTTCCGGTCCTAATCCCGTGCTCAATTCTTTCTCCAGACATAACAACGTCCGAGAAATTAGTTGCCGAATTACCAATGAGTTTGTCATAATATGGGTACTTTAGTGTCTGGACAAATAAAATAACCATTTCTCTTTCTGTCATGGGCGGTTGAACTTGTGCGGCTAAGTCCCTCCACCTTTGAGTATACTCCTTAAAGGTTTCTTGCTTTTTCTTCTCCATATTCTGGAGAGTTTGGCGATCCGGGGCCAAGTCCATGACATGTTTGTAATTGCTGATGAAGGCCTGAGCAAGGTCATTCCATGTTTTGATGTTTCTTGGACCTTGACTTAGATACCACTGTAGTGCTGACTTTGTAAGGCTTTCTTGAAAAAGTGCTATCCACACCTTCTCGTCTTTTGTGAGTGGTTGTAATCTTCTTAGAAACAACGTGATGTGAGTGATGGGATCACTCGTTCCATCGTATTTCACAAAGTCTGGTACCTTAAAGTCTGAGGGGATTACAACATCTGGCACTAGGCAGAGATCATCCACTGATAGAGATCCGAATATAGTGCCTCCTTCAATGGCCCGAAGTCTCTTCTCTATTGTTTCGAGCTTTTGAGATTCTCCTTCTTCCCTTGATAGTGTCTTCTTCTCTTCATATACAGTATCTTGTTTCAGGTGAATGCTAGCGGATGGACCTGATTCCTAAAACATATTTTCCTGAACTGAGATCCGTTGTGGGGTGAATCCCGGGGGATAAGTGGGATCTTGTGGTTCTTTGACGGGAACTTGGGTTGCTTTCCTCTTGATCAGCTCCATTAATTGTTTCATTTGCTTGGCCATGTTCTCTATTTTGGACTCCATATCTGTGAGACGTCCTTCGGCTTGCTCTGCCATTAGTCTTGTTTGGAGCCGAATTGGATATCGGTGTTGAGGTCCAATTTTACCTTTTAAAGTGAGATTCATTTTATTAGACTTTACATGTATGTGATTGATGTAATGCATGCATGCGATGAATGCTATTTTTATTAATGTGATTGAGTTGAATGGCTACTATCGTAACAAGTTCAAACTCTAATAAGTGTCGATGTCTAAACATTTAGCACAACATTAAATCACTGAAGGAATTCTAAAACCAAATAAAGAAAGCCATGGTGGCTCGGCCCACTTTATTACATCAAAAGATTAAAAGAACTTTCCGAGATGATAATATTGCTTGCGGGCCTTCTTGATGTAGTTGATCATCTTCTGCTACCCCGAGGATGAGTTAGGCCAAGTACTAGCAATTATGTCATTGGCTTCTTGACCCATCTCCTTTGCGACCCAAGTTACCTTCCTTACTTCTTCTACGAAGTCTTCTACTTGACAAGTATAGCAGATATACTCTCGTTTCCAGTTCTCTTTCTCTCATTCATTCTTATCGCAATCCTCAACTAACTGGTTAATGATGGCCTGTTTATCTTCCAGCTTCCCTCGCAAGAGTAAATTTTCGTTTCTCAGTGCCTCTAGTTCAGAGTCTTTCACATCTATCTCAACTCGGATCTTCTTCATTTTGCCTCTTTCCTCGTTGAGTTCTTGCTCGAGATCTCTTTTAGTAGCGTAGCTAGGCCGGTCTGATGGTAGAATAGCTTCCGTTCGATTTTGCCTCCATTCTGGATATCTTGTTGAAGATACTAAGGTTCCAGGCTTTACTAGGTAGACTTTCTTCTATAGTAGATATCCAAGTTTCGTTGCAGTCGGTCGGAAGTAGGTCAAGAATGTCCATGGTAATAGAGGTTGCGCTAAATGCTTCTTATAGTGCTATGCATGCAACGAGAACAAAGGTTAAAGAGAGTCAATAACACAGCAGGATAATAAATGAGCTACTATGAATATTATAATGAGAAAAAGTATACTTAACAAGGCATAAAGTGATTAGATTGACAGAGAGTTAGCAATAAACAAGCCGTGTTTTATTATGGAAGTCCTAATGGATAGATCTATGGCCGCTATATGTGTAGGTGGTCTTTTTGAAACGAAAGGATATGGGTTGGTCCTTGAATCCCTTTTACTAAGTCCTATCGGACTAGAAAAGGCCCGATTCTTCACCCACGAGGGTTATGTGAGGAAGGATTAATTCGAGTCGTAGTTTTCATGGTCCCATGGGGTGACTACTGTCACACTCGGGCAACACTACTAACCACTACAGATTAGAGAAAGTGCGGAAACTATTGTCTCACACGACTAGCTTAATCCGGGTGTTTTGCAGAACTTGGTTGGAAGTGAGCTTGGGTATTGAGCTCATTATGCATGCCGAGGTGTGTGCGTGCAACAATCTAAAAAAATACTCAACACATTAAATCAGTATACCAAGAAACAAACAAGAAAGAAAATGAACAAAAAAACTAAAACCTTTTTTGGCTAGACTGTCCCCAGTGGAGTCACCAAGCTGTAGCAACGTGAAAATTTTATGAAGTCGCCACCAATCCGTTTACCTAGGTCGATTGAATACCTGAAATGGTCTACGAGAGATTCTAATATCGTGAGTCGGTTACGCTAAAATAACTCTATTAAAGCGCCCGGAGATCGGTACCATGGGTTCAGTTTTTTATCTTTTTCTAACTATTAATTTCTTGAACTGATCTTCGGTTGAGTATAATAATTTTAATGAATTTTGATTTAATTTAATTCCAAACCATGAATCTTATCAGATCAGCCGGATATGAAATTTGAAATCTTTGATACTTGATTTTTAATAAAAATTTTAATAATAAGTTTGATGATTCCGAACCGTGGATTCTATCGAACCACTTGGATACGGAATTTAATAAAAATTTAATTTTTATTTATTATTTAATATTTTCCAAAATCACGGATCCTATTGGATCACTTGGATATGAAATTTAATGAATTTTAATTTTTAAATTTATTAATTATTTTTAATTAATTTAAAAATATATTTTCCAAAATCACGGATCCTATCGGATCACTTCGATATGGAATTTAATTTTTAAATTTATTAATTATTTTTAATTAATCCATCATAAATTCTGGTGAATTATTTGGATATAGATTTTTAATGAACTTAATCTTTGTTCATTTTTTTATTAAAAATATACTTTCCAAATCACAGATCCTATCGGACCACTTCGATATGGAAATTAATGAAAAATTTAATTTTTAATTTTATTAATTATTTTTAATTAATTTAAAAAAATTTTCCACAATCACGGATCCTATCAGATCACTTGGATATGGAATTTAATGAAGAATTAATTTTTAAATTTATTACTTTCCAAATCATGGATCCTATTGGACCACTTGGATATGAAATTTAATTTATTAGTAGTTATTTAATTAATTATTGATTGGTCTACGCAGACTAAAATTTTTCTAAGTGTGATTTTTGATTATGTCAAACTAATTTTAGATTAATTATAAAAAAAGAAGTTTATCTAATCTAATAATATAATTATGCTTAACATTAATTCTTTAAGTTTATTCATGCTCTTAATCAAATGAACAAACAAAGGCATAAAAGAAAATAAACATTAGTGATCAAATTGTAAATCAAAACAACCTTAAAGTCTCAGATGAACAAATCAAATAAATCCGAGGACAAATTATTTACGAAAATTACCTATCTAACCTAATCATATAATTAAGCTTAATGTTAATTCCTAAGTTAATTTATGCCTTTAATTAACTGAACAAACAAAAAAAAACACAAAAGAAAATAAGTAAATTAGTGACTAAATTGCAAATCAAAACAACATTAGAGTCTCAATTAGATAAATCAAATAAATCCAGGGGCAAAATTAGAATTATGCCGAAATTATGGACTTTCAAATCAGATCCGGGTCGACAACGGGTCGGTTTGCGATCTGGGTTTCATTATTTAATTTTAATTTTTTGTTTTGTTTTATTTGCTTTAAATAATATCAATTAATATCCAAACCATGGATTCTAACCGAACCACCTGGATATGGATTTTTTAATTTACTACCGTCCTAAATTCATCCTTAAGTTTTCATTAAAACCCGCTCAGAATTGAATTTCGTAAATATGATCTTTTAGATGCGTTACGTAAACATGAGTTTTAAACTTATGCTAACTATGGAAAGTTAAAATCAATACATAAGTAAAAATCTGATCTAACCTAAACATACAATTTTATATTAACTATCCAACAAATTCATGGTCCAAAATAATAAAACGAGCAATTAAAAAAAAAAAGAAAACCAAACTATAAACAAAAACAATGCTGTCAGTGATTGATCTGCAAGATAAAATGAAGTTAGTAACTTGGATGGATAAAATAAAGATAACCAAGGACTTAATGCGAATTTTTACCCAAAAAATAAAAACTTTGACTCAGTCAAAACGTAAAAACGCGTCTGTTTCGTCTTCAATCTTCACTTCCTGATTTTCTCTGACGTCGGAGGAAGAAAGCAGCTGGGCAAGGGAGCTGGCGCGGCGGAGCACGTACGGAGGGAGACTGGAGGCGACGAACGAGGCGAGAGCGAGGCGCGACGGCAGGGGGCGGTGCTGGAGGAGAGACCGACGGCGTGCGAGCGCGGCAGAGGACGACGGCTAGGGGGCGCTGGAGCTGGGTGGCTGGTGGCGCGACGCGAGGGTGATCCGGCTGGCGGGCGAAGGCGAAGCTGGCGGTGGCTGTCGGCAGCTGGAGGCGGCTGGAGGTGTGATCCGGCAGACAGGCGTGGTGAACGGAGGTGAGGAAAAAGGGTGTGACGCGACGGGGGGAGAGCAGCGGAGGAAATAGCAGTGGGGCGAGGGAGCAGAGAAAAACTAAAACCGAGAGGGAAGAGAGGAGAGAGAGACAGCTCTAGCCATGGAGAGAGAAAGCTGTTGTGTGTACAGGGGCAATCGAGAGAGAGAGAGAGCTTAGCCAAAGAGAGAGAGGTCTTAGAGAAATGGAGAGAGAGAGCTGAGACTTTTCTAGCCGAGGGGAATGAGAGCTTATGCGAGAAAGGTGAGAGTTGATTTCTCACTCCCTAGGGAATCTATATTTTCTTCAAGAAGAGAGTGAGTTAGCAATAAACAAGCCGTGTTTTATTTTGGAAGTCCTAATGGATAGATCTATGGCCGCTATATGCGTAGGTGGTCTTTTTGAAACGAAAGGATATGGGTTGGTCCTCGAATCCCTTTTACTAAGTCCTATCGGACTATAAAAGGCCAAATTCCTCACCCACAAGGGTTATGTGAGGAAGGATTAATTCGAGTCGTAGTTTTCATGGTTCCATGGGGTGACTACTGTCACACACGGGCAACACTACTAACCACTATGGATTAGAGAAAGCGCGGAAACTATTGTCTCACACGACTAGCCTAATCCGGGTTTTTTGCAGAACTTGGTTGGAAGTGAGCTTGGGTATTGAGCTTATTATGCATGCCGAGGTGTGTGCGTGCAACAATCTAAAAAAATACTCAACACATTAAATCAGTATACCAAGAAACAAACAAGAAAGAAAATGAACAAAAAAACTAAACCCTTTTTTGGCTAGACTGTCCCCAGCGGAGTCGCCAAGCTGTAGCAACGTGAAAATTTTATGGAGTCGCCACCAATCCGTTTACCTAGGTCGATTGGATACCTGAAATGGTCTACGAGAGATTCTAAGATCGTGAGTCGGTTACGCTAAAATAACTCTATTAAAGCGCCCGGAGATCGGTACCATGGGTTCAGTTTTTTATCTTTTTCTAACTATTAATTTCTTGAACTGATCTTTGGTTGAGTATAATAATTTTAATGAATTTTGATTTAATTTAATTCCAAACCATGAATTTTATCAGATCAGCCGGATATGGAATTTGAAATCTTAGATACTTGATTTTTAATAAAAATTTTAATAATAAGTTTGATGATTCCGAACCATGAAGTCTATCGAACCACTCGGATACGGAATTTAATAAAAATTTAATTTTTGTTTATTATTTAATATTTTCCAAAATCACGGATCCTATTGGATCACTTGGATATGGAATTTAATGAATTTTAATTTTTAAATTTATTAATTATTTTTAATTAATTTAAAAATATATTTTCCAAAATCACGGATCCTATCGGATCACTTGGATATGGAATTTAATTTTTAAATTTATTAATTATTTTTAATTAATCCATCATAAATTCTGGTGAATTATTTGGATATAGATTTTTAATGAACTTAATCTTTGTTCATTTTTTTTATTAAAAATATACTTTCCAAATCACGGATCCTATCGGACCACTTCGATATGGAAATTAATGAAAAATTTAATATTTTAATTTTATTAATTATTTTTAATTAATTTAAAAAAATTTTCCACAATCACGGATCCTATCGGATCACTTGGATGTGGAATTTAATGAAGAATTAATTTTTAAATTTATTACTTTCCAAATCATGGATCCTATCGGACCACTTGGATATGGAATTTAATTTAAATTTAATTTATTAGTAGTTATTTAATTAATTATTGATTGGTCTACGCAGACTAAAATTTTTCTAAGTGTGATTTTTTATTATGTCAAACTAATTTTAGATTAATTATAAAAAAAGAAGTTTATCTAATCTAATCATATAATTATGCTTAACATTAATTCTTTAAGTTTATTCATGCTCTTAATCAAATGAACAAACAAAGACATAAAAGAAAATAAACATTAGTGATCAAATTGTAAATCAAAACAACCTTAAAGTCTCAGATGAACAGATCAAATAAATCCGAGGACAAATTATTTACTAAAATTACCTATCTAACCTAATCATATAATTAAGCTTAATGTTAATTCCTAAGTTAATTTATGCCTTTAATTAACTGAACAAACAAAAAAAACACAAAAGAAAATAAGTAAATCAGTGACTAAATTGCAAATCAAAACAACATTAGAGTCTCAATTAAACAAATCAAATAAATTCAGGGGCAAAATTAGAATTATGCCGAAATTATGGACTTTCAAATCAGATCCGGGTCGACAACGGGTCGGTTTGCGATCTGGGTTTCGTTATTTAAGTTTAATTTTTTATTTTGTTTTATTTGCTTTAAATAATATCAATTAATATCCAAACCATGGATTCTAACCGAACCACCTGGATATGGATTTTGTAATTTACTACCGTCCTAAATTCATCCTTAAGTTTTCATTAAAACCCGCTCAGAATCGAATTTCGTAAATATGATCTTTTAGATGCGTTACGTAAACATGAGTTTTAAACTTATGCTAACTATGGAAAGTTAAAATCAATACATAAGTAAAAATCTGATCTAACCTAAACATACAATTTTATATTAACTATCCAACAAATTCATGGTCCAAAATAATAAAACGAGCAATTAAAAAAAAAAAGAAAACCAAACTATAAACAAAAACAATGCTGTCAGTGATTGATCTGCAAGATAAAATGAAGTTAGTAACTTGGATGGATAAAATAAAGATAACCAAGGACTTAATGTGAATTTTTACCCAAAAAATAAAAACTTTGACTCAGTCAAAATGTAAAAACGCGTCTGTTTCGTCTTAAATCTTCACTTCCTGATTTTCTCTGACATCGGAGGAAGAAAGCAGCTGGGCAAGGGAGTTGGCGTGGCGGAGCACGTACGGAGGGAGACTGGAGGCGACAAACGAGGCGAGAGCGAGGCGCGACGGCAGGGGGCGGTGTTGGAGGAGAGACTGACGGCGTGCGAGCGCGGCAGGAAGGACGGCGGCTGGAGCGGGTTGGGCTGGGGCGCGACGCGAGGGTGATCCGGCTGGCGGGGGAAGGCGAAGCTAGCGGTGGCGAAGGCAGCTAGAGGCGGCTGGAGGTGTGATCCGGCAGACAGGCGTGGTGAACGGAGGTGAGGAAAAAGGGTGTGACACGACGGGGGGAGAGATTCAGCAGAGGAAATAGCAGTGGAGCGAGGGAGCAGAGAAAAACTAAAACCGAGAGGGAAGAGAGGAGAGAGAGAGAGCTCCAGCCAGGGAGAGAGAAAGCTGTTGTGTGTATAAGGCCAATCGAGAGAGAGAGAAAGCTCAGCCAGGGAGAGAGAGGTCTTAGTGAAATGGAGAGAGAGAGAGCTGAGACTTTTCTAGCTGAGGGGAATGAGAGCTTATGCCAGAGAGGTGAGAGTTGATTTCTCACTCCTTGGGAGAGAGTGAGCTTCGGGAGAATTAAAAGTCGGGGAGGAAGAAAAATCAAAGGGGCAGGTGAGGCAGTTGAGAGCAGGTGGTGAAAATGGGAATAAGGACAGAGGTAGGTGAGAGTTGGTGTGGAAAACGTACTCCTCTTCCTTTTCTTTTTTTTTTAATTTTTGTTTTTTTTTTATTTTTAATTTTTAATTAATTAGTTAATTAATAAGAAAAATTTTTATACATACATACATACATATATATATATATATAATATTTTAAAGATAATCTTATAAAACAAATAATAAAAATATTTTTTAATTAATTAATTAAGTAATTTTTTTCTACTTTTTGAAGTTTAATGGTCGGACGAAATTGGGTGTCAATAACTGCCCCCCTTTGCATGCTTCATGGGACATGACGCATGCAAAGCCGTTACCGAATTTTGTCCTACATAGCTAGGCATTGAAAACCTTCTCGCCGACCAAACCCTGAGGAAAAAAACCTTTTTCTCCTCCTTTTTGAGGTTAAGGTACCTTCCCTAGAACCTCTGCGATAGGAACTCTCCTATCGTTGAAGAAAAATTGATTTGATTGATTTTGAGGTTTAAAGAACCTTCCGTAGAACCTCTACGATAGGAACCTTCCTATCGTTAAAGAAAAATTGAATGATTTTTTAGGTTAAGGAACCTTCCTTAGAACCTCTGAGATAGGAAACTTCCTATCGTAGAAGAAAAATTGATTGATTGATTTTGAGGTTTAAGGAACCTTCCTTAGAACCTCTACGATGAAGAAAAATTGATTGATTGATTTTGACGTCTAAGGAACCTTCCTTAGAACCTCTACGATAGGAACCTTCCTATCGTGGAAGAGAAATTGATTGATTGATTTTGAGGTTTAAGGAACCTTCCTTAGAACCTCTGCGATAGGAACCCTCCTATTGTTAAAGAAAAATTGATTGATAGATTTTGAGGTTTAAGGAACCTTCCTTAGAACCTCTACGATAGGAACCTTCCTATCGTGGAGGAGAAATTGATTGATTGATTTTGAGGTTTAAGGAACCTTCCTTAGAACCTCTGCGATAGGAACCTTCCTATCTGAAGAAAAATTGATTGATTGATTTTGAGGTTAAGGAACCTTCCTTAGAACCTCTACGATAGGAACCTTCCTATCGTTGAAGAAAAATTGATTGATTGATTTTGAGGTTTAAGGAACCTTCCTTAGAACCTCTACGATAGGAACCTTCCTATCGTTGAAGAAAAATTGATTGATTGATTTTGAGGTTTAAGGAACCTTCCTTAGAACCTCTACGATAGGAACCTTCCTATCGTTGAAGAAAAATTGATTGATTGATTTTGAGGTTTAAGGAACCTTCCTTAGAACCTCTGCGATAGGAACCTTCCTATCGTTGAAGAAAAATTGAACCTCTTTGAAGATTTTGATTTTGAGGTTAAGGAACCTTCCTTAGAACCTCTACGATAGGAACCTTCCTATCGTTGAAGAAAAATTGATTGATTGATTTTGAGGTTTAAGGAACCTTCCTTAGAACCTCTACGATAGGAACCTTCCTATCGTTGAAGAAAAATTGATTGATTGATTTTGAGGTTTAAGGAACCTTCCTTAGAACCTCTACGATAGGAACCTTCCTATCGTTGAAGAAAAATTGATTGATTGATTTTGAGGTTTAAGGAACCTTCCTTAGAACCTCTGCGATAGGAACCTTCCTATCGTTGAAGAAAAATTGATTGATAGATTTTGAGGTTTAAGGAACCTTCCTTAGAACCTCTGCGATAGGAACCTTCCTATCGTGGAAGAGAAATTGATTGATTGATTTTGAGGTTTAAGGAACCTTCCTTAGAACCTCTGCGATAGGAATCTTCCTATCGTTGAAGAAAAATTGATTGATAGATTTTGAGGTTTAAGGAACCTTCCTTAGAACCTCTACGATAGGAACCTTCCTATCGTGGAAGAGAAATTGATTGATTGATTTTGAGGTTTAAGGAACCTTCCTTAGAACCTCTGCGATAGGATGTTAGTGTTGTGCCCAAAAGACCAATCATGAGATGATTGTATTTT
>SMDT01000525.1:0-162445 GCA_005392925.1 Aquilaria sinensis
GACACACGGATGCCATCAGAATCACATCATGGCCCATCTCAGCACATGGCCCAAGGCAACCTGCTACCAGCTATCTGTCTCCTACGCCCTGAAATTCAGGAACATCCGACCGAACACGTGTCGCGATTTGAACGGGCTAGGCAATCCTATAAATACCAGGAATTAATACTTGGCAGGAGGTTGGTTGGCAAAACACTGCTCCCACACTCTGAGAAAATTACCAGGCGAGACTCTTCAGCCCTGTGTGCTATTACCTTTGCCTTTTTCTCAGCCAACCACTGACTTGCGCGTCGGAGGCTCCCCCCCCGGAAAAACACTCCGGGGGCCTCCTAACCCTTTGTTTCTGGACTTTCAGGCACACTCCCTTGGGCGAACCATCCTCCAGGCGTTCTTCCTCCTAGAAGTCTCTCCACCAGTCATCATGACTCTAAACGTTGAGGCCCCCGGCCATCATTTGGCGCCGTCTGTGGGAACCCGCTCTGAGATCGCCGTCGTTAAGACTCGGCGTTCTAAGGACAAGGGACTCCCGAGGTCCCCGTCTGCGCCTGAGATACAACCGGTTGCTAAGCAAACACTCCCAGGGACTTCTGCGCCCGAGGAAGACCGCCCTCTGGTAGTCACCATGAGTTTCTTGAGGGACTTTCAGCGTTCGGTCGTGTCTGAAGTGACACAGCAGATCGGCCGAAGGTGGCCGCAGCAAGCACAGGCCCAGAGACCCCCCTCAGTGACACGCCCTCGGGAGAGGAGTCCCAAGTCTACACATCGCAGTTTGGGGAGTGGAGACCCTCGCGAAGAATCATCCACAGAAATTATAGCCCTCGGGAAACAGCCTGTGGGGCAGAAGAGGTCTGAGCGACCGAGGGTCTTGCAGCAAAGAAGTTCGCTGCCTGAGGCGAGGTCCCTGTCCCCTCAGTGCCGAACTCGCTCCCCGAAGAGGCATCGGAAATCTCTCTTCCCTGAAGTAGGGCCTAGTGCCACAGTGCTTATGGAGAGGATATTAGCACGGCTAGATAGGGTGGAGAAACAAATGGCCAGAAAACCCGTTTGGGCAGACTCTCGGGAACATTCTGCGAAGATGTCTCCCCATTCATTCAGGCCGTTGTTGAGGCAGCTATGCCAGGTGACTTCAGAGTACCTTGGTTGGAGATTTATGATGGCCGTACTGATCCACAGGCCCATCTGACGAAGTACAGACGCAGCATGATAATGCACGGTGCTGACGACGCTACCATATGCAAATGCTTCGAAGTTACCCTCACGGGACCAGCAACTGCGTGGTACAATTCATTGCCTCCAGGGACCATCACTGAGTTCCAGGAGTTGTCAACGGCCTTCACGCAGCAATTCATTGGGAGCCGGCCAACGGTGAAGATGCCTGTTCAGATGTTCGACATAGAGCATAGAAACGGAGAAACCATCCGAGACTATGTTGAAAGATTCAACAAGGAAGCTCTAAGCGTCCCAGACTTCCGGGCCGAAATACGGATTCTCGCCATGACACGGGGCCTTCGGCGAGACTCGCAGCTGTTCTATGAGTTCTCAAAGGACCCCCCAGACACCATCGGAGAATTTTACCGAAGGGCAGCACAGCACATGACAGCCGAGGTGCTGAGAATGGCTGGGCCAAAGTCAGACAACCACCGCGCCGAAGGGTCCAATCAGCAAGCCCGTAATCCTACCGAACAGGCAGGACGATTTCAGAGGATGTGGGGAAGGAAGCCTCAATGTTTCACGCCCCTGAGCACCACACGGACCAACATTCTCATGGCGCTGGAAAGGCAAGGGACGCAGATTCGGCGGCCAAGGGCCATGACCGCCGATAATAAGAAGAATGCAAAGAGGTTCTGTCAGTTTCATCGCGACCACGGTCATGACACCGAAGACTGCTTCCAGCTGAAGAAGTACATAGAGTCGCTGATAAAACAGGGCCAACTTCGGAAGTACCTGAGGATGCCATCCCCGAAAGGCAGAAAAATGGAGGAAGAAAGGGCCGAAGATGAGGACTATGACTCCGACAGGCGGAGAAACCGAAGTCCAAAAAGGCGTCCTCCACCTCCGGCAGGGGTTATCCAAACAATCACCACGGGGCTCCCATCCTCGGAAAGAAAGCGAAAGGTCAGAGAAATTGCAATCACGGAATATCAAAATCCAGCAAAAAAGCTGGCCCGCAAAAATGGATCCACCATCGTCTTCCCCCACGACGATCCGCTGCTGATCATGGCGAGGATAGGGAACTGGGACGTCAAAAGGGTGCTACTTGATGACGGATCAAATGCGGACGTCCTATTCTCGCACTTACTGCCGAACTTGGGCATCTCCAGCAGCGAACTTAAGCCAGTCACCTCGCCCACCTTCGGGGTCGGACCATCCGAACTGCCTGTTCTCGGATGGATCGACCTCCCACTGATGATGAAAGGGACTTCGGTAGACGGAGCAGCTGAGTTGTACGCCTCCACAATGGCAAGGTTCATCGTCATGGATGTCCCGTCCTCGTACAACGCCATCCTTGGAAGGCAGACACAGGGAAGCCTGCACATTCGCCCTGATGTGAAGTACTTGACTGTCACATTCGCCACCAAGGATGGAGATGCAGAGATCTTCATAGACCAGGCCGAGGTGAGAAAGGTGTTTGTGAAAGCACGAAAGGCTCCGGCAAACAACTCTACACTGGAGGCAAACAAGAAACACGGTGGAGGCAAAGGCGCAGGAGAAAGGCAAAGGAGAAGATCCCGCAAAGGCAGAAACGGAAGCAGTAGATCTTGTCCCAGGACAATCTACCCGAATAGGGAAGAGCTTGGCCGAAGGTGACAAGGAAAAACTTGTATCCTTTCTGCTGGAAAATAAAGATCTGTTTGCCTACTCGCCAAAAGATATGCCGGGGGTGAACCCTGGCATAATACAGCACAGCCTCAAAGTAAGCCCGGAAGCAAGGCCTGTCCGGCAAAAGAAACGAAGCATCTCAGCCCATAAGGGCAACTTTGTCAAAACCGAAGTCCAGCGACTGTTGGAAGCCAAAGTTATCAGGGAAGTGAAGTACCCCGAATGGTTAAGCAACGTGGTCATCGCCACAAAAGAAGGTAGCAGCAAACTCCGGATGTGCATCGATTTTAGAAATTTGAACGATGCTTGCCCGAAAGACTCATACCCTCTGCCGCCAATAGATCAGCTGGTAGATTCAACTGCGGAATATGGGCTCCTAAGTTTCCTAGACGCCTTCAGTGGCTACCATCAAATAAGCATGGACCCCGAAGATGAAGAAAAAAACTGCCTTCATCACCGAGGGAGGAACATACTGCTATATCAGGATGCCCTTCGGGCTCAAGAATGCAGGAGCCACCTACCAAAGGTTGATGAACAAGGTCTTTAAGGACCAAATGGGAAGAAACATGGAGGTATATGTTGATGATATGGTAGTCAAGAGCAAGCTGCCTGGCTACCACGTTGCAGATTTAGAGGAAACCTTCCAAAAGCTCAGAGCCTTTGGGATTCGGCTCAATTCTGAAAAGTGCATCTTTGGAGTAACCTCGGGAAATTTCCTTGGGTACATGGTATCCGAAAGAGGCATTGACACTAACCCCGAGAAGATTAAGGCTCTGCTTGAATTCCGAACTCCTGCCACGGTCAAAGACGTGCAAAGGCTCACCGGAAGAATAACCTCCCTAAGCAGGTTTATTTCCAGGTACGGAGATCGGTGCCGACCTTTCTTCAAAGTCCTCACAAAGGCAGCAAAAAGGGAAGGCGACCTCAGAAGGAATGATCATCCTTGGGATGAAGATTGCCAAAAGGCCTGGGAAGAACTCAAAGTCTACCTGGCCAGCCTGCCGACTCTGCGACAACCTCGGGAGGGAGAGCCACTCGTATTGTACCTCGCTGTCACGGAGAAAGCTGTAAGCTCGGTCCTCGTGAAAGAAGAAGGCCCAAAGCAATGGCCAGTCTATTACGTCAGCAAGTCCCTGCATGGCGCCGAAATCAGTTACCCTTTGCTTCAAAAAGCTATATACGCCTTGGTGCTTGCAGGAAGAAGGCTGCAACTGTACTTTCAGGCTCACCCCATCATCGTCCGAAGTAGTCTACCACTACGGGATGTTATGAAGAAAGTTGATCATTCGGGAAGGCTCTCCAAGTGGTGCATAGAGCTTGGCGAGCACGAAATCATATATGAGCCTCGGAAGGCCATAAAGGCCCAAGCACTGGCAGATTTTATCGCCGAAATACCCACCACTGAGGACAGCCACCAAGATCCGAACGAGGGTGAGCCATAATGGACCTTGCATGTTGACGGAGCCTCGGGTTCCGAACACCAGGGAGCTGGAATAGTCATCAGAGGACTCGAAGGCCTGGAGGTAATGAAGGCTATCAAGTTCAGCTTCAGCGTCACAAACAATGTGGCTGAGTATGAAGCCCTCATAGCGGGATTACGCTTGGCCAGAAGGATTGGCGTGAGAAACTTAAAAGCTCACAGCGATTCCCAGCTGGTAGTTCGGCAGACGGCAGGAGATTATGGGGCGAAGGACCCAATCTTGGCAAAATACCACGAGCTGGTAGCAAAGCTCATCCAAGAGTTTGACGCCGTACGGATCGAAAATGTACCTCGGCGGAATAACACTGAGGCAGATTGCTTGGCGAAGTCTAAAACATACACCGAGGTGCTAGACCATCCGAGCATCTCAGTGCTGAGCATAGCGACCTCGGGAAAAGGATGGAAAGATCCCATAAAGAGATACCTCGCAGAAAATATGCTCCCCGAAGACCCCGGCGACGCTGCGAGACTGCGAAGACGCTCCGGCCGATTCTTCCTGATTGGTGAAGAGTTATACCGGCAGGGATATGCAAACCCGCTGCAGAGATGCGTGGCTGAAGAGGATACTGAAATGATCCTTGAAGAGGTCCACGAAGGCATGTGTGGCTCACATATCGGAACTGATGCCCTTGCAGCGGTGATACTTCGCCAAGGATACTTCTGGCCTACCCTGAGAAAGGACGCAAGACAGTTCGTCCGGAAATGTGGTAGCTGCCAGAGACACGCGAACATCCAGAGGGACACCCTCGGAAATGGTAAGTTCGGCTGACTATCCTTGGCCGTTCGCAGTCTGGGGTATAGACCTTATTGGGCCACTCCCCACAGCACCCGGAGGCGTGAAATTCTGCGTTGTAGCAGTGGACTATTTCTCTAAATGGGTCGAGGCAGAACCGCTGGCAACTATCTCGGCAAAAGAAGTGCAGAAGTTCGTATGGAAGAACATTGTATGCAGACTTGGCATACCGAGGGTACTAGTAGCTGATAATGGATCCCAATTCATAGACAAAGGATTCCAAGAATTTATCAGCGACCTCGGAATAAAGATGCACTTCGCCCCAGTAGCTCACCCCCAAAGTAACGGGCAGGTGGAAGTATCGAACAGGACCATAAAAGATGGCCTGAAAAAGAGACTGGGAGAAGCAAAAGGGAAATGGCCAGGAGAACTCCAAAGCGTATTGTGGAGCTACCGAACGACGCCCCGAAGGGCCACAGGGGAAACTCCCTTTTCACTAGTCTTCGGGACAGAGGCCATTATCCCAGTCGAGATAGTCAGACCATCAATACGGGTGCAAATATTTGATGAAGGTGGAAACGACCTCGGCCTCAGAACCAAGCTCGACCTCGTCGGCGAACACAGAGAAATAGCCGAGCTGAGAAGAAAAGCTTTTCAGCAAAGAGTGGCCGCGGCTGTAAACTTACGGGCCAGGCCAAAAGAAATCAAGAAGGGAGACCTCGTTCTCCGAAAGGCTGACTTTGCACCCCGAAGGCCGTCCCACGGAGTACTTCGCGCAAACTGGGAAGGACCTTATCTGGTTCTCGCCGAAGTACGAAAAGGCGTGTACAAACTTGGCGACGCCGAAGGCGTAGAATTGAAAAATACTTGGCACTCAGACGCCTTGAAAAAATTCTACGCCTAAGATGAAGCGGAGGAATTGTAAGTACAGAATGCTCTTAAGGAAAGTTCTTAAGTATCCAAAATTGTGCAAAGCAGAATTCCGCGAAGATGCTCACCGTAATAAAGCACAGATTGACCTTCCAGAGTCCCTTGAGCCATCACGCTCGGGAAAAGATGGAGAAATCTCGCAGAGGCAGTTTTCCGAAAGTCCCTTGAGCCATCATGCTCGGGAAAGATGGGAAACAAGAACGTCGCAGAAGTACTTGCCGAAATAAGCTCAGAGACAGTTTTCCGAAGTCCCTTGAGCCATCACGCTCGGGAAAAATGGAAAACAACTCTCGAAAGATTTCCTAAGTCTCTTGAGCAAACATGCTCGGGACAAAAGGAAAAGAAGGAAAATTTTTTGACTAAGGAATTTCCGAAGTCCCTCGAGCGAACGTGTTCGGGACAAAATGGAAATGCAAAAGCCTGCAAAAAGACTTAGTCAAATTTTTCAGACTTTCCAAAAAGCCTCTGGAGCGAACAGGCTCGGCCAAGGGAAGGTAAAAGAGTTTCTTTGATTGTAGGTTTTCCGAAGTCTCTTGAGCAAATGCGTTCGAGGCAATGAAAATAAAGAAACTTGAAGAAACACTTAGCCAAAAAAGTCTTCATTAAGGAGTAAGCTGCTTTACAATAGAGAAGTGCCCGAAGAAGGAATACAAAATAGAAGGGAAGGAAAAGGGGCCCTAAAATAGCCTAAGGGTTCGCGGCGTCCCGAGACCCACTCGCTTGCCCGCCCTTTTCCACCACCTTTGGCGCTGGAATTGAAGGAGGAAGGTTCAAATGTTCGACCTTGGACCATTCCCACCGAGGTCCCCCAGGAATGTTTAGAGCCTCTAGAAAAGAGAGGTCCAGATCTGGGAACCTCTGGAGGACTTGGTGCCGAGCAAGGCAGAAGCCGTCCTGAAAGGCGACCTTGGCCATTTGATCAGACTTGTTCTTCTCAAGCTCGAGGTCGTCAAGCTCGTCCTTCAGATCTGCGATCTCCTCTTCCAGCGCCTTTATCTGCTCCTTCCCCTTCGGATCCTTCTTCAAGGACACGACCTCGGCTACAAGGATGTTTTTCTCAGCTGTCAGCGCCAGTATGATCTTGTCAGATTCTGACTTATGCTTTAGAAGCTCCTCGTTGGCGGCCAGCATTCCATTTATCTGCTCGCCGAGGTCAGCAATCTTCTGGGAGGAGTCCTTCTCAAGTTCTTCTTTCTCCTTCCGGAACTCCTCCCGAAGGGCAGCAACTTTCTCCTTCGCAGCATCCGCTAGCTGCTGGTTTTTGGCGATCAACTCCAGGCGTGTGGCCTTCGCCTTTTCTAAAGTATCTAAGGCCGTAGTTCGGAACACAGCCTCCCTGGCCACCCGAACTCGGAGGTAGCCAGCATACCCCAGCAGCTGCGAAGAAGATAAACGCAAGGTCAGTAAGAGCCAAACACTTAGGAAAAAATTGAAGGAAATAGGTCTGAAGAGTATACCTGAGCAGCATGCTCGGTAACTTTCACGGCGAGATCGTTGTCCTCCGGATAGGTCGCCCCAATAGCCTTGAAGGAGGCCTCAGTAAGCACCCCCTTCGAAATTTCCTTCGCCATTTGAGGACAGTCCTCGGAGTACAAATTCATGTCCTCCGTGAACGTCCAGAAAGGCTCCTTTGGTATCTTCCCTTGCGGGATTTTGGCGTCCCGAAGAGCTCGCTTCCGAGCATGTTCGGCCGCCCAGTCAGGGGTAGTCAACTCCCCTGCATGGTAAGAATGAGAAGGAGATTAAAGACAAAGAAGGCAATCCAGAAAAAACAAAGGAAGTACACTTTGTCTGGAAACAAACCTGGTGGAACCTCGACAACGACGTCCTCGGAGTCCTCGGCCTCCTCGGTCGAAATGCCCTTGCCCTTCCGCCTGCGCCGCTCCTCGGCAGAAGGTACTTCTACCACTACATCAAGGAGGGCCTGCGACGCAGTAGGACTTTGGGGAGGGACGTCGGTCGGAAACAGCAGTCTCAGGGATCTCGGCTGTCCCAGGCTCCTCAGCAGTCTCCTCGGGATTTCCTCGGCCGAATCATCAGGCGGCGAAGTGACAGCAACCTCGGCGTCCTCGTTTCCCTCCCCAATACTTTCCAAAGGGGAGGAAAGAACAGTCTTCTTCGCCCGTTTAGCCGAGGGACCAGCACCAACGGACTTCCGCCTTCGGGAAGCCGCCTTCTTTGTCTGCTCCCCCTTCTCCACTTGGCCGGAGAAAAGGGACTTGTAATAGGCGGCAGTCCCGTCGCCCATCTCTGAAAAAGGAGAGAAACATAAGCGTAAGTCCGAGGAAAAAACAGCAAAGGAGTAGAAGATGTCTCACTTTCGACAAGCTTTTCGAAAGAAATTTCCTCCTTAAGAAGCTTGACCAACCAGGAATCCTTCCCGGCGATGGCAGGAGCTGGCATCTTGAGGTCAGTCTTGTGCTCCTTTACCACCTTTAATTCCAGAAGGACCTCTTCGGTCATCAACTTCCAGTTGATTGGAAAAGGGTAAAGGGCGCGCGGAGCGACCTCGGGATCCCAGTCAGAGACAGCCCGAATGCGGGCGTCGAAATCCGCGAACACGGGAGCCAACTCTGGGGTCAGCAGCATCCTCGGGTCAACAACGTCCACATCCAGTGTTCCCTGAGCCCATTTGGTCAGAACGTACGACCAGGCCTCGTCCATCTTCAGGAAGAAGAACTTCTGTTGCCACCCCCGCCAGTTGCCACCCCCGCCAGCTATCCTTAGTGGCGAAGGTGAACATGAATTTCTTGCTCCCGGATCCCCGAGGTAGCATGAAATAGAAGCCACCCTTCGGGACCACAGAGAGCTTGTAGTACTGCATAAAGATTATGAAATGGGGTTCTATCCCGAAGACGCCACACATGCAGAGGTAGGCGTTAAAATAGCAGAACGAGTTCGGGGGAAGCTGGTTCACAGCAATGCCATGAAATTTGCAGAACTCGCACACCATCTTCGGGGGAGGATACCGAAGACCGGCCTTCAGCTGGGCTCGAAAAACGGTAACCTCCTTACTATGGTTTGAAAAAGCATAATGGCTAGAACGAGGCAGCCTAGTAATGGCGTAAGAGGGAAGAAAGAATTTTTTCTTCCACCTCTCTAACTTTGCAGGGGTGGTGCAACAAGGATGGGCTAAAAGAGGCTGCCAGCTCTCAGGAATGGGCATTTTCGACATGAAAACGAGTTTGAAAACGGAAGAAAACAGTTTCCAGAGAAAAACTCAAAAGAACAGAGGGATCAAAACACTCTGGAAAACAAAAACCCACCGAAAGATTTGCCAAAATCTGAGGACGCCGTCGTGAAAGTTGGCTGGAAAAAAGCTCTGATTAAGGTAGCTCCGCCACAGAAAGCAAGAAAGTGCAAGAACAGGGGCAAAGCAGAGAAAAGAGCAGAAGAAAAAGCAAAAGGAACTTATGATGGAATGGGCTATTTATAAGCCAGAGGTGGGTAACCGAAACATCGTCATAAGTACCCTTTGGAGGCGAACCGTCACCGTAACTGCTCTCTGCACCTGAAAAGGCGCGCCCTCTGTAACCGACGTGACTCTCCTCCAATGGCAAAGCGCCACGTGTCAACCGCTGCGCAAAAATGGGGGACACGTCCTCCAAACGTCCCTTGAAAACTGGGACACGTCTTCTGACATCCCTGGAAAACTGGGACGCGCCGCTCAGACTGACACGCTTGGCCAAACAGACCTGCAGAAACAAAGAGCAGGCCAACTCGAGGACGCCAAGAGACAGGCTATGGCCGAACAGCCCATGACCTTCGGGCAAGAGGTGTATCTTCGGCACAGGCTCCGCCTCGAAGACACCAAAGAACAGGCCAAGGCCGAAGAGCCCATGATCTTCGGGCAAAAGGCGCATCCTCGGAACAGGTTGAGCTTCCAAAGAGACTCCCATAAACAACCTCGGAAAGAGATGCAAAACTGAAGTCTTCACTTCGGCTTTCCAAAGGGGGGCATGTGATAGCCAAACGCTATCGCCTCTATCTGGCCGAACTCCCTGCCACAAGAATGGCCAGAAGAAGCTGGCGCTACCCGAGAAAAGGTGTGATCATGCACCTCGGGAGATAGCCGAAGAGCTCCGAGCCCGGCACGCCAGGAAAACCCGAGGACACTACTTGCCCAACCCAAGGTTGTGACCAGATCGCCTTCGGAAAAGCGGCACCAGACATAGCGAGCCGAACATGATATCCCCGAAGGCGGAACTCCCTGAAACTGGGAACCCCCGAACTGAGGGCTTGTTTCCCGAAGAGGCTCTGTCCGTACCAAAGGACGACCTCACCTAGGGACCTCGGGAGTACGGTAGGAGCATTTATGGAAGCATTTAAGGAAGCCTCTGACACGTCATTTCACAGACGTCACAAGCCGCCTCAAAAGGCGCTCTGACACACGGACGCCATCAGAATCACAAAATGGCCCATCTCAGCACATGGCTCAAGGCAACCTGCTACCAGCTATCTGTCTCCTACGCCCAGAAATTCAGGAAACATCCGACCGAACACGTGTCGCGATCTGAACGGGCTAGGCACTCCTATAAATACCAGGAAATAAATACTTGGCAGGAGGTTGGTTGGCAGAGATCTCACTCCCAGACTCTGAGAAAATCACCAGGCGAGACTCTTCAGCTCTTGTGTGCTATTTCCTCTGCCTTTTCTTGGCCAACCACTGACTTGGGCGTCGGAGGCTCCCCCCCCCCCCCCCCTTTTCCCCCCCCCCCCTGGAAAAACACTCAGGGGGCCTCCTAACCCTTTGTTTCTGAGCTTTCAGGCACACTCCCTTGGGCGATCCATCCTCCAGGCATTCTTCCTCCCAGAAGTCTCTCCACCGGTCATCATGACTCTAAACGATGAGGCTCCACGCCATCAACTATCATGTCATCAACTTAGACTTCCATGTTCCTCCCTATTTGATGATTAAAGACCTTGCTCATCAACCTCTGGTAGGTAGCTCCTGCATTTTTGAGCCCGAAGGGCATCCTGATGTAACAATATGTTCCACCCTCCGTGATGAAGGCGGTCTTCTCCTCGTCTTCGGGGTCCATCCTTATTTGATGATATCCACTGAAGGCGTCTAGGAAACTTAGGAGCCCGCATTCGGCAGTTGAGTCTACCAATTGGTCTATTGGTGGGAGAGGGTATGAGTCTTTTGGGCAAGCATCGTTCAAATTTCTGAAGTCGATGCACATTCGGAGCTTACTGCTCCCTTCTTTCGTGGCAATAACCACATTGCTTAACCATTCGGGGTACTTGACCTCCCTGATTACGTCAGCGTCCAATAGGCGCTGGACTTCGGATTTGACAAAGTTACTTTTATGGGCTGAGATGCCCCGTTTCTTTTGCCGGACAGGTTTTGCTTCCGGACTTACTTTGAGACTATGCTGTATTACGCGGGGGTCTACCCCCGGCATATCTTTCGGCGAGTAGGCAAACAGGTCTCTATTCATCAGTAGAAAGGATACAAGTTTTTTCTTGTCACCTTCGGCCAGGTTTTCCCCTATTCGGGTATTTCGGCCTGGGACAAGTTCTACCTCTTCCATTTCTTCCTTCGCGAGATCTTTTGCCTCGCCCTTCTTTGGTTTTCCAGCTGGCAAGGCCTCTGCCTCTACAGTTTGCACACAATTATTTGCTGGAGCTTTTCGTGCCTTGACGAACACTTTCCTTACTTCGCCTGGATCGATGAAAATCTCTGCATCTCCAACCTTGGTGGCGAAGGTGACAGTTAAGTATCTTACATCAGGGCAAATGTGCAAATTTCCCTATGTTTGTCTTCCAAGGATGGCGTTGTATGATGAAGGAACATCCATGACAATAAATCTTGTCATTGTGGAGGCGAATAATTCAGCTGTCCCATCTACTAAAGTTCCTCTCATCATTAGGGGAAGATCAATCCATCCGAGGACGGGCAGTTCGGATGGTCCTACCCCGAAAGTAGGCGAAGTGACGGGCTTGAGGTCGGTGTTGGATATGCCCAAGTTCGGCAACAAATGTGAGAACAGGACGTCGGCGTTTGATCCATCGTCAAGCAACACTCTCTTGACGTCCCAGTTTCCTATCCTTGCCATGACCAACAGCGGATCATCATGAGGGAAAATGATGGTGGAACTATCTTTGCGGGTTAGCTTCTTCGACGGACTTTGATATTCCATCACTGCTATTTCTCCAGCCTTCCTCTTTCTTTCCGAGGAAGGGAGTCCTGTCGTGATTGTTTGTATTATTCTCGTCGGAGGTGGAGGACGCCTTTTTGGACTTCAGTTCCTCCGTCTGTCGGAGTCGTAGTCCTCGTCTTCGGCCTTTCTTTCTTCCTCCCTCCTTCCTTTCGGAGAAGGTATTCGCAGATACCGCCGAAGTTCGCCCTTCTTTATCAGCGACTCTATGTATTTTTTCAATTGGAAACAGTCTTTCGTGTCATGGCCATGGTCGCGGTGGAACTGGCAGAACTTTTTCATGTTCTTTTTATTTTCAGTGGTCATGGCCCTCGGCCGCTGAATCTGGGTCCCCTGTCTCTCCATCGTCATGAGGATGTTGGTCTTCATGGTATTCAGGGGTGTGAACGCTAAGGACTTCTTTCCTTTAAACCTTCGAGGTTGTCCTGCCTGTTCGGCCGGATACCTTGTTTGCTGGCTAGACCCTCCAGCATGGATGTGCTCAGACTTTGGTCCTCCCATTCTCAGCTCCTCGGCTGTCATATGTTGTTCAGCCCTTCGGTAGAATTCTCCCAGCGTGTTCAGGGCATCCTTGGAGAACTCGTAGAAGAGCTGTGAGTCCCGCCAAAGGCCCCGCGTCATGGCGAGGATGCGTATTTCAGGCTGAAAGTCTGGGACACTCAGGGCCTCTCTATTGAACCTTTCGACATAATCGCGAATGGTTTCTCCATTCCTCTGCGCTATGTCGAACATCTGGATGGGCATCTTTGCCGTCGGCCTGCTTCCAATGAATTGTTGAGTGAGGCAGTGGATAGTTCCTAAAACTCCCTGATGGTTCCGGGAGCCAATGAATTATACCACGCTGTTGCTGACCCTGTGAGGGTGACCTCAAAGCACTTGCATAGGGTGGCATCGTCAGCACCATGCAACACCATGCTGCGTTTGTACTTCATCAGATGGGCCTATGGATCAGTTCGGCCATCATAAGTTTCCAGCCGAGGTACCCGGAAGTCACTCGGCATGGCCGCTTCGACCACCGTTCGGGTGAACGGCGATTCATCCCCAGCAAAAGTGTCAAATAGCCTAGTCCATACTGGCTTCCGAGCTACCTGTTTCTCTACTCTCTCCAACCTTGCCAACAATTTCTCCATGAGGAGCACGGCACTGGGCCCTTCGTCCTGGTGCTCTACAAAGGGTGACTGTCGGTGCCTCTTTGTCGACTGACTTCGGACCCGAGGGGATGGCGACCTCACCTCGGGTGACGAACTCCTTTGGCGAGGAGTCTTTGGCTGCTCGTATCCTCTTTGCCTCGCAGGCCGTGCACCGAGGGGTATATTTTCTGTCGAGGATTCATCGCGCGGGTCCCCACTCCCCGAACCGCAATAGATTGACTTCGGGCTTTTCTCCCGAGGGCGTACTGGCAAGGGGGGCCTTTGGGCCTGAATTGGTTGCGGCCACCTTCGGTCTATCTGCTGTGTCACCTCAGCTACAATAGAACGCTGGAAGTCGCGTAGAAAGCTCATGGTTATGACTAGAGGACGCTTTTCCCCGGGCGAGGAAGTCCCTGGTAGGGTTTGCTCAGTGGCTGTTTGGACTTCAGGCGCGGACGGGGACTTCGGAAGTCCCTTGTCCTTGGAACGCCGAGTCTCCACAATGGTGACCTGAGGGAAGTTTCCCACAGACGGCGCCAAATGATGCCCGTGTTGGGTTTCGGGAGCCAAACAGCGCAGCGGAATTTAACCGAAACCCTCCAGGATCCAAGTGAAACGGGGTAAACCGGGTGTTCGAAAATTTTCATACCTAATTTTCGATTGAGATCTCTCACTCAACTGTAGAGTCGAATCACAAAACCTGAACAGTTGACGTGTTCAGGCTCTCTATGGTATCCACACGAGCCTCTCGGGATCACCACGCTTCCACCACATCCCGGTAGATGCGTTTCTCTTGCGCTCGCAGTGCTAGCTTGCGTCCTCCAAGGAATTGCAAGAGAAGAGTGCGGCTGTCCTTTTGGGAGGCTAGGGCAAGGAGACCTGCGAATTTCTCACTAAAAGTTGTATTTATAGTGAGACTCAACTTCCAGGCCTAATGGGTTTCAAAGCCCTAATCCAATTAGGCTTTAATTTCGGGCTTAATAATGGCTCAACTATTGGGCCCATTATTAATACGAAATTAAAGTGAAACCATAACCCAAATAATTAGCCCATGCACTCTAATGATCCAAATAGCTCTATGTGTGCGACCCAATAGGCTCTTACCACGTTGGCAATGATCATAAATCACATTTATGATCATAAGCAATGAGCGGTGTCTAGCAACACATCATTGCTACCCAAGTGACAAGATTGTCGATGATTCGACTAAACCTTTATGATCATCACCGATATATGCCATTGTCCCTTTGTCCAAGATATCAAGACTAAGCATGAGACATGGAATGTGTCACTCTCGTATAGCCCAATCTTTGGTTTCTTGATTACCGAGTAGACCAACTTAAACTGATGACATTGATATCATATATCAACTCATCCGAGCATGGCCATGCATTTTCTAAGTCTCACTCTATCAAGGGGCCCGAAGATATCACTCCCGTTACATAGGAGGGACAAATCCCATCTTGATCATACAAATCCCTCCGCATGATATGTGACATACCCAATGACCTCCTTCAAGTTCACTCAGTTACGAGCAACAAAGGAAAGTATCAAAGTATGTGACTCACATGTAGGGAACCTTGATGATCTTAGGTCGAAGGACTACATATACCATGATCACTATGAGAATCACTTATGACACTCATATAACGATCCATGTAGTGTTCTCATGGTGGGTCGGTCCAGTACACAAGTTCTCCAACTTGTACCCATATGTAGACTACATATCTCATATTAGTCTCCACATATGCTAGTCGTTATGTATTATTGCAACCCGCTCCACAATAATACTAGACCAGGGACGTTTAAGAATATCATTATTCTAGGGTTACAATTATGTTTGTTAAGTTACGCAGAAACAAAACAACAAACATAATTGCTGGATTAATGCCTTAATAAAATATCATGACTCAATGTGCAAAAATACAATCATCTCATGATTGGCTTTTGGGCACAACACTAACAATCTCCCACTTGCACTAAAGCCAATCATCCATGTATCTAATACCGATGGACCTAGAATGGCTATCATGCTTTTGCTGCGTAAGGGGCTTTGTCAGTGGATCAGCAATGTTGCTATCTGTCGAAGTCCTGCATATCCTTACATCACCCCTCTCGATGATCTCCCTGATGAGATGATAGCGTCGGAGTATGTGTTTGGATCGCTGGTGAGATCGAGGTTCCTTAGCCTGTGCGATTGCTCCATTGTTGTCACAATAGAGCTCTATCGGGTCAGTAATGCTTGGAACCACTCCAAGTTCAGTGATGAACTTCTTGATCCAAACTGCCTCCTTCGCAGCATCAGAGGCGGCAATGTACTCAGATTCTGTTGTAGAGTCAGCTACTGTCTCTTGCTTTGAACTCTTCCAGCTCACAGCACCACCACCAATACAAAACACATAACCAGATTGCGATCTAAAATCATCCTTATCGGATTGGAAGCTTGCATCGGTGTAACCCCTTACAACGAGCTCATCTTCACCTCCAAAGACCAAGAATGCATCCTTAGTCCTTCGTAAGTACTTAAGGATGTTCTTAACAGCTGTCCAGTGACTCTCACCGGGGTTCGATTGGTACCTACTCGTCATGCTCAAAGCATATGAGACATCGGGACGAGTACATATCATGGCATACATGATAGATCCAATTGCTGAGGCATATGGAATCTTACTCATGCGCTCTCTCTCCTCAGTTGTACTCGGACACTGAGATCTAGAAAGAGTGATACCATGTGACATGGGCAAGAATCCTTTCTTGGAATCTTGCATGCTAAACCTCTTTAGCACCTTGTCAATATATGTACTTTGACTTAGGCCAAGAAGCTTTCTAGATCTATCTCTATAGATCCTGATGCCTAACACATAGGCTGCTTCACCCAAGTCCTTCATAGAGAAACATTTCCCTAGCCAAGTCTTCACAGACTGTAGCTCAGGAATGTCATTCCCGATGAGTAGTATGTCATCTACATACAACACCAAGAAGACAATAGCGCTCCCACTAACCTTCTTGTAGACACAAGGTTCATCTTCATTTTTGATAAAACCAAACTCTTTGATTGCATCATCAAAACGAAGATTCCAACTTCGAGAAGCTTGCTTCAGTCCATAAATGGACCTTTGCAACTTGCACACTTTATTGGCATTCTCAGGAGTGACAAAACCCTCAGGTTGTGTCATGTACACATCCTCAAGTAGCTTTCCATTTAGGAATGCAGTTTTGACATCCATTTGCCATATCTCATAATCATAGTGTGCAGCAATAGCAAACAAAATTCGGATGGATTTAAGCATAGCAACTGGTGAAAAAGTTTCATCATAGTCAATACCATGAATTTGCTTGAAACCTTTTGCAACCAATCGTCCCTTAAAGGTAATCACATTACCATCCATGTCAGTTTTCTTCTTGAAAACCCATTTGCACCCTATGGGTTTTACCCCTTCAGGTGGGTCAACCAAAGTCCATACTTGGTTTTCATACATGGATTCCATCTCGGATTTCATGGCCATTAGCCACTTCTCAGAGTCAGGCCCCGACATAGCTTGTTGGTAGGTTGTGGGCTCATCCTGATCCATGAGCATCACATCACCGGTGTGAGTCACAAGAAATCCATATCTCTCGGGCTCACGCCGAATCCTACCAGACCTACGTGGGCTCTGTGCTACAGGAACAGACTCTTGAACCACAACATCTTGTGGTGTCTGTTCAGGTTCCATTTCAGGTTCGATGTCTCCTTGTTGTTCTTGAATTTCTTCAAGTTCTACTTTCCTCCCACTAGTTCCTTTAGAGGTAAACTCTTTCTCCAAAAAGACACCAGTTCGCGCAACAAACACTTTTTGCTCAGAAGGATTGTAGAAATAGTAACCCTTTGTTTCTTTGGGATACCCAACAAAAAGGCATTTTTGAGATTTGGGCCCTAGTTTGTCAGAGGATTGACGTTTCACATAAGCGTCACAGCCCCAAATCTTCATAAAAGACAAATTGGGACGCCTCCCACTCCATATCTCATATGGTGTCTTTTGAACCGATTTAGATGGAACTCGGTTTAGTGTAAAAGCGGCTGTCTCTAGAGCATGTCCCCAAAAGGAGTTTGGAAGGTCAGCTTGACTCATCATAGAGCGAACCATGTCTAACAGAGTTCGATTTCTCCTTTCAGATACACCATTCCATTGAGGTGTACCTGGTGGAGTGAGTTGTGATACTATACCACACTCCTTCAGATAGTCAAGGAATTCTCGATCCAAGTACTCTCCACCTCGATCTGATCGAAGCACTTTGATACTCTTCCCGAGTTGATTCTCTACTTCATTCTTGAATTCTTTGAACTTTTCAAAGGATTCTGACTTGTGTCTCATAAGATACACATAGCCATATCTGCTGAAGTCATCAGTGAAAGTAATGAAGTATTGGAAACCTCCTCTAGCTTGTGTAGACATAGGGCCACATACATCACTATGTATGAGTCCTAGTAAGTCATTAGCCCTTTCACTTTGCCCTGTGAATGGGGCTTTGGTCATCTTGCCCAACAAACATGACTCACATGTCTCATATGATTCAAAATCAAATGAGTCCAAGAGTCCATCCTTATGGAGCTTGGATATGCGGGTCTCATTTATATGGCCCAAGCGACAGTGCCAGAGATAGGTCGGGTTTGAATCATTTAATCTGACCTTCTTGGTATTCACATTATAGATTGTATCTTCGAGGTCTAGAACATACAACCCATTGCTAAGTTGAGCACTACCATAAAAGATTTCATTCAAATAAATAGAACAACATTTGTCCTTTATTATAAATGAAAAACCTTTCTTGTCCAAACAAGAAACAGAAATCAAATTTCTACTAATAGTAGGCACAAAGTAGCAGTTGTCTAATTCTAAAACTAATCCACTAGGTAAAGTGAGAACATAAGTCCCTACGGCTAAGGCAGCAACCCTTGCTCCATTTCCAACACGTAGGTCCACTTCACCTCGGGCCAATCTTCTACTTCTACTTAGATCCTGCACATTTGCACAAATGTGAGATCCACATCCAGTATCCAATACCCAAGATGAGGAAGTAGAAAAGTTAGCCTCTATAACAAAAATACCTGAAGTGGAAGTCTTACTTCCCTTTTCCTTAGCAAGTTCTTCAAGATAGAGCTTGCAATTGCGCTTCCAGTGTCCAGGTTGCTTACAATGGAAGCACTCCCCTTCCTTTGCCACACCACCCTTTGGTTTCAGTGCAGCTGAAGAAGAACTAGCATTGGACTTTCCATTAACTTTTATCCTTCTTCTTGTTGGCTTTTCCCTTTCCCTTGCCCTTTTGAACCATAAAAATGGGCTTAGCCTTCTTAAGGTTTTGCTCAGCAGTTCTCAACATGTTGAGTAATTCAGGAAGGGACTTGTCAAGGTCGTTCATGTTATAGTTCATGACGAACTGACTGTAGCTTTCAGGCAACGATTGCAAGACTACATCGATAGCCAACTCTTTCTGAAGAGCAAATCCCAAATTCTCAAGATTCTCAATGTACCCAATCATCTTGAGCACATGAGGACCCACGGGACTTCCCTCAGACATCTTGCACTGAAACAATGCCTTAGAGGTCTCAAACCTCTCATGCCTAGCTTGCTCTTGGAAAAGCATTTTGAGATGTTCGATCATATCGAATGCCCCCATGTTCTCATGTTGCTTCTGAAGCTCAGATTCCATGGTAATAAGCATGAGGCATGCAACATCCAAAGCATCATCAGAATGCCTCTTGTGAGCATCCCTTTCAGCTCTTGGAGCAGTGGCAGCAGGCTCATTCGGAATGGGCTGCTCTAGGACATAAGCCTTTCTCTCTTGCTTGAGGACTATCCTCAAGTTTCGGTACCATTTGAGAAAGTTGGTCCCATTCAGTTTTTCCTTCTCAAGGATCGATCGCAACGAAAGTGTCGATGTGTTTTGTGCCATGGTTATCTACAACAGTAAATATGCAGTGTAAGAGTCATGTATTTTAATTCATTTAATAAGGACTTTTATTAAACGATACTCCCACTATTTTCCTCAAAATAATAACCCTCGATATTATTTCGGAACACCTCGGCGCTAAGGTATTCTAGTGGGCCAAGATCCATATTTGATCACAACCTGAGTCAGCTTTGGCTTTTCTCTCAAGTTACAGCTATTTAGGTAGGCAACTCCTTTGCATCTTATGCAATTGCCAATTGCATCTTATGCAACTCTTGGATAGTTGGGTGAACAACACTTGTCCAAGCTCATCTCATGAGCTTAAGCCCAACTCTATGCCTCTAAGTCCCTAATCCTATTAGGATGACTTAGTTAAGTCGAACCCAAAGTTAGCAGTTTGGATATCACTATTATCCCATCGCGCCTTACCAAGATGAACATAGGTGCTTTGCTTTGGCAAACCCACCTAATGTTGATCAAAGTCTTGACGAGTGCCAACATTTGGAAGGCATCACATTTAATGACTTAATATTTGTTTGAGGGATTTTTCTTTTGATCTCACCAATTTGTTATCTCCGGTTGTCTTATACATGCATCACATACAAATATAAAACATGCATCTCATGCTTACAAGAAATAAACGTGACATGGTTATAGCCCAAACTATGCGATATTCTCAAGCCAATGAGAATATCATAAAAGCCTAAGAAAAGAAAAGAGTCTTCACAAGCTCCTTCTCTTCCTTTCTTGGTTGCCCTTTTGTTGTCACCTCCTTGGACAAACCACCTTGGATGATCCTTGGACATACCACCTTGGATGATCCCATAATGCACCATTACATCAATAATAGAAACCTCGAGTTACATTCGAGGGGAGTAAGGTGAGAAGAGAATGTACAATGAGAGTGATAAGAAAAGGCACGACTCGCAGGCCGTATTTACAAGTACAACCAATCAAGGGCTATAACCATGCACCATGCTTCAAACACCAATCAGCATATCATGTCAAATCTCATTCAACAAAGATGCATGCCAATTTTCGTGTGTTGATTAACCAGTTTTTATTTATGTGGCGCTTCGCATACGGCGGTCCCGCTGGCCTGTCAGTGGGCGGTGGTTCCGCTGACCGGTCAGCGGACGAGGTCAAGGGGAGCCGCCCTTGCGGGGGGCGTGGGGGGCAGCGCCCCCCTGCGCAAAAAATTTTCTTACAATTGCTTAGCCCGAAATCTTGTATTTTGAGAAAGTAGGCACCCGAGACTCCTCTATTCGAGCCACCAAAAATACCTTACTTTTGGTGCCCGAACAGGCCGAATCCGAACAAAGCTAGGGTTTTTGCAACTATTGCAAGAATCCTAATCCATATAGGTATCTCATACCATTCAATTTGAGATTAATCTCATTAACCAATTTGTGTCGTTTCTTCATATATCTCATATGTTCATTACGAATTCCAGTTTCATGCATCTTGAATCAATCTAATTAATCATGGCCGAAAAGCAACCGAACACATAGCATCATGCGATTCAACACTCAATCCCGATTTAGGGTTTCACCAGTAGCTCTGATACCACTGTTGGGTTTCGGGAGCCAAACAGCGCAGTGGAATTTAACCGAAACCCTCTAGGATCCAAGTGAAACGGGGTAAACCGGGTGTTCGAAAATTTTCATACCTAATTTTCGGTTGAGATCTCTCACTCAACTGTAGAGTTGAATCACAAAACCTGAACAGTTGACGTGTTCAAGCTCTCTATGGTATCCACACGAGCCTCTCGGGATCACCACGCTTCCACCACGTCCCGACAGATGTGTTTCTCTTGCGCTCGCAGTGCTAGCTTGCGTCCTCCAAGGAATTGCAAGAGAAGAGTGTGGCTGTCCTTTTTGGAGGCTAGGGCAAGGAGACCTGCGAATTTCTCACTTAAAAGTTGTATTTATAGTGAAACTCAACTTCCAGGCCTAATGGGTTTCAAAGCCCTAATCCAATTAGGATTTAATTTCAGGCTTAATAATGGCTCAACTCTTGGGCCCATTATTAATACGAAATTAAAGTGAAACCATAACCCAAATAATTAGCCCATGCACTCTAATGATCCAAATAGCTCTATGTGTGCGACCCAATAGGCTCTTGCCATGTTGGCAATGATCATAAATCACATTTATGATCATAAGCAATGAGCGGTGTCTAGCAACACATCATTGCTACCCAAGTGACAAGATTGTCGGTGAATCGACTAAACCTTTATGATCATCACCGATATATGCCATTGTCCCTTTGTCCAAGATATCAAGACTAAGCACGAGACATGGAATGTGTCACTCTCGTATAGCCCAATCTTTGGTTTCTTGATTACCGAGTAGACCAACTTAAACTGATGACATTGATATCGTATATCAACTCATCCAAGCATGGCCATGCATTTTCTAAGTCTCACTCTATCAAGGGGCCCGAAGATATCACTCCCGTTACATAGGAGGGACAAATCCCATCTTGATCATACAAATCCCTCCGCATGATATGTGACATACCCAATGACCTCCTTCAAGTTCACTCAGTTACGAGCAACAAAGGAAAGTATCAAAGTATGTGACTCACATGTAGGGAACCTTGATGATCTTAGGTCGAAGGACTACATATACCATGATCACTATGAGAATCACTTATGACACTCATATAACGATCCATGTAGTGTTCTCATGGTGGGTCGGTCCAGTACACAAGTTCTCCAACTTGTACCCATATGTAGACTACATATCTCATATTAGTCTCCACATATGCTAGTCGTTATGTATTATTGCAACCCGCTCCACAATAATACTAGACCAAGGACTTTTAAGAATATCATTATTCTAGGGTTACAATTATGTTTGTTAAGTTACGCAGGAACAAAACAACAAACATAATTGCTGGATTAATGCCTTAATAAAATATCATGACTCAATTGTGCAAAAATACAATCATCTCATGATTGGCTTTTGGGCACAACACTAACAGCCCGGTAGCATATTCGTCATGTGACATTGTGACTTCGGGAGAGACTTCCTGAGAGGGTTAGGAGGTCCCCTGTGTGTTTTTCTGAGGAGGAGCCTCCGACGCCCAAGTCAGTGGCCTGAGAGGAGATAGAGGAGGGACAAAGAGGAATAGATGGCCTTGCCTTTGTGTGTTTTCTCAGGGGAGAGAAGGTCCAATGCTTTGTCAGGGCGTGTTTCCTGGTATTTATAGGAGTGCCTAGCCCGTTCAGATCATGACACGTGTTCAGTCAGATGTCCTCTGTACTTTCGGGCGTAGGGAACATGTAGCCGCTTATAGGCTCTTTGAGCCTTGGACTGAGACAGGCTCTGATAGGACTCGAACGGCGTCGGCGCGTCAGACCGCCGTTTGAGGCGGCGTGTAGCGCCTGTGGTGACATGTCAGAGGCTCCTTAAATGCTCGTGCCGTACTCCCGAGGTTCTTTGGACGAGGTCGTCCTTCGGTACGAATGCCCTCCTTCGGGAATTATGCCCGTGTTTCGGGGACTTCCTTGGTTCGGGGGTTCCGCCTTCGGGGAGGGTCTCTCCTGCTTGGGATAGCTGGTCTTTTATCCCCGAAGGCGATCCGTTCGGTCCCCCGAGGGAGCCGGCAACACCTCTAATGTTTCTGGCATTCTAGTCGAGGTCATGGGTTCGGGGCGTTCAGCTTCGCTCCTTCCGAGGTCAGTGTTAGCGCCTCCTTCGGATGACGCCAGGTTTCCCGTCCACGCTTTTGGCAGGAAGTATGTAGTGAGAGAGGCGATAGCCCTTCGGCTATCACAAGCGAAGAGAGACAATCGATGTAACAAACACGACTGATCACCATTAGCTTAATGAGACATGTCACATGATGTGAAAATAGAGGGCACGCCTCTTGACACTGGCAGGCCAATATCGCCTATCCCGAAGTGATGCGATTGCCTAATCAGAAGATAGGATAATTCACTGACAGAAGGCAGGAATGAAAAATATTGAAGAAATTATATCCCCTCACCTCCGAAGGTGTGACTTCAGCTAGAAGGATAATTTGAGCTGAGAGCACGAAATAGCTCCTTCAGTACCGAAGGTGTGACCTTACCAAAGAATAAGAAGCTGGTTCAGAACAACATCCTTGTAAAGGGCTTGAGACAGAGTGCAAAAACCCTCGGAGAATGCCGAGAATGATACTTCGGCAAGAAAGCGGGGTCTTTGCCCGAAAGAGCCAGCAAGGGTAAGATCTCTTGGCCAAGGCATAGCTTCAGCTTCTTATTACACACTCCCAATTGACTAATGCCGAAGACACAACTTCGGCTTATCCGAGGGGGGCATGCGATAGCCAAAGGGCTATCGCGCTTGAAATCTCCTGATTGGTTAACTTGACGCCACCCTCGGTGGAAACTTAACCCCAACCTCGGGGAATTCTACGCACCACCCTCGGAAGTTAACATGACCAACTTTGGGAAAGGTGTCTTCACCACCCTCGGATTTTCAAAGCTACCGACTTCGGAAAACTAGATCCACCATCCTCAATAAACTAAAAAGTCTCCCAAAGATGACCAACTCTTCCAAAGGGCCTTCCCCGATAGCCCTCGAGGAAAATCCTTGCCCGTAGGGGTCTCACACTCTGAAGGGGTCTTACGGAGGTACGACAAAGAGACCTCGCACACGCCCCTGCCCTCTCGCTAGAATAGCCTACAGCCAGTTGGGGAAACCTGCCTCCGAAGGTACGGATTAGATCTGAGCGAACATGTGTTATGATATGGACAGGTTGTATCAAACGGCCTCCTCCCTACACCCTCTTATAAATACTTAGGAGAACCTTGGTAAGAACATACAGGACTTTCTCTTTTCCCTGCTCTCTGCTCTTTACTACTACTCTCACAAATACTGACTTGGATATCGGAGGCTCTTCTCACGGAAACACATTCCAGGGAGCTTCTAACCCTTGTTCTTCAAAGTCTTGCAGACACCTTCACATCAAAAGTCTCTCCTTTAAGCCAACATGTCATATAACAAAGATGCCGCCGGACATCAGTTTACATCTCTACAAATGAATATGTCCTACCACAATAGCCATTTTCACAGTTTGTTAATCAGGTTTCAAAAATTCATTGTGGGAAAAGGGACAAGTGCGGGCCATGATTGCTGGTGGGCCTCTATGTCCCATGTTTACTGGTAGTTAATTATGATTTATTCGTTCCATCCTCTCCTCTCCCAACAATTTTCCAAGTGTTAAAGATGGAGCCTCTTTTCTATTTGTTTGAATTTCTCTACATCACATTAAACAAAACGATACAAAAGAATGATCAATATTTAATCATACACGACAAAAATTTGAACGAAGCAGAGCAATTCAAGGAGACCGATGTATATACTCGTCATGTTCAATGGCGGATGGCGGCGTTCTGGTGGCGGAGGCGGTCGGAGCCCTGATGTGTCCCACCATGGAAACCTGCAGGGCCTCCTCCTCATATGCTCGCCGCTCCAGCTCCTCCATTTTCGCCTTTTTCTTCACCTTGACAAGCATCGCCACTAGAAGTAAACCCAGCAGGAACGCCCCCAACGCCGCCCCGATGGCGCTGACTACCACCATCCTCCACCGGCTTACCTTCCTCCGAACCGGCACCGAGGGTGGTGACTCGATCACCAGCCCGAAGTGGCCCTGCTTGCTCGTGATGCAGACGTTCGGAGATTCCTCTTTTCTCAAGGCAACTCTTCCGTCCCCGGCAAAGCTAGCACACAAAGGCCTGATTCCGGGAGCCTTGGAGTGGGAAACATTGGTGAAGTTGCCGAAATCGATCGTGATGGGTCTATCTCCGGCGAAGATCCCGAGCGCGTAAAAGTTACTGAAATTCCCATCGCCATTATAGGCCAGAAGCCCGAGCACAGGGGAGACTAGCTGATAACCCGACAAATCGTAGTTGGCGTAGTAAATTGAAGACCAATTGTAACCAAGATTTTGCCGGACGATCAAGACCCGCTCGACGCACGGTTTAGCGACAACGCCAACACCCAGATGGAATTCTTTGAGCTCCGCACCGTACCGGGTCAAGCTGCCACATCGGAATCTGGCAGTGTCGACTTCAATGCCAGACAGATTCGCCGGCAAATCTACCGGACGAACGGCTCCTGTTCTGAACCGTCTGAAATTGAATGACTTGAAGGTGTAGTCTCTGATGAAGAGATCAAGAAGGCGAGCAGATTTGACGGACTGAGCACAAGTACCAACCAGTACCGAGGCCGAGGAAAGAATCAGCAGTACCGCGAGGGAGAAGAGAGCGCCCATGTGAAGAGCGGGGAGGTCTCTGCTTTTGGGTACCAGGACTTGGAACTAGAAAGTGGAAGAAACAGTTTACTTGAAATGTCGGTTGGAAGTTATTGATGTGTCTGATGCTTTGGATTGAAGTGAAAGGAAGTGGAAAAGGAAATGTTTTTAAGTTGTAAATGATTATAGACGCGTGTTTTCTTACAGGGGGCGTGTAAGATGAAGCGCAGGTGGCTGTGGAGGTTGCCATGATGGCTTTTCTTTGCTTCTTGTTTGATCGGATCAAAGCGTTGCCTGGTTGGCAGTCTAGTCCACGATGATCGCTAAGTCATGTGATATATACATGTGGATTTCGCTTGTATAACATATTAGTATGGGTTGGCAACCGGATTTGCTCCAGCTAATGGAAACAGACTCTATAAAGAAATAAAACTAAACGCTAGGTTTAGAAATCAGGGGCAAAAATGAGATGTACACTATGTTCTATGCATGTTGGTGAAGGCTAGATTAATGGTAGACCTAAAGATATAACATGAGTTGGGAGAGGTGTACATCAAACTTGATGTTGCGGGTCCAAGTATTGGCAAGTGAATGCAAGGATTTAAGATAGAGCAACTGAGACTCAGAACAATGCTGGTTTGGGCCTACGTCTATGAAAGAAGCTTATCAAACAGCGAATTCACTTGTGTGTACAAAGAAAAAAAGAGACCATGTTCATGTATTTTGGTTTAGATGTTCGAATTGTCGATATTGAGATTGTGACAGCACCTTGAAATTTGGAGTTGATGTTTTCTCGGGCACCAAATTTGTGCCCGGTAGGTTGCTTATAATTATTTTTAGGTTTTGTGTCTGTAAGGAAGTATAAGTTGGTCTATATTTAGTTTTCCTATTTTTTATTCAAGTACAACATAAATACAAACTTGTTATATTAGAGTTTTGATTATGAGAGAATGTTAACTATTTGAGGGCGAACTCTTGGGATCATAGGGGTATGTAGTACAAGACTTGTAGGAGTGCTATTATAATCTTGCTTTTAGCATAATCTCTACATTTTATTGAGTGAATTTGTTTCATTGATGGCTATAGAATAGTTAAGAGTTTTTGGACCTAAAGTACTTAAGAGCTCATACATTTAGGATGCATAGTTAAGAGCTAAACCATGTTAAATCTCTACGGGCTTATTTTAATCATGTTAGTTTCCTTCCATGGTGGTTGATTGATTGATTTCTTTCCAACCATGGTATTAGAGTCATGAAGTATCCAACAAGTTATTTGATTTGTGACTTCGGCCCAGTTCGAATTGCCTTACAACTGCTTAAGTAACCTAACCTATGCTAGTTCCTGAGTTGCCCATGACTTGTTGAATAGGCCCACTTATTCGCCCCTCATTTTTTGATTAATTACACCCATATGCCACTTTACCCATATCAAGAGTAACCAAGAATCACCCCTACTCCTTGGCCCATAACTGCTCCCAACCACTGTTCCCTATGTATTTGAGCTAACCAGCTCTTCCATTTCCTTTTGCCGATTGGGACCATTAGCGAAGGCATCTCTGCTGAAGGGGTAGCCAAAATCTGTGCTTGAATGACAGCATTGCATGTGAGCCACCTAATGATTCTCCATCTCAATCACCAGCCTCAACATCACCTATTGGAAAGGAAGCTACGTAGTGTCCTTATCCCAATGGGGTCCTCCCAAGAAGACTATGAAACCAGAATCCCACACTAGTTGCAGTTGCCTAGTTAATTACTTGTCCCATTTTAAAACATTTCATGCATTTAGTTTTTTTATCAAATATGTAGCATGCATGCATTTACAGCAACTTGACTTTCATCTTTAGAAAATAAATCAAATCGCTGTTGTGGCTTTTACAAAAAATAAATAAACCACATGTCAAAGCATAAAACACGATGAAGTTAACTACAAGCAATAACTGTGCACATGCATCATTATACAAATAAAGACTATGCATATGCCTAAAAGCATTGAAAATACTACTTGGCCTAGAGACATAAGTGGCTAAACTAGAATATAGAAGTATACCGAAAGCGACTAATGAGATCCAATTCTTTCTATGTCCTTCTTTGTGCCACTAGCCTTTACAAGGCTGCAAACCAACTATAGTTAGCACAAATGACTTAACTAGTAAAACCATAATCAATAACAATAGTTAGCACAAACAACTTAAACAGTAAAACTAGAATCAATAACAATTCACCAGGTGGTTACCTGTATGGAAAATACAAGCTCGACAACCCTCCATAGTCGCTAGCTTCTTATAGATAAAATCTGCACAACAACACTAAAAGGAGTAAAAATTTAAAAATTTCCAGTAAGGGATTTTGCTACCTACAAAGAAAAACATGATGATGCACACACACATGCACACATATATATAATATAAATTCTATTGCACGTGTTTATAGTCTGAGGGCTAACATATGCACATATATTTGTGACTCTTGGGACCTCACCTCTTCCCAGACCTCAAAGGGACGTCACCCCATACCTAGTGAGTTTTAGACCCTAACTAACTCCTAGCAAGCCTTGGCTTGCCGGTGTTTCTAGTGAGCTAAGCTCACCAAATAACCTTTCTTTTGTTATTGCATAGATGAACATGGTGGAAGCTGCTTGCTTTAGTTCCAAGAAACTCTGTAAATGTACTAAGCTCTCACATAGTACCCCGATCCATTAGCTCACCTAGGCAACTATAGTACTAAGCTTTAACCAGCTAGGCCCATTAGGCTCCTACTTAGTGTCTCGAACTAATAAGCTCGCTAATATCACCATGGTACTAAGCCTCGCCCATCTAACGTGCCAAGAATGCACTAAGCTTTCACTTGTGTCTCGAGTCACAACTCAGCTAGGTTATAAGTGCACTAATCTTTCATACATGGAGATCCAACCATTACTTGGTTCACCCTATTATGGTAAGATTTCCTGTGGATGGACATAACTTACTAGGCCCCAAAGAACCACACATGTACTTTAGGGTTTCACATTGGTACCTTGAGCTCTATAGCTTACTTGGTCCACTAATGGTCACTAAGCCCCATTAGCATGCCTAATGGCTCATATTGTAGTACTTGTGGTTCTTTAACATCTTGATGTGCACTTTGGATCGTTAAATCCTTATTGAATTTGCCTATCCTCGAGGAGAATCTTGGTAGTTCCAAGGTCCCTTGAGGCTTCCTAAACCTCTAGGCAACTTAAAAACCTCTTGCCCATCCCTCGGAGCCTTTATATATGAAATTAGCTCTTCAGGGCACTGGGGGCCGTAGCCCTAGTTTTTAGGACCACAACATTGGTGCATTGGGTTGCACCAGAGTGCCTTATGGCTGCAGCCTTTCTTATTTTTTCCTGGGATCGTGGCCCTAGGGTCCTAATCTCAACTGTAGCAAAACTTGTCTATAGCCATTTTGAGGGCTTCAAATGCCACCTAAACTTGCATACCTAGCTATCACAACCTCCAAATTTTCTTAACTACTAAAATAGGACCATTCCATGCCAAACTAACCAAGCAAAAAATGTTTAATTCCCCCACCCAAGAGCTTGATTTTTACTAGTCCATTATAAGAAAAATTTATAACCTATGCATATCTTCCAAACTACTTATAAACATTCAACAAGCAACTAAGACATGCATCAAATGAATATAATAATTGAATCCCCTACCTAAATTGATACAAATTTAGCAAGATGAAGCATCCACAACAACGAAGAAGGGTTCCACTAGGATATCCTATTGTTCCAAGCAAATTCAACATATAAGGCATCAAATCACCCTCAAACAAGCTAGACCCAAGCCCATACAACCTGAAAAAATCAAGAATAACCAAAAATTAATAAGGAAGAAGCATACCTAAGATCATCAACCAAGAAAAATGCCATCCAAGATCTCTTACACCAAAACTATGAAAAGATTTGCTATTTCTTGCAAGGGCACCTCATGAGACTTTAATTTCCACCAAGAATTGATATTTTGGCTGAGATTTAGGCATGGATTTCTAAAGGAGAGCTATGAGTTTCCAAGGTTAGGGATGATGAATAGTGGCCTCCTAAAGCTTACAAATGTGTTTTTAAAACCAAAATTAGAAAGCCCTCCCCCAACCTTTGTTATTTCTGCAAAAGAACCTTATACTTAAAGAGTAACACTAGCTTATGAAATTTTGTCATAAACTTTGCTTTCTTGTCACTTAGTTCCAGAATACTTGTGAGCTTTAAAACCATTCCTATCACTTGCAGTGAAAAATGACCTTTTTTTTCCCCCGGTGACACTTTGGTGCAAAAATGAATTAGGAACTATCCACCATTCTAGCCACTTAATTGACTTGAAAAAATAAACTAATTGAGTCATTTAATTAGAAATTTAACTTATTAAATAAGTCTTACCTGACCATTGGAGGTTGGTTGCCTAAAGGGCCAAAACAAGCTATTTGGGGTTTGAAGCTCTAGACACATATAACGGCGAGTCACCATTTGAATCCTTGAGGCGCAGGGATTGAGAAGGGGTAAAGTCTCCAAGGCTAGTCATGCAAGATCAGATGACACAGAGCAGGAGCTAGGCAAGAGGGTGAGGAATGGCCTCACATGTGGCTAGGATGAGTTGTGCAAAAGAGATTGCATGTGATAGTTGTAGGGATCATGTGGGCTTGGCCCAGAAGCTTGGTGAACCTAAAACTGGTGGCCTACACACAAAGACAATGTGAGATCCCTAGGATGTGTCCCAGAGGGAAACCTTCTAACACTCAAGTCAAGTTTTCGATGAGCAAAGATTGGTAGAGATGAGTGAAGAGTCCAAATGTCATACCTTGGGATTAGTGTTTGGGGGAGGGGGAGTTCTGAGCTATTTGTTCTGGCATAGAAATCTTGTAGCTTATCTAGTAATTACAGGATACTATTTTCATGCAAGGCAAGGTTTCCTTGTAAATGTATTTGGGCCTCCATGTTGGCCTTAACAGGAACTCTTTACTGGTTGTAGGGCCCATGTTAGGCCTATTTCCTATCAATGGGTCCCTCCCCTCAATAAATTATGGGCTAAGGGTCGTGCATTTTCTTAAAAATTGTCATCTTTTAGAAGGGAGGTGTGCATATATTTTGGGGAGGGGGTGCAAACCTTCCCTTTTGTTGTCAAGTTAATGCGCCTTATGCAGTGTTATTTAAGTGGAATGTGCAATGCCTTTCCTATTTGCTTCTTGGGGAAGTTGGGAAAGCGTCATCATTTAGTGGCCAAAAAATTTTCCATGATTGTAGTGAACGTTTCAAGGAGAAAACCCAAGAGTTAGAGGTTTTGTTATATATACTATGAGGGTTTTCACCTCATATTTTTCACCATTTGACTATTTTACCTTGCTACTATTCTCGAATTTCTGCGCACTTTCTTGCTTACTGCTTACTCGCTGTCAGACTTCCTATTAAAGTTATCCTCTTTCCACCAACGTTTCTTTTGGTACTTCTGGTTGGGGTTGTTTTTTTTTTGGGTTTTTTTGCCACTATCGACCGTTTCTCCACCGCCCTATTGTGTTGGTAACAGCCTTGATATCTTGCACAATAGTTTCTTTATATGGTGTCTCTAAAATTATTGTCCAAGGCTACTGCTAGTGAGGTTGATTCTTCAAAGGCATTATTTTTCACCAATGTAGAGGTGTTGAAGAGGGGTTGTGACACAACATGACGAGGGTACTTTGGCAATGAATCTCCGTCGGTACTACTAGCTTAATGGATCTTGGCCACCCTTTCTCATGATAAGGCATTGAGGGATGGGACCTAGAGGGTGGCAGCAAGAAAACTGATGTCATTACTATCTTCATCAACCAGCTCCAGGTGGGGCTTCATTTGCCTCTTAAACTGTTGGTGGAGCAGATATGTAAGCTTTATCAGATTTTGCCATCATAGTTGATGCCAAACTCATTCACTCACATCAACAAGTTTATCATTTTCTATAAAATGGTGAGGGTAACCCTTCTGCTAGAGGTTTTTCTCCAGCTTTATATGCTAGATTTAAAGAAGGATGCCAACTTCTTCCATATTGCCCCCACCAACTGAGGAGGGAACAAGTCCTTCGCCTTCGTGTCCTGCAAGGACTATTGGGTGGGATGGAAGGAGCACTTCTTCTTCACACTAAGGGAATAGGCATGGGGGTTCCCCTACTAGTTTGTTGATACTCTACAACAGGCACTAGTTCAACTGTTGCCGATATGTGATGGCTCGTAGGGTCATCGCTTGTACTTTGGGTTAGTAACATGGCTAGAGTCAGTGGTGGGGAACAACAATTTTATGCAGTTGTTCCCTATCCATTACATGGATTGATGAGATCACCCTCAGGTAGGTGAGGATCAGCAAGGCCCATCGGACTTACTCAGACATGGGGACCCCTTCTAACTAGGAGGAGGTTTAGGAAAAGCTACTGGTAGAAGCCTATAAGATTGCTTCCAAGGCATAGTGAAGCCCTTTGAATCCTAAGAGTTGTGTTATGGATGGTTGCTATATGTTCCATTTGCTCTTTGTGTGAATCTTCAGTGCCTAATTGGATTTTGCGCTTTTTGTAGGGATGAATAGCTGGGCTAAGTAATTCATAAAAAGGTGTAACAAAATTGTTGATGCCTTGGCCAATGCTTGGAAGATCAACATTCTTCTTGCTAGCAAGGCACATGCTACAGGGGCCATCTCTTCTAGGCCAGCCACCGAGGTGATTGAGTTACCTGAGTCCCCTTCGGAGGTTGAATTGACCTGTAAGAGGTCGCACCCTACGGACCCATTAGGAAATGATGCCCTTCATGACAATGGTTGTGGTAGGGCATCAGTAAAAAAATTTTCCACACTAGTTTTGTGGACTTGACATTATTTTGTGCTAACTTTGGATCTTTTCATATACCTACCAAAAAGAAGTGCCCAAGGACACCCGGGCACCTTTTTGTTGTGGACCCATAATCGGTGGTGGTGTCCTAAAAGAAAAAGGTAGCTATGGATATGTCCTAGAAAAAAAGGCGGTAAAAATGGCATCCTAAAAGTAAAAGGCAACCCTAAGGTCATTAAAGAAGGGGCCAACTTCTCTGCTTCCCCCTCCTACTTAGATTTCAATGAGGGTGGTCCCCAAGAGGGCATCTTTTGCTTGAGGAGGGATACCATAGATGGCAGTGGATGAGCACTTCCAGCCTCACAACTTGATCCCTATGTGAAGTCAAGTGCAAAGGCAAACTTGGCACTGAAAGAGGTCGTGCTTGACCAGGTCTTTAACCTTTAGCGGTTGGCTGGCGTTAATGAGTTAATCCTCAAGGATTGGACAGGTATTACTCACCGTATTCTTAAGGGGTTAAAGACCCCCAGGGATCAGCACTTCCTTGCTAACCCTCCTCAGGCAAAGAGTGCGTACTTGATAAGTATAGGCTACAGCTTTCTCCAGGCATATTCTTGTCCAAGTCATTAGTCTTTGAAGTGCTTTCTCCATTGATTATAAAAATTTTAGTTTTGGAAGCCGGTGATTTTCACCTATAGTATGGGGGAATAATGGGCGGCTCGTGAGAAGGCTCTGCATTCCTATTTTGAGGTTTCATGTTGTGAGATGGACTCTGTGAAGAATGAGCTAAAAAGTAGATGCACCACTCAGAGTGCTCTTGCGAATGAGCTCAAGCTAATGAAAGAGACGAAGGAGGTAGGAAAGCTGAATGATGCTCTTAAATCAGCCAAGGAGAATGAAGTAGAGGCTTGAAAGGAGGCTGATTGCTAGGTGGCCTTGTTGAAGGCGAAGGAGTCAAAAGTTGATGCTGTCGAGCAGAATCTACTGATGGATCAACATACGCCATTGGGCCTAAGGACCGTTCATGGTAAAGCCAGCTCTAGCTCGATCATGGCTACGATGCCCCTCATGGAGCTAATCATGGCTAATGCTTGAATGAAGAAGTTATGCTCGTGCCATCAGAAGGTGGAGAAAAGGCATGGAGGACCGCCTTCTAGGAATTCAAGGAAGGTTTCCTTTCATGCCACTTTCAGGTGGAGTGAGCTAATCTGAACCAAAATCTTTTTTTCCTCTTAGCCTATGAGGATTTGGGCTTGGATTATGGGTGTTGGCCGATGGAAGAGAAGGTTGAGATTCTTACCTTCGATGAGGATGTGTTGGTGATGGACCTTCATAAGGACCTTCTTCCCGATGATTTTTAAAAGGTCTTATGGCCAACCCCCTCCAGCATCCCCTTGAAATCCTTCCTGCCTTTTTTAATTTTTGAAACTTTGTAATTGTTTCCTAAGTTAATGAATACTTTTTTTATTTAGTATTTTTATCTTCGTCTACAATTTTTGTGTATACGCCTTTTCTGTTGTTATGAATTTGTGTATGAAAGTAGCCTCTATGACAACAATATAAGTTGGCATTCACAGACTAAGTTAAGTGTAAAGAGATACTTTAGCCGTTGTAGGGACCTTAGGTCTTCATGTGATTAAGTAGCCTTTATAGGCCTTTTTAGATAAGGCATTGGCCTTTAAGTGATTGAGAAGCCATAATAGGCTATCTTTTTTTATGAAAGACATGAATCATTTAGGATTAGTGTCTCCACTTTATTGAGAGAATGCATCAGAACACAATAAGGTACATCATAGAAAGTATAGTAGGGTGCGACAATATGACTATGCAAAGTAGGGTGATGGATCATCTAAGTGATAGTTCATGGGCAACTTTCTTCCTTCTGGGCTAAACAACTCATAGATACCCTTAATGAGTTTTCTTTAAGACCAAGTAAGGTTCTTAATAGTTGGGTCTTAATGCCCCATGCCTTGGCTTTCTCCCAGTTAATTCTAGCCTAATGAGGGCCAGGCCTCCTACTTATATGTGTTTCCATCTCATTTTTCTGTTGTGGGTGAGAGCAGTCTAGAGTTTGAAAGCTCTCATGTAGACCCTTGAGTCTTCTCTTAACTCCTCTATGAGGCCAAGGTTTCCTTCAAGCACTTTGTCATTTTCACTAGAATGATAAGCCTGGGTCCACAAGGTGGGATAAGAAATTTCCATCGGGATGAGTGCATCAGTCCCATGGACTAGTGCAAAGGATGATTCGTTGGTAAGTCTTCAAGGCGTCATCCTATAGTCATATAGGACGCTTGGTAGTTCTTTGGCCCAGTTGGCCTTAGATTTTCCTAGTCTCCTGTTCAACCCTTTTTTGATGGTTTTGTTAGTTACCACTACTTGCCCATTAAAATATGGGTGGGAAACAGGGAAAAAGTAGATGTGAATGCCTTTTTCCTCTACAAATTGGTAAACTTGCTGATCATCAAACTGCTTGGTGACAATGGCTTTTTGGCACTAAAAACAACAAATGATGTTTTCCCATAAGAATTTGATGATCTAAGCGGCTGTAATTGAGGCTAGTGGCTCCACTTTTACCCTTTCGGTGAAGTAGTCAATCGCCATAATAATGCATGACTTGTCTAGAGCCATAGGGAGTGCCCTAATCAAATCCAATCCCCATATAGCAAATGCCCAAGGATCTGCTGACAAGGAGGCATTAACTGCATGTAGACTCGCTATTCATGCGTTGAGTTGACAACTAAGGCATCGTTAGACAAATTTCTTGGCATCCTCTTTAATTGTGGGCTAGAAGTAGCCTTGTCACAAGGCTTTATGGGCCAAAGAGTTGAAGCCAATATGTGCCCCATAATCCCCTTGGTGGATCTCTCAGAGAACGTGTAGCCCTTCTTATGGTGTTAGCCATCACTATAAGGAGGAACTAAACCCTTGTCTATACAGTTCATCTCCAATGATGAGGAATTGTCTGACTCAGATTCAAATCTTCCTTTGTTCTTCAAGGCTTCCATCTAAGGGCCTGATCTCAAGGTAGAGTTTGAGCAGCTTCCTTCAATCATCTTTGAGGGCCTTAGAACATACCAAGTGGATTGAGGGCTCTGTGAGTTCTTTTATTATAGCCTCTTCTTATCCTTTTAAGAAGGCATCTACCTTTTTATTTTGAGCCCTTAAGATCTTTTGAACTTGAACAAGGTCAAACATCTTTATCAAATCCTTTGCCATAGTAAGGTATTTAAAAAAAGTGGGCTATTTCGCTCCTGATGTACCCATGATTTGCTTTACCATTAACTAAGCATTGCTGTATATCTATAGGCATAGTACCCCTACCCAACCAACCATCCATAGCCTAACGATGAGGGCTTCGTATTCAGTAGAATTGTTTATTATAGGAAGGTGAAATTTAATTTTGTGGGTCACTTCTAAGTTTAGTAGACCCCTTAGTATGATGCCTGCTCCTTGCTACTCAGGTCCTGAGGCCCCATGAAAGCATATTTCCTAGATGGATTTTTCTTCCTTCTACTCTTCTAGGACCTTTTTCACCAATGTCATTTCAACCACAAAACTTGTGAGGGCTTATGCCTTTATAGCTTTTTGGGGCTCATAGTGGATATCATATTCTTCTAGCTCGATACATCATTCAGCAAGTCTACCCAACTTATCTGGTTTTTGGAGAATGTCCCGTAAGGATAGCTCTATTCTGACAGTAATGTGGTGCATATGAAAGTACAATCACAGTTTTTGAGAAGCCATTATGAAGGCAAGGACTACTTTATGGAGTTAAAGATATCTAGGTTTGGCCCCCTAGAGAGTCCAACTAACATAGTATACTGTCCATTATTCTGGCTAGTGTTTTCTGATGAGTATGGCACCGATTGGGCCTTTGGTGTGCTTTGGCTCATTGTGTTTGGCTGTTTCGCTGATGGGAGGTTTCAAAGGTAGTCTTTTATCTACTGAAATGCATGGTGCTATTCATCCATCCATTCAAAGATTGCCTATTTCTTGAATATCTGGAAGAAGGGATTGCCTATTTCTTGAGTATCTAGAAGAAGGGCTTACAACGGTCACCAAAGCATGATACGTACTGTTTGCAGGCGGTTAGCATTCCAGTTAGTTTTTGGGCTTCCTTTTTGTTCTAAGGATCGAGCATCGTGAGAATGGCCTTGATTTTATCTTGGTTCGCATCGATCCCACTTTTAGAGACCATGTTGCTAAGAAATTTACCAGTGCCAGCACAAAAGGTGCATTTCCTCGAGTTGAGTTTGATGTTGAGTTGCCTTATTCTTTGAAAGGTTTCTCAGAGGTCATCAAAGTGTTGTTCTACCACCTGGCTTTTGATGATCATTGCATCTACATAGACCTCCATATACTTTCCCAACTGATCCGTAAAGATCCAATTCATCAGGCTTTGATAAGTGGCTCTAATATTCTTTAAGTCAAATGGCATTCCCTGGTAGCAATAAACTACTTTACTCATTGTGAAGCCATTTCCTCCTTATCCTTAGGGTGCATCTGAATTTGGCGGTAGCCACTAAAAGCATTCATGAATGACAATACTCTGAATTTTGTTGTGGTGTCAGCTAGTTGGTCTATAGACGGAAAGGGACATGGCTCTTTAGGACAAGCATCATTGAGGTTTGTGTAATCGACACATATGCTCTAGTGTCCATTTTCCTTTTTTACCAACACTACATTGGCGAGTCATTCAGGGTATTGTACTTCCCGAATGATGTTAGCCTCTAAAAGCCTTTCAAGTTCTTCTCTGATGAAGTCTCACCTTTTGGGTGCTATATTACACTTTTTTTGCTATATTGGTCTGGTAGAGGGGCCTACTTGGAATTTGTGAAGAATGATTTTTGGGTTTATCCCGGGCATTTCATTAGGAGACCACATAAAAACACATCTATATTAAATTTTAAGAACTAGATGAATGGGTGCCTTAACTCAAGTGGAAGATCCTTGCCAATCTTTATCATTTTCTACCAGCTTATTGTCTTAGGAAAAGTTGTGCTAGCCTCGTTCTCTTAAGCCAGCTCCCTTGTCTTTTTTTGCTTATGCTAGCATGAGCTTGCCTTCTTTCAGCCTTCGCAAGGTGGCCACATAGGCCTGTCGTATCGAGGCCTGGTCAATAAAGACAGTGGCATCCCAACAGAGGTTGGAAAGAGCTTCATTAGCCATCTAACATTAGGCAGGATACAGAATTATACCTGAGCTGGCTTGCCAAGTATGGTGTTGTAAGGCAATGAAACATCCAAGACTAGAAATTCAGCTGTATGGGAGTCACATGTGATATCCCCTTTTGTGTCTATTCCCATCAGAATGAAAGGGACATTGATGGTCCTAATTGTTTGAGCCCTTTTTCATGCCCACCCCGAAGGTAGGCCCAGACACTAGGGATAGAGAGGACTTCTTTATCTTTATTTTTTCTAACAGGTCGGTGATGATAACATTGATGTTAGTCCCAGTGTCCAAATAAACTCTTTTTACGTCGAAAGTGTTGATATAGACCCCTAAATAGAAGTGGATGTAAGTGGGGAGCGACTATCTTGGACTAGTCTACCATTCCAGGGTTAGTTACCTTTATGCTAGGTAATTTCCCGACCTTGTCTCTTCCGAGTTGTGGAATGCTCCCCATTGGTAATTATGTTCACTATCTCCATTGTGGGTCTAGGATTTCTATGGTCCCTTAAAGGGGATCATTATCTATCAGGCCTCCGTCCTCGGTCACGATCCCCATCATCATCCTTTTTGCAGGGCCTTTCCTTTTGTTTATGGCAAAAAGATGTCTATCTGAATAGATATTCCTTCAACTTCTCAGCCTGGATCATCTCCTAGAATAGCTTCTTTAGTTGCCAACGTTTTTGGTTTCATGGCCCTTATCTTTATGGTATCTGCAATATTTCTTGAGGTCCTTTTTACCCTAAGGTGGAATCAAAGGAGGCCATCAAGGAACTTGGCTCTCTTTTCTTAGAGTATATAGGATGTTTGACCATGTTTCCCTTAGAGGAGGGAGAATGAGTTTGTGCCCTAGATTGCCCTTACTCATTTTCTTGGGCCCACTCTCTTTGGCCGTTAATTGCTTTTTTGGGACCATAGGCCGGTTGTGTTCCTTGACATGCATTTACCATATGGCTTAGTCAAGAAATTCCTCAATATCCCTTAAGGATTCTTATGGAGGTCCCAAGCTAGCCTCAACTCTTATGCTCGCCCCTAGGTGATGTCAACTAGTTGTAGTTATAGAGACAACCCCTAGACCTATACGACTTTGGCATTAAACCTTTGGATGAAATCTCAAAGAGATTCATCATGACCTTGTACCATTTTTAGTACGCGAGCCACCGTTTTTAGGTCTATCTGTTCCCCAAAAAGTGTCGTAGGAACAATTGAGAAAAGTCCTTGAAGGAAGAGAAGCAACATGCCCAGTTATTCCAAAACCAGAAAGCAACAGCACCACTTTCAGCTCTACACATAAATATGTCAATCACTTGCTCGAGCCTCATAGAGGTGGCATACCGCCGTAGATGATTAACAGGGTAAGGTCATCGCACAAGTCAATTTTGGGCATGTATAACCCCTCGGGAGCAAGAGTATTCATTATCTTATCCGTAAAAGGCTCGGGTGACATGTATTCCACATCGATGGCAATGCCATGGCTTTCTATTTGGAGCTCAGTGAAGCATCCTCTACCCTGAATGGGGTCCTCCCAAGAAGACTATGGAACAAAGTTCCATACTAGTTACAATTGGCTAGTTAATTACTTGTCCCATTTTAAAACCTTTCATGCATCTAGTTACTAACCTACAATGCACTTTGCATGCACTTGCTTCAACTTGAATTTCAATATAAGAAAATGAATCAAAAAAACTGTCTCGGCCTTATACAAGATAAACAAACCATAAGTCAAAGCAGAAAACATAAGTGTATTTACCACAAGTAATAACCATGCACGTGCATCATTACATAAGTAAAGACTATGCACATGCCCTAAAGCAACTAAAATACTACTAGACCTAGAGATATTGGAGGCTAAACTATCATACATACGTATACTGAAAGACTACTACTGAGATCCATGGTCCACTATGTTCGTCCTTAAGCCACTAGCCTCTGCAAGGCTACAACACAACTATAGTTAGCACAAACAACTTAACCACAACTATAGACTAGAATCAATGAATGATTCACTAGGTGGCTACCTAGAATATAAATGCTAGCACGACAACCCTTCAAGGTCGCCGGCTCTTTATAGATATAATCTGCACAACAACACTAAAGGGAGTGAGAATCCAAAGATTCCAAATAAGGGATTTGGGCACCTGCAAAGAAACATTAAAAGCCTGCAAACAAAAACCTGAGGACACTCATATTTATAATATATGAAATCAACTTCGGGCCCAGTGCAGTTTGAGGTCTAACATATGCGCATATATTGGTGTCCCTTGGGACCCTACCTTTTCCTAGTCCTCGCACAGGCGTCATGTTACCCACTCCTGGTTAGTCCAATTATGGTGCCAAAATTGTGCATTTAGACTTCCAAGATTGGTAATGTTCTGTAGGCCATCAGAACACTACCCTTAGTGTGCATACCCAAGTGGTCATCTTGGGCACTATGTAAATACATGCATATTGGTCCAACCATCACACACATATTCACATTTCATGCACACCATGGTAGCAAAGAAGGGAAACACTAGCACAAATCTTAATCTTTCCTACCACACATTAGGCAATCTTGTTAAGTTTAAGTGACCAGCCACTGCACCTGTAACTTCCACTGATAAATTGTATCATTCTAGCCATGTATCCCCCTATTTTGTTTGCTCCATTGTCAAGTAGAGACTTAGAAAAAACCAAGGAATTTTATTTTACATCAATAGGCCACCTATGATCCAAGTGATGGATTTTTTGAAATTGGTTACAAAATTCTGACTAAATAAATAGTAACTTAGCCAAATTTGCAATGTCATATCTTTGGCTACAGGGCTTAAAATTCAGAAATTCCAAATCCCAGTTCAAACACTAGATGTTCTCTAGGTGTGATCAAAATTTCATACCAAGATTCCTTCTACACAGGGAGATATAGAACTTTTTGTGTAGAGTCAAAATTCTGGTCATTTTATGACTATTTTGCCCATACAAAATTTCATAAGTGTGCAAACACTTCATTCACAAGGGATAAGCCCTCCAAGGCTATCCCATACTTGTCTAATACACATAGGAATTACATGCTCTTGCATCTAGTAACTTTATGTGGCCAAAATAGAATTTACAAGTAAGCAGCTCATCATTCACAGTAAAGCAGCTTTGCACCACGTCACTTACATAGCCAAAACAATACTCAAATGTTCACATACTTGTCTCATTTTACATAAAATACATGTACATGAATACATGCACTAAAAAATGGTCTTAACTCAGCTAAGTATGCAGCGTAGGTACAGGAGTGCTTGGGACACAATGAACTCCAAAACAAGATGCTGGACAGCTGCTGCACAACACAATAAGTACCACCATTAAAAATACCAAATGTGCTCCTAAAATCACCAAAATTTTCCAATCATAACTAGACATATGGAAGTTCATGTACTTGAAAGTTTAGATCAAAACTCAGACCACAAATGTCCATTTGAATGAGATTTTTCTACTAGACCTAAAATGACAGAATTGACGGGAGTAAGTTTCCTGCATCCAAAGACACTAAAACACAAAAACCACAATGCATATATACAAGATATAGCATCCAAATGCAGCAGCCATTCACAACCAACAAACACATGAAATGCATCAGCAACAATAACCATAGGTTAGTCCATAAAACATGTTATAAACATAAATAAATCACTATGGCAGCCCTCCTCAAGCTAATGCTTGGTCTTATGAGGATTTTAACACTAGTTAGTACTAACTTTGGGCTCTAGAAACCCTCATTTCACTGCCATCTTTGTGCACTTCACACTGGGTCACAAAACCTTTAATAAGTGCACTCCCCTCACTTAGCTTGGTTCATCAAGCTCTTGGCTCTCTTCCAAGCTTAGCCCTAGCTCCATGGTTGCTTGAAAATATAGAAAACAACCCATGAGAGCAAGAGAACCCTTACCAAAGTGGGTAGGCCAAAAATCAAGCTTGATCCTTAAAGCATCCAAGCAATAGCTCTAGTTTGCTTCCAATTGCTTCATTTTCCCTTCAGTTTCAATCAATTGCAAGTTTGAAGGTGTGGTGGCTATGGAGGAAGTGTGGTTGTGTTCTTGGGCTAGAAAAGGCCAAAAATGGGAGAAATATAGGTGAATTGGCCACTTAAATGGCCTTAAATGAGCTTAAGGGCACAAAACACAGTTAAACAAGCTTAACCTTGCTTTATGTCATTTTCGTTCTCACTAATTATGGTCTTTTTGTCTTAAACTCATTGGTACACATGTGCCCAACATTTTTTACTATTTTTTCAAGCCTTGGCTACCTCCCCGATGGTGGGATAATTCCACAATCTCACACTTTGACTTAAGTCAAAAGCTTGAACACATTAAGGTTTACACTAAGACATTTAGGTCCTTAATGCCTTTAGTGTTTCCTTTGTCCAAACTTGTCTTCCATGAGCAATTTGGTCCTCTAATAGCACTTTCATACTATTCATATCTTTCCCATAACTTTCCAAGTCTCTTTCTTGATAGTTTTGCAATTGAGTACCTGAATTTTTAAAACCTTACAAAAAAGTCCATAGGATGCTTGACAAACAAGGAATCCTTAGGCTTTTCTTGGGGGCCAAGTTACCAACTTAGAACACTTTTAAGGAGATGTTCATTATACCTTTTACCCCTCACACTTCAATCACTATGAAGAGAATTACACAATATAATGGTTTTTTTACCATTATGCTACACTTGTAATTCTCCCATTTTTGTGTGGTGGTAACACGTCACCCCGTGGCTAACGAGTTCTTGGCTCCTAACTCAGCCCTAGCAAGCTTAGCTTGCTAACATCCTAGTCTGCTAAAGCCCACTCGTTAACCTTCCCTTTGTTGTGTGCAGGTGAACATGGTGGATGCTCCTTGCTTGAGTTATAAGGAACTCACTAGGTTTATTAGGCTTTCGCATAGTGCCTTAAGTCGTTGGCTTGTCTAGGGCACTATGGTACTAAGCCTCCATCCAACTAGGTGCACTAAGCTCTAACTTGATATCTTAAGCTAATATGCTCACCTAGATCACCAAGGTACTAAGCCTTTCCGATTTAACCTACCAAGGATGTACTAAGCTTTCACTTGTGCCTCAAGTCACAACTTAGCTAGGCCACTGTTAGTGTCATGCCCAAAAAGCCAATCATGAGATGATTGCATTTTTTGCACATTGAGTCATGATATTTTATTAAGGCATTAATCCAGCAATTGTGTTAGTTGTTCTGTTTCTACGTAACGTAATAAACATAATTGTAACACTAGAATAATGATATTCTCAAACGTCCCTGGTCTAGTATTATTATAGAATGGGTTGCAATAATACATAACGACTAGCATATGTGGAGATTAATATGAGATATGTAGTCTACATATGGGTACAAGTTAAAGAACTTGTGTACTGGACCGACCCACCACGAGAACACTACATGGATCGTTATATGAGTGTCATAAGTGATTCTCATAGTGATCATGGTATATGTAGTCCTTCAACCTAAGATCATCAAGATTCCTTACATGTGAGTCACATACTTTGATACATTCTTTTGTTGCTCGTAACTGAGTGAACTTGAAGGAAGTCATTGGGTATGTCACATATCATGCGGAGGGATTTGTATGATCAAGATGGGATTTGTCCCTCCTATGTAACGGGAGTGATATCTTTGGGGCCCTTGATAGAGTAAGACTTAGAAAAATGCATGGCCATGCTCGGATGAGTTGATATACAATATCAATGTCATCAGTTTAAGTTGGTCTACTCAGTAATAAAAAAACCAAAGATTGAGCTATACGAGAGTGACACATTCCATGTCTCGTGCTTAGTCTTGATATCTTGGACAAAGGGACAATGGCATATATCGGTGATGATCATAAAGGTTTAGTCGAATCACTGACAATCTTGTCACTTGGGTAGCAATGATGTGTTGCTAGACACTGCTCATTGCTTATGACCATAAATGTGATTTATGATCATTGCCAACGTGGTAAGAGCCTATTGGGTCGCACACATAGAGCTATTTGGATCATTAGAGTGCATGGGCTAATAATTTGGGTTTTGGTTTCACAATAATTTCGTATTAATAATGGGCCCAATAGTTGAGCCATTATTAAGCCCGAAATTAAAGCCTAATTGGATTAGGGCTTTGAAACCCATTAGGCCTGGAAGTTGAGTCTCACTATAAATACAACTTTTAGTGAGAAATTCGCAGGTCTCCTTGCCCTAGCCTCCCAAAAGGACAGCCGCACTCTTCTCTTGCAATTCCTTGGAGGACGCAAGCTAGCACTGCGAGCGCAAGAGAAACGCATCTGCCGGGACGTGGTGGAAGCGTGGTGATCCCGAGAGGCTCGTGTGGATACCATAGAGAGCTTGAACACGTCAACTGTTCAAGTTTTGTGATTCAACTCTACAGTTGAGTGAGAGATCTCAACCGAAAATTAGGTATGAAAATTTTTGAACACCCGGTTTACCCCGTTTCACTTGGATCCTGGAGGGTTTCGGTTAAATTCCGCTGCGCTGTTTGGCTCCCAAAACCCAACAGTGGTATCAGAGCTACTGGTGAAACCCTAAATCGGGATTGAATGTTGAATCGCATGATGTTATGTGTTCGGTTGCTTTTCGGCCATGATTAATTAGATTGATTCATGATGCATGAAACCGGAACTCGTAATGAACATATGACATATATGAAGAAACGACACTAATTGGTTAATGAGATTAACCCGAAATTGATAGGTATGAGATACCTATATGGATTAGGATTCTTGCAATAGTTGCAAAAACCCTAGCTTGGTTCGGATTCGGCCTGTTCGGGCACCGAAAGTAAGGTATTTTTGGTGGCTCGAATGGAGGAGTCTCGGGTGCCTACTTGCTCGAAATAGAAGATCTCGGGCTAAGCAATTGTAAGACAATTTTTTGCACCGAGGGCTGCTTGCCCCCCCTCGCAACCCCCCGCAAGGGCAGCCCCCTTGCAACCCTGTCCGCGAAACACCGGTCAGCGGAACCACCACCCGCTGACCGGCCAGCGGGACCACCGTATGCGAAGCGCCACATAAATAAAAACTGGTTAATCAACTCACGAAAATTGGCATGCATTTGTTGAATGAGATTTGGCATGTTATGCTGATTGATGGTTGAAGCATGGTGCATGGTTATAGCCCTTGATTGGTTGTACTTGTAAATACGGCCTGCAAGTCGTGCCTTCTCTTGTTACTCTCATTGTACATTCTCTTCTCACCTTACTCCCCTCGAATGTAACTCGAGGTTTCTATTATTGATGTAATGGTACATTATGGGATCATCCAAGGTGGTATGTCCAAGGATCATCCAAGGTGGTATGTCCAAGGAGGTGACAACAAAAGGGCAACCAAGAAAGGAAGAGAAGGAGCTTGTGAAGACCCTTTTCTTTTCTTAGGCTTTTATGATATTCTCATTGGCTTGAGAATATCGCATAGTTTGGGCTATAACCATGTCACGTTTACTTTCTTGTAAGCATGAGATGCATGTTTTATATTTGTATGTGATGCATGTATAAGACAACCGGAGATAACAAATTGGTGAGATCAAAAGAAAAATCCCTCAAACAAATATTAAGTCATTAAATGTGATGCCTTCCAAATGTTGGCACTCGTCAAGACTTTGATCAACATTAGGTGGGTTTGCCAAAGCAAAGCACCTATGTTCATCTTGGTAAGGCGCGATGGGATAATAGTGATATCCAAATTGCTAACTTTGGGTCCGACTTAACTAAGTCATCCTAATAGGATTAGGGACTTAGAGGCATAGAGTTGGGCTTAAGTTCATGAGATGAGCTTGGACAAGTGTTGTTCACCCAACTATCCAAGAGTTGCATAAGATGCAATTGGCAAGGAGTTGCCTACCTAAATAGCTGTAACTTGAGAGAAAAGCCAAAGCTGACTCAGGTTGTGGTCAAATATGGATCTTGGCCCACTAGAATACCTTAGTGCCGAGGTGTTCCGAAATAATATCGAGGGTTATTATTTTGAGGAAAATAGTGGGAGTATCGTTTAATAAAAGTCCTTATTAAATGAATTAAAATACATGGCTCTTACACTGCATATTTACTGTTGTAGATAACCATGGCACAAAACACATCGACACTTTCATTGCGATCGATCCTTGAGAAGGAAAAACTGAATGGGACCAACTTTCTCAAATGGTACCGAAACTTGAGGATAGTCCTCAAGCAAGAGAGAAAGGCTTATGTCCTAGAGCAGCCCATTCCGAATGAGCCTGCTGCCACTGCTCCAAGAGCTGAAAGGGATGCTCACAAGAGGCATTCTGATGATGCTTTGGATGTTGCATGCCTCATGCTTATTACCATGGAATCTGAGCTTCAGAAGCAACATGAGAACATGGGGGCGTTCGATATGATCGAACATCTCAAAATGCTTTTCCAAGAGCAAGCTAGGCATGAGAGGTTTGAGACCTCTAAGGCATTGTTTCAGTGCAAGATGTCTGAGGGAAGTCCCGTGGGTCCTCATGTGCTCAAGATGATTGGGTACATTGAGAATCTTGAGAGTTTGGGATTTGCTCTTCAGAAAGAGTTGGCTGTTGATGTAGTCTTGCAATCGTTGCCTGAAAGCTACAGTCAGTTCGTCATGAACTATAACATGAACGACCTTGACAAGTCCCTCCCTGAATTGCTCAACATGTTGAGAACTGCTGAGCAAAACCTTAAGAAGGCTAAGCCCATTTTGATGGTTCAAAAGGGCAAAGGAAAGGGAAAAGCCAACAAGAAGAAGGATAAAGCTAATGGAAAGTCCAATGCTAATTCTTCTTCAGCTGCACTGAAACCAAAGGGTGGTGTGGCAAAGGAAGGGGAGTGCTTCCATTGTAAGCAACCTGGACACTGGAAGCGCAACTGCAAGCTCTATCTTGAAGAACTTGCTAAGGAAAAGGGAAGTAAGACTTCCACTTCAGGTATTTTTGTTATAGAGGCTAACTTTTCTACTTCCTCATCTTGGGTATTGGATACTGGATGTGGATCTCACATTTGTGCAAATGTGCAGGATCTAAGTAGAAGTAGAAGATTGGCCCGAGGTGAAGTGGACCTACGTGTTGGAAATGGAGCAAGGGTTGCTGCCTTAGCCGTAGGGACTTATGTTCTCACTTTACCTAGTGGATTAGTTTTAGAATTAGACAACTGCTACTTTGTGCCTACTATTAGTAGAAATTTGATTTCTGTTTCTTGTTTGGACAAGAAAGGTTTTTCATTTATAATAAAGGACAAATGTTGTTCTATTTATTTGAATGAAATCTTTTATGGTAGTGCTCAACTTAGCAATGGGTTGTATGTTCTAGACCTCGAAGATCCAATCTATAATGTGAATACCAAGAAGGTCAGATTAAATGATTCGAACCCGACCTATCTCTGGCACTGTCGCTTGGGCCATATAAATGAGACCCGCATATCCAAGCTCCATAAGGATGGACTCTTGGACTCATTTGATTTTGAATCATATGAGACATGTGAGTCATGTTTGTTGGGCAAGATGACCAAAGCCCCATTCACAGGGCAAAGTGAAAGGGCTAATGACTTACTAGGACTCATACATAGTGATGTATGTGGCCCTATGTCTACACATGCTAGAGGAGGTTTTCAATACTTCATTACTTTCAGTGATGACTTCAGCAGATATGGCTATGTGTATCTCATGAGACACAAGTTAGAATCCTTTGAAAAGTTCAAAGAATTTAAGAATGAAGTAGAGAATTAACTCGGGAAGAGTATCAAAGTGGTTCGATCAGATTGAGGTGGAAAGTACTTGGATCGAGAATTCCTTGACTATCTGAAGGAGTGTGGTATAGTATCACAACTCACTTCACCTGGTACACCTCAATGGAATGGTGTATCTGAAAGGGGAAATCAAACTCTGTTAGACATGGTTCGCTCCATGATGAGTCAAGCTGACCTTCCAAACTCCTTTTGGGGACATGCTCTAGAGACAGCTGCTTTTACACTAAACCGAGTTCCATCTAAATCGGTTCAAAAGACACCATATGAGATATAGAGTGGGAGGCGTCCCAATTTGTCTTTTATGAAGATTTGGGGTTGTGACGCTTATGTGAAACGTCAATCCTCTAAAAAACTAGGGCCCAAATCTCAAAAATGCCTTTTTGTTGCGTATCCCAAACAAACAAAGGGTTACAATTTCTACAATCCTTCTGAGCAAAAAGTGTTTGTCGCTCGAACTGGTGTCTTTTTAGAGAAAGAGTTTATCTCTAAAGGAACTAGTGGGAGGAAAGTAGAACTTGAAGAAATTCAAGAACAACAAGGAGACATCGAACCTGAAATGGCACCTGAACAGACACCACAAGATGTTGTGGTTCAAGAGTCTGTCCTGTAGCACAGAGCCCACGTAGGTCTGGTAGGATTCGGTGTAAGCCTGAGAGATATGGATTTCTTGTGACTCACACTGGTGATGTGATGCTCATGGATCAGGATGAGCCCACAACCTACCAACAAGCTATGTCGGGGACTGACTCTAAGAAATGGCTAGTGGCCATGAAATCCAGGATGGAATCCATGTATGAAAACCAAGTATGGACTTTGGTTGACCCACCTGAAGGGGTAAAACCCATAGGGTACAAATGGGTTTTCAAGAAGAAAACTGACATGGATGGTAATGTGACTACCTTTAAGAGATGATTGGTTGCAAAAGGTTTCAAGCAAATTCATGGTATTGACTATGATGAAATTTTTTCACCAGTTGCTATGCTTAAATCCATCCGAATTTTGTTCGCTATTGTTGCACACTATGATTATGAGATATGGCAAATGGATGTCAAAACTGCATTCCTAAATGGAAAGCTACTTAAGGATGTGTACATGACACAACCTGAGGGTTTTGTCACTCCTGAGAATGCCAATGAAGTGTGCAAGTTGCAAAGGTCTATTTATGGACTGAAGCAAGCTTCTCGAAGTTGGAATCTTCGTTTTGATAAAGCAATCAAAGAGTTTGGTTTTATCAAAAATGAAGATGAACCTTGTGTCTACAAAAAGGTTAGTGGGAGCGCTATTGTCTTCTTGGTGTTGTATGTAGATGGCATACTACTCATCAGGAATGACATTCCTGAGCTACAGTCTGTGAAGACTTGGCTAAGGAAATGTTTCTCTATGAAGGACTTTGGTGGAGCAGCCTATGTGTTAGGCATTAGGATCTATAGAGACAGATCTAGAAAGCTTCTTGGCCTAAGTCAAAGTATATACATTGACAAGGTGCTAAAGAGGTTTAGCATGCAAGATTCCAAGAAAGGATTCTTGCCCATGTCACATGGTATAACTCTTTTTAGATCTCAGTGTCTGAGTACACTAGAGGGGAGAGAGCGCATGAGTAAGATTCCATATGCCTCAGTAATTGGATCTATCATGTATGCCATGATATGTACTCGTCCCGTTGTCTCATATGCTTTGAGCATGATGAGTAGGTACCAATCCAACCTTGGTGAGAGTCACTGGACAGCTGTTAAGAACATCCTTAAGTACTTACGAAGGACTAAGGATGCATTCTTGGTCTTTGGAGGTGAAGATGAGCTCGTTGTAAGAGGTTACACTGATGCAAGCCTCCAATCCGTTAAGGATGATTTTAGATCGCAATCTGGTTATGTGTTTTGTATTGGTGGTGGTGCTATGAGTTGGAAGAGTTCAAAGCAAGAGACAGTAGCTGACTCTACAACAGAATCTGAGTACATTGCCGCCTTTGATGCTGCAAAAAAGGCAGTTTGGATCAAGAAGTTCATCACTAAACTTGGAGTGGTTCCAAGCAATGCTGACCCGATAGAGCTCTATTGTGACAACAATGGAGCAATCGCACAGGCTAAGGAACCTCGATCTCACCAGCGATCCAAACACATACTCCGATGCTATCATCTCATCAGGGAGATCATCGAGAGGGGTGATGTAAGGATATGTAGGACTTCGACAGACAGCAACATTGCTGATCCACTGACGAAGCCTCTTACGCAACAGAAGCATGATAGTCATTCTAGGTCCATCGGTATTAGATACATGGATGATTGGCTTTTAGGGCATGTGGGAGATTGTTAGTGTCATGCCGAAAAAGCCAATCATAAGATGATTGTATTTTTTGCACATTGAGTCATGATATTTTATTAAGGCATTAATCCAGCAATTATGTTTGTTATTCTATTTCTGCATAACGTAATAAACATAATTGTAACCCTAGAATAATGATATTCTCAAACGTCCTTAGTCTAGTGTTATTGTGGAGCGGGTTGCAATAATACATATGACTAGCATATGTGGAGACTAATATGAGATATGTAGTTTACATATGGGTACAAGTTGGAGAACTTGTGTGCTGAACCAACCCACCATGAGAATACTACATGGATTGTTATATGAGTGTCATAAGTGATTCTCATAGTGATCATGGTACATGTAGTCCTTTGACCTAAGATCATCAAGGTTCCCTATATGTGAGTCACATACTTTGATACTTTCCTTTGTTGCTCGTAACTGAGTGAACTTGAAGGAAGTCATTGGGTATGTCACATATCATGTGGAGGGATTTTTATGATCAAGATGGGATTTGTCCCTCCTATGTAACGGGAGTGATATCTTCGGGCCCCTTGGTAGAGTAAAACTTAGAAAAATGCATGGCCATGCTCAGATGAGTTGATATACGATATCAATGTCATCAGTTTAAGTTGGTCTACTCGGTAATAAAAAAACAAAAGATTGAGCTATACGAGAGTGACACATTCCATGTCTCGTGCTTAGTCTTGATATCTTGGACAAAGGGACAATGACATATATCGGTGATGATCATAAAGGTTTAGTCAAATCACCGACAATCTTGTCACCTGGGTAGCAATGATGTGTTGCTAGACACCGTTCGTTGCTTATGAACATAAATGTGATTTATGATCATTGCCAACGTGGTAAAAGCCTATTGGGTCGCAGACATAGAGCTATTTGGATCATTAGAGTGCATGGGCTAATAATTTGGGTTTTGGTTTCATAATAATTTCGTATTAATAATGGGCCCAACAGTTGAGCCATTATTAAGCCCGAAATTAAAGCCTAATTGGATTAGGGCTTTGAAACCCATTAGGCCTGGAAGTTGAGTCTCACTATAAATACAATTTTTAGTGAGAAATTCGCAGGTCTCCTTGTCCTAGCCTCCTAAAAGGACAGTCGCACTCTTCTCTTGCAATTACTTGGAGGACGCAAGCTAGCACTGTGAGCGCAAGAGAAACGCATCTGCCAGGACGTGGTGGAAGCATGGTGATCCCCGGAGGCTCGTGTGGATACCATAGAGAGCTTGAACACGTCAGCTGTTCAAGTTTTGTGATTTGACTCTACAGTTGAGTGAGATATCTCAACCAAAAATTAGGTATGAAAATTTTTGAACACCCGATTTACCCCGTTTCACTTGGATCTTGGAGGGTTTCGGTTAAATTTCGCTGCGCTGTTTGGCTCCCGAAACCCAACAGCCACAAGTGCCCTAAGCCTTCATCCATGGTGCTCCACTATCCACCATTACTTGGTTCCCAATATTATGGTAAGATTTGCTATAGATGGACTTCATTTACTAGGTTCCATGTAACCCCTCATGTGCAGTAGGGTTTCTCATTGGAGACTTAAGCTCAAAGCATCCAACTAGACTACCAATGGTGCTAAACCCCTTTAACCTTTCCTAATGGCCCTATTGCAGTCTTTGAAATATCTTCCAAATATATTCCACCTTTCTTCTTTACACATAAGAAGGCTTCATTAATTACTTAGTGCTTTAAGGAGCCATGGGAGGTACTAAGGCACCATTAAGCACCCTCCACCCCAAGTCCCCTTAGGCACTCTTAAGCCCTTTCCATTGGAAATAAGTCCAAAAAATAATCTAGATAGATTTTGGGATTGTTGATAGCATAAAATTATATTTCCTCCTCTTAGCTTCACGTGGAATCTTCAATCACCTCAATCTGACACTCGAGTGAAAATTTATGCCAAAAATCCTACAGCATGTCAATGCTATCATGGGCTTGGTGACGCGTCATCGGGAATGGTGACTTAGTGGTGACGCGTCACCAATGACTATAACGCTTAGGTTCGAGATGTGCCCTGTTTCTACTCTTTGTGTCCATACACACATGGGGGGCATCAAACACCTCCCAAACGTCCAAGGCAAGCTTGCACAAGTTCCAGAACTTCAAAACTACTATAATAGGCCATCTTGATGATAACCAAACAATGCTTGAGGTGCTTGATTACACCACATTAATCCTTGATTTATACTAGTCCATCACAACACAAATCTCACCATAACAATGCATATCTTGCAAACCACTTGAAACCAACATTCAAGCAACTAAGACATGCATTATAGGAGTATGTAAACTAAATCCCTTACCTCAATTAAGAAGAACAACCAAGCCAATAAGCACGACAAGCAACAAAGCTTCCACTATGGAGTTCCTATGGTTCCAAGAAAAATCTAACATACAAGGCACCAAATTAAGGTCAACCAAGCTAGACCCAAGCTCATATAACCTCAAGAAACCAAGAACAACTCAAGAACAAGGAGGGAAAAATGTTACCTAAGCTCACCAAGCTCAAAAATGTAATCCAAGAGCTTCCACACCAAAACTATACAAGAATAAGCCCTTTCATGCACATATACCTCATAGGGCACCAAAATCCACCAAGAATTGAGGAGAAATTGAAGTTTTGGCTATGCAATTTAAGAGGAGAATGAGGGTTATGGGTTTGAGATGGAGAAGATGATGAATAGTGCCCAAAATCCTACCCAAATGTGTTTAAAAGCCCATACTTGCAAAATGCTCATCCAACTTTTGTTATTTTTGCAAAAGAACCCATGCCCAATTAGTAACACTAGCTTAGGCAATTTTGTCCCACACTTTGGTTTCTTGTGACTTAGGTCCAAAAGAACAAGTCATGAGCTTAAACACCAAGCCTATCACCTCAGGGTACAAAATGACCATTTTGCCCTTGGTGACACTTAGGTGCCAAAATGAGCTAAGAACCATCTAACCATTAATAGACTTGCTTGACTTGCTAATTCAAACTAATTAAGGCATTGAACAAGAGATTTTGACTTGTTAACAAGTCTTAACTGACCACTGAAGATCTGCTGCCTAAAGGGCCGTAACATGCTCCCCAGCTGGGGGAATTTGGTCCTCCGAATTGGATCTCCCAACCTTGTGATGAAAGCTAGGATAAGGTGCCAACATAGCCAGATCAATCCTAGCAACGGGTGTCAACTTCGTAACTACTCACACAGTGCTCACCTAGCCGACTGACTTAACTAATGCCCTTCGGCTTTCAAGTTAGGCCCCTACCTATATAGGTATGATAGCCAGCGCTATAATTTATGCTCATGCCACACGGCCATCTTAACTACACTACTCAGTGTTCTCCCACTTTTCCTGAGCTTGCTCGGCCTAAAAGCACCTTAATGTTACATCACTTTGAAGACTATGGTATGATACTTCATTATCATCAGCATACAGACACTACTGAAGGACCTCCGATAACTCAACTCTGCCCTAGTAAGTGCGGTGATCAACAACTTCTCCTTACTTCCCCTGGTGCCAAACCTCTTAGCACAAGATAGCTTAACAAGTTTGCAACTTGCCCACTAGCACTTACACTTTAAAAGTTTTAAGCTAGGTTAGGCACCTAACTTCCTCTACCACTTAGTGCAAGATAGCTAAACTAGTGTAGAACTTGTCCACTAACTCCCACACTGATGGCTCTTCACCGTAGGCTTGGTACTCGACACTCTAGACAACCGCTGGACTAAGTATGTTACTAGTGCACTATGGCATCACCATAACATACCCCTAGTTCCTAAAGCATACTCCAGTCCATGCTCCACTATACTCTAGGGCTCTTCCAAACAAATGGTCTACCAAGAGTTGTAAGTCTTGGCACACCCTAGAGTATGAGTCTTCGACGCTATTTTTGATGGCCCCTATGCTTCAAGCATCCTAGCGCATCGTGTGGGATACGTATGCACTACCTGAGCATTGTAATCCTACCACCTTTGTCACTTTGGAGTTCCTCACACTTGCATTACTACGAAAGAAAAATTTCTCCGGCACAAGTGCCAAATCCTCCAATTGGCTAGCAGTCTTTAGGCCTTAACTTTGCCTCCTCAGCTCAGGTCTCCTAGCACCTGATAACAGGGTACCAATATACAACCTAAACCAAGGTCTTGATGCTTTAGTCACTTTACTTAGAGTATCCTTGGTGGATGAAGCCTACACACTAAGTTTCGCTTTTTAGGCAACTTGGACCTTTACTACTACCAATTTCCTCGGTACCTTTTAGTGATCATTAACTAATTGGTTAAACTATGATCACAAGGGGACTGTCTTTACGTCCATGTACAATTACCATACAATGAACTACACCATGTAAAACTTTTGCTGGGATGATGTGTGGATGTGATCTAGCACCACGACATAATTTTTCCTAGGTGGGAAAGCTGACTTTATCACTTTACTCGGTTCACTATATGGAGGTGACTAGCCATAGGAAACTCCTTGGGTGGCTTATCTGCTACAACTCCACCTAATGCATTAAATTGTTTCCTTTACACCTCAGGATCGATACTATCCTTTGGAGTTGTGAGCCTTACCCGCTAGCCCATTATCCAGTCTCATAAGTCACTAGTCCTTCCCTTATGAGGCACTAGTGTCTATTGAAACTCACACTTAATTTGGGTTCTCGACTAGCTTAACCCAACCAACTCTAATTAATGTTTCAACCTTTGACTTTCTTATACTCCAATGAATGCCAACAACTACTGAAGTCACAAACACTACCACTTGAGCACAAATGTACCTATACTCACTTGGCACTTTCAAACTACTAAGTGAATCAGTTAGCTAGGTGGGAGATTCCACTATGGCCATCCTGAGCCATCTTTTACTGGTCATAGTAAACCTTTCCACAAGGGACTACATAACTTTACCCTGAAGGGTCTAGGCAAAACTTATTCTTCTTGGCATCACTTGGTCATTCCAAACCAATGTTTTTAAATTTCCACTAACTTACTAGCACAAGAAGCAAGCAACAGCTCCACAAGTTCCTTGGTCCCATCTAGGACTTAGTCCTTTACTTACTCGGCTAGCCTCACCAGTCGAGCACCTTTCTCCCATAAGTCATTTTGGTGGCCCTTTACTCTGCTTAACATTGGGATGACTGCCACGAATCAGATACTATCCCTTGGCCAATGGCAGTCATTCCTATTGCTCAGGTTCTCTCACTACCACTTGGTAGTTGAGACCAACCCTCAGCAACTATTTTACTCTTGCTAGCTATAGACTAGAGCATACAACTGACGAACAAATAAAACTATCGTTCTATTTACCCCATGGATGAGTTCCTTGCTCCTGTTCCCTCTCATGGCTTTCGTCTGCATAACATAGTTAAAAATAAAAATTTAAATCTTACCCACTTACTTTCTCAGTTCCTGGCTGAACCATGCCACTACTCACATGCTCTAAAGAACTCATCCAGTTACTTAGCTAGCTATTGATGTTGACTAGGCCAACCAAGCTAACTTACAAAAGAATGTAGCCTATGGAACCTTAGAACACTTCAAATCTAAGGCAGTCAAGCCTCTATTTATGTTGTTTTATGCACTGGCAAATGGGTCCTAGGCTCTAGGTATCACCCCAACACTTAGTGCATTTTGGTGTTCTAATGCACTCGGGTTCACCTTTAGCCCTATTCAAGAAAACTACCCAACATGCCAAACAAGACTATGCCAGTAAATTGATGCCCGAACAACCGAACAATCAACAAGAAATTAAACTACTAGTGGAAGGTTAGAAGCTTACCTCACACTACCCTCAACCTGCCCGTTAGTTCACTATGACTACCAGTCAAGTGTGGCACTTGTATGGTGGTTCCCTACCTCGACCACTTAACTGGCCGAGGTGAAACTTGAACTATTGCTCTAATGTACTAGGCCGACTCCTTGTGGCAACAACTATTGGGGACTTATTGCTAGGATGGCTTTAACATAACCAAGCCCATGACCATTAAGACCCCAAAAAATCAATTTCCTAGGTGCATGGCTTAGAGCAATATTCTTTTTGCATCAAGGGCATAAACCCTGCTGTCCTTATGATCCATTCTCGATCATCAGCCAACTTCAGCACTATAGGCATGTCGCCCATGCTCCAACTACGTTGGGTGAGCCAACCTCTATAGTGATAGCTTAAGGCCTTGTTGGTTTTAACTTTAAGCTTTACTCTTGTGGAGAAAAGGTATGAGAGTGCTCCTTTACTCTGCTACATAGCTCGCATGACCAAGTGTTGCCTTATCTCGGTCAGCGTATCCTTGTCTTCTTTTTGTGTTGCCTAACCCATCCAATAAACCCTGAAACTTTAGGGAACTCCCCACGTTAGAGGTCCACACTTCATACTCCTAGGAATCATGTCACCTACCTCATTCTAAGGTTCTAAAAAGCTTCCCCTAGGATGGTGGTCACATCCCACTACTTGCACCAAGGTGTTGCCACTACCTTGGAGCAAGTCAAACTATCTACCCCATTGTTGCCACACAACTAGACTGCTAGGATTCATGCTGGAACCCCTAGCGTTTGAAACTACACTTGACTTAGTTCCACCATCGCAACCTGCAACCAAAGCCAGACATCATACACAAAAGACAGAAACTACTGGATAATGTTAACTATCCTAGCACAAGGACAACATCTTGATCTCAGTCACCTAGCCTCCAATGACTCTTAATCGAGTATAGAGCCTTGCTCTGATTCCACCTGAAGTGTCCCCTCCTCTAAATGGGGTCATTCTAGGAGACTATGGAACAAATTTCCATACTAGTTGCAGTTTGCTAGTTAATTACTTGTCCCATTTTAAAACCATGCATACATCTAGTTATTAACCTACAATGCACATTGCATGCACTTGCTTCAACTTGAATTTCAATATAAGAAAATGAATCAAAAACATTGTCACGGCTCTTATGAAACATAAATAAACTATAAGTCAAAGCATAAAACATAAGTGTATTTACTACAAGTAATAACCATGCACGTGCATCATTACATAAGTAAAGACTATGAACATGCCCAAAAGCAACTAAAATATTACTTGACCTAGAGAAATTAGAGGCTAAACTATCATACATACATATACTGTAAGACTACTATTGAGATCCATGGTCCACTATGTTTGTCCTTATGCCACTAGCCTCTGCAAGGCTACAAGACAACTATAGTTAGCATAAACAACTTAACAAGTAAGGCTAGAATCAATGAACGATTCACTAGGTGGCTGCCTAGAATATACATGCTAGCACGACAACCTTCCAAGGTCGTTGGCTCCTTACAGATATAATTTGCAAAAGAACACTAAAGGGAGTGAGAATCCAAAGATTCCCAGTAAGGGATTTGGGCACCTTCAAAGAAACATTAAAAACCTGTAAACAAAAACATAAAGACACTTATATATATAATATATGAAATCTACTACGGGCCCAGTGTAGTTTGAGGCCTAACGTATGCACATATATGGGAGTCCCTTGAGATCCTACCTCTTCCTAGTCCTCGCACGGACGTCACCCTGTGCCTAGCGAGTTCTTGGCCCCGAACTCACTCCTAGCAAGCTTAGCTTTTTAACGTGCTAGTGAGCTAAAGCTCACTGGTTAACCTTCTCTTTGTTGTGTACAGGTGAACATGGTGGATGCTCTTTGTTTGAGTTCTAAGGAACTCACTAGGTGTACTAGGCTCCTGCATAGTGCCTCAAGCCATTGGCTTGTCTAGGCCACTATGGTACTAAAGCCTCCACCCAACTAGGTGCACTAGGCACCCAATTGGTGTTTCAAGCTAATATGCTCAGCTAGATCACCAAGGTACTAAGCCTTTCCAATTTAACCTACCGAGGATGCACTAAGCTTTCACTTGTGCCTCAAGTCACAACTTAGCTAGACCACAAGTGCACTAAGCCTTCATCCATGGTGCTCCACTATCCACCATTACTTAGTTCACACTATTACAGTAAGAATTACTATAGATGGACTTAATTTACTAGGTTCTATAGACCCTCTCATGTGTACTAGGGTTTCTCATTGGTGTCTTAAGCTCAAAGCATCCAACTAGACTACCAATGGTGCTAAACCCCTTTAACCTTCCCTAATGGCCCTATTGTAGTCCTTGAAACATCTTCCAAATTATCTTCTACCATTCTTTCTTTACAACCAAGAAGGATTCATTAACTACCTAGTGCTTTAAGGAGCCATGCGAGGTACTAAAGTACCATTAAGCACCTTCCACCACAAGTCCCTTTAGGCACTCTTAAGCCCCTTCATTTAGAAATAAATCCAAAAATAATCTGGACAAAATTTGGCATTGTTGATAGGATAGAATTGTAGCTCTTCCTCTTAGTTTTTCATGGAATCTTGAATCACCTTAATCGGACACTCGAGTGAAAAGTTATGTCGAATATACTACAGCATGTCAATGCTATTGGGGGCTTGGTGATGTGTTGTCAGGAATGACAACTTAGTGGTGACATGTTGCCAATGACTATAACGCTCGGGTTCCAGACGTGCCCTGTTTCTACTCCTTATGTCCATTCTGTTAATGTTGTGCCCAAAAGCCAATCATGAGATGATTGTATTTTTTGCACATTAAGTCATGATATTTTATTAAGGCATTAATCTAGCAATTATGTTTGTTGTTTTGTTTCTGCATAACATAATAAACATAATTATGACCCTAGAATAATGATATTCTCAAACGTCTCCGGTCTAGTATTATTGTGGAGCGGGTTGCAATAATACATAACGACTAGCATATGTGGAGACTAACATGAGATATGTAGTCTACATGTGGGTGCAAGTTGGAGAAATTGTGTACTGGACTGACCCACCATGAGAATACTACATGGATCGTTATATGAGTGTCATAAGTGATTCTCATAATGATCATGGTATATGTAGTCCTTTGACCTAAGGTCATCAAGGTTCCCTACATGTAAGTCACATACTTTGATACTTTCCTTTGTTGCTCGTAACTAAGTGAACTTGAAAGAGGACATTGGGTATGTCACATATCATGTAGAGGGATTTGTATGATCAAGATGAGATTTGTCCCTCCTATGTAACGGGAGTGATATCTTCGGGCCCCTTGATAGAGTGAGACTTACAAAATTCATGGCCATGCTCGGATGAGTTGATATACGATATCAATGTCATCAGTTTAAGTTGGTCTACTCGGTAATCAAGAAACCAAAGATTTGGCTATACGAGAGTGACACATTCCATGTCTCATGCTTAGTCTTGATATCTTGGACAAAGGGACAATGGCATATATCGGTGATGATAATAAAGGTTTAGTCGAATCATCGACAATCTTGTCACTTGGGTAGCAATAATGTGTTGCTAGACACTGCTCATTGCTTATGATCATAAATGTGATTTATGATCATTACCAACGTGGTAAGAGCATATTGGGTCGCACACATAGAGCTATTTGGATCATTAGAGTGCATGGGCTAATTATTTGGGTTATGGTTTTACAATAATTTTGTATTAATAATGGCCTAAGAGTTGAGCCATTATTAAGCCCGAAATTAAAGCCTAATTGGATTAGGGCTTTGAAACCCATTAGGCCTGGAAGTTGAGTCTCACTATAAATACAACTCTTAGTGAGAAATTCGCTAGTCTTCTTGCCCTAGCCTCCCAAAAAGACAGCCACACTCTTCTCTTGCAATTCCTTGGAGGACACAAGCTAACACTGCGAGTGCAAGAAAAACGCATCTGGCGGGATGTGGTGGAAGCGTGGTGATCCCGAGAGGCTCGTGTGGATACCATAGAGAGCTTGAACACGTCAACTGTTCAAGTTTTGTGATTTGATTCTACAGTTGAGTGAGAGACCTTAATCAAAAATTAGGTATGAAAATTTGTGAACACCCGGTTTACCCTGTTTCACTTGGGTCCTAGAGGGTTTTGGTTAAATTCCGCTGCGCTGTTTGGCTCCCGAAACCCAACACATACACACTTTGGGGGCATCAAACAACTCCCAAACATCCAAGGCAAGCTTCCACAAGTTCCAAAACTTCGAAACTACTACAATAGGCCATCTTGATGCTAACCAAACAAAGCTTGAGGTACTTGATTACACCACACTAATCCTTGATTTATACTAGTCCATCATAACACAAATCTCACCATAACAATGCATATCTTGCAAACAACTTAAAACCAAAATTCAAGCAACTACGACATGCATTATAGGAATATGTAAACTAAATCCATTACCTCAATTGAGAAGAACAAGCAAGCCATCAAGCACCACAAGCAACAAAGCTTCCACTTTGGAGTTCCTATGGTTCCAAGAAAAATCCAACATACAAGGCACCAAATTAAGGTCAACCAAGCTAGACCCAACATATACAACCTCAAGAAACCAAGAACAACTCAAGAACAAGGAGGGCAAAACCTTGCCTAAGCTCACCAAGCTTAAAAACATAATCCAAGAGTTTCCACACCAAAACTATGCAAGAATAAGCTCTTTCGTGCATATATACCTCATGGGGCACCAAAATCCTCCAAGAATTAAGGAGAAATTGAAGTTTTGGCTATGGATTTGATAGGAAAATGAGGGTAACGGGATTGAGATGGAGAAGATGATGAATAGTGCCCAAAATCCTACCCAAATGTGTTTAAAAGCCCATACTTGCAAAATGCTCATCCAACTTTGGTTTTTTTTGCAAAAGAACCCCATGCTCAAATAGTAACACTAGCTTAAGCAACTTTGTGCCACACTTTGGTTTCTTGCGACTTAGGTCCAAAAGAACAGCTCATGAGCTTAAACACCAAGCCTATCACCTTGGGGTATAAAATGACCATTTTGCCCCTGATGACACTTAGGTGCCAAAATGACCTAAGAACCATCTAATCCTTAATAGACTTGCTTGACTTGCTAATTCAAACTAATTGAGGCATTGAACGAGGGATTTTGACTTGTTTAACAAGTCTTACCTGACCGTTGAAGGTTTGCTGCCTAGAGGGCCGTAACACTTAGGGTCCCATATGCGTTGTTCCATCTGGTCAAGTCTCTACAAGATGGCGCTAATGCCGCTACTTTTGGGGCCATCAGAATGGTCTTGGAATGATGGCAGCTTCAGGGCCCACATCCTTGGGGGAGTATCTTGCGGAGTAGCCTGGAGGGACGCCCCAGGCACCATTGGCTCTCGATGGCCTTCTCTGGAGCCTTTGGTAAGGCTCTTCGAATTTCCTGTTGCAATGTTGCCATCAATTGCTCAAACAGGGCATGCTGCAGCGCCTGAATTTGCTCATCATCAAGGGGTGTGGGGCCCTTACCCTTCCATGGTTCCCTCTAGGGCCTTGCAAGATCCTCTGGGTCTGTCCTTTTATGTACTTCTTTGCCTATGGGCCCTATAGACCCAGCAGGATGGGGGCTCTCCTGCTCACTCTCTGGTGGGTCTTGGTTCTTCAAATGTGACCTCCAGGTGTTCACCATAGCTTTTCCACAGACGGCGCCAAATTGATATTTCAAGGGATCATGTAGGCATGCCCTAAAAGCTTGGTGAACCTCGAACTGGCAGGTTGCACATAAAGACAGTGTCAAATCCCTAGGATGTGTCCCTGGGGGAAACCCTCTAATGCTCAAGTTAGAGTTTTGATTAGCAGAGAGTGGCAGAGAGAAGTGAAGAGTCAGAATGTCATACCTCAGGATTGGCACTTTTGGGGCTTTATATAGCAAGGGGGAGTTCCAAGGATTTCATTTCAAAATAGGAATCCCACAGCTTACCCCTAATTATGGGATACTATTTCCAATCAAGGTAAGGTTCCCTTATAAGTGTATTTGTTCCCCCATGTTGGACCCAACAAAAGCTCTTTATGGCCTATTTCCTACGAGCATGAAACGAATTTTTGTGGTGCTGTAGGTTGATGGAGTGGCAAAGAACATGACAAAAAAAATATTCAAATTAGGGACAGATGTGAACTCGATTAAATCAGGCTCACTACTTGTGACCCGTGAGTGGAGCCGACCCAAACCAGCTCAATTTGGTCCCTTTAATCGATTTTAAATTAAACGGAATAATCCTTGATATTATTGAGTTATCGAAACCGAAGAAGATTTGTTGTTATCTTGCAATTTGGTAAATACTATTAAAGAGTGTTGACACTCAATTTCGTCCAACCATTCAACAAAATTAATTATTAATTTAAAAAAAATCAAAAAATTTAATTTTATTATTTAATATAAATAGTTTAGGGGGCATTTTTTTGTTTTATAGGGTTAGTTTTAAAATATATATGATATATATATATATATCTGTGTGTGTATAAAAAAAAATTTAGTTAGTTATTATTAACAAATTAATTAATTAAAAAATTAAATTAAAAAAAATAAATTAAAAAAATTAAATCTCCCTTTTTAAAGTCTTCCTCCCCCGGCTGGAGGGACGACTTTCCGGACAGACGTAATGGGTTTTCTCTCCCCCAGCCAAAAATTTCAACTTTCCCAGCTGGTTCCCCTGACAATTCTCTCCCTTCTCTCTCAAAAACACGCTCTCTCTCTCCCTGTCAGGAAGAACTGACAGCTCTCTCAATGGGCCTCTCTCTCTCTCCTCCGAAGGAGAACTCTCTCCCTCGATCACCTGCTCCCAGAGACTGACTCTTCTCCCTCTCTCTCACTTATCTGGCCATTTCTCTCGCTCTCCCTCTCTGGGATTCTTCCCCTCTCCCTCAAGAAAACAACTCTTCTCTCTCGCTGGTGGGCTTTCTCTTTCTCCTCTCCCAGATTTATTGATCTCCCTCTCATGCTCTCTGTCTTGCTCCTCTGCTTCGCGATTCATTCCCGTTCGTGCCTCGGCGCCGCCGTTCTCGCCTAGCTCCACTGCCGTCTTCTTTAGGGATTTATTACAGCCGCTCGCATCGATCGAAGGAGAGAACGACGATCCCGTTTATTTAAAGCTCTGTCCGCCGCCACATCGTCGCTGTCGATCACCATCTTCGCCTCACCCAGGGCCGCCGCCGTCCCCTCATCCAAGCCCAGGTTGCCTTTCGCTCCAACGTCGCTGGAGGGAAGAGAATCGAAAGAGGTCTGAGAATGGTCAATTACCCGCGAAACCGACCCGATGCACCCATACCCGATCCCGTCAAGCTTCTGATTTTTGTTGTATAATTTTCATTTTAGTCCCCTGGTCTTTTTATTTCTTTCACCTAGATCACTCACAGTTTTCCCTTGTCAGATTGGTCACTAACATCAAGTTTTTATTATTTGTTTGTTTTTTGTTTTATTTGTTTATTTGTTTGTTTGACCATACATTAAATTAGCCATTAAACCTACATAAGAGAATAATATAGGGTGTTTATTTTATTTTATTAGGTCTCTCTATTTATTTCTTTATTTTTCTTCAATTTTATTATTGTGTAATTCTATTTTATTTTTTCTTTTATTTCATGATGCATCTAGGAATTAGGGAGAAACTTAATGGAGTAATTTTCTAACACATAACAAATTTCAAAGAGCCGTTCTTGGTGATTTGATAAAATCCCGGGACGGATTATTCATTCAAATCTGAGTGGTCTGATAAGACTCACGGACTAAAACAAGATGTTCCTTTCAAATTCTTGGTGGATTTGATAAAGTCCCGAGATTTCAATGACGTCTAGATCCATATCCAAGTGATCCGATAGGATCTATGGTTTGGAAAATATCAAAGTTATTAATAAAAATGAATAATAATTAAGTTCATTGAAATCCATATTCGAAATAATTTGGCAGAATTGATGATATGGATTAATTAAAACATTCAATAATAAAATTAAAAAAATTAAATTTTTCATTAAATTCCATATCCGAGTGATCCGATAGGATCCACGATTTGGAAAATATCAATTTAAAAAAATGAATAATAATCAAGTACCAAAACTAAGAAATCCATATTCGGAATCTTCCAACTTTTCTATTGCATTTATACAAGTCACTAACTTTTTTTATTTTTTTGCAGATAGACCATTAACAGCTAATTTTTTTGTGTTTATTTATTTTATTTTATTTATTTATTCGTTATTCTCATTTATTTATTTTTCCATGGAAGGTTATACCTCCTACCTTTTTTATGTGGATGGCTAAACGCCCACTTTTCTTTATTTATTTACTTTTATGCAATTATTTACTTTACGCACTTTTATTTATTTATTTTTCCATGGAAGGTTATACTTCCTACTTTTTTTACGTGGATGGCCAAACGCCCCACTTTTCTTTATTTATTTACTTTTACGCAATTATTTACTTTACGCACTTTTATTTATTTATTTTTTTATGGAAGTTTATACCTCCTACTTTTTTATGTGGATTGCTAAACGCCACACTTCTCTTTATTTATTTACTTTTATGCAATTATTTACTTTACGCACTTTTATTTATTTATTTTTTCATGGAAGGTTATACCTCCGACTTTTTTTAAGTGGATGGCCAAATGCCCCACTTTCTTTATTTATTTATTTTTCTGCACTTTATTTATTTACTTTCTGCATTTTATTTGTTTCTTTGTTTATTTAATTTCTGCATTTTATTTACTTCTTTATTTATTTATTTTTTTTGCACTTTATTTTTACGTGGATGGTTAAGCACCCCACGTTATTTGTTTACCTTCTTTATTTATTTTCTGCAATTTGTTTTTTTTTTTTTATGTGGATGACTAACCTTGTTTTATTTATTTATCATTTTATATCTAGCCAAGAGTCTGTCTTACTTCCTTATTTTATTATTTTATTTATTTATTTATTTATTTTTTCATTCCTACTATAATAAAAGCCCCCCGTCCTTTTATTTTTTTCATCTTTTTAAATATTAATTGGAATAATACATTTTTTTTATTATTTCCTTTAAGTAACAAAAGTTAACCTTTTTAGTCTTTTTATCAAAAAAAAATAAAAATAAAATAAAAAATAAAAGTCATAACTAGACGATTCAACAAAAATCGTTGGTTTTAAAATAAGTATTTTTTTTAAATCTATGAATTAGATAGTTACTTTTAAATAAAAATAATAATAATTTAAATAAAAATTAAATTTTCATTAAATTCCATATCCGTGTGATTCGATAGAATCCACGGTTCGGAATTATTAAATTTATTATAAAAAAACTCGAGTATCAAAATTTAAAATTTCATATCCGGTTGATCTAATAAGATTCATGGTTTGGAATTAAAATTAATAAAATTCATTAAATTATGCTCAACTAAAGATTAGTTCAAGAAATGAATAGTTAGAAAAAGATAAAAAACTGAACCCATGGTACCAATTTCCGGGCGCTTTAATAAGGTTATTTTAGCGTAATCGACTCACGATCTTAGAATCTCTCGCAGACCATTACAGGTTTCCAATCGACCTAGGTAAAAGGATTGGTGGCGACTCCACGAAATTTCACGTTGCTACAAAGGGCCAATTGCATATGCCCATTTGAAGTTCGGCTGAAATCAGAGTTTACACCATTTGGTTTCAAAAATCCACACTTCACCTCGTTAACAGTATAGGAAACACCGTGGAATAGTAATTGTTGAGTAGAAAGTTTTTGCCTTTTTTTTTTTTGTGCTTCTGTCTAACTAGTGGCAACAAATTATGTAACTTGAACCAGGGGTGGATGGTTTGGTAATGACATGTAACTAGATGATGGTTCATGGCATCGTCAAGCATAGGGATTTGTCGAAGGTCGAGAAGATGGAGTTTTTGCTAGCTTGTAGTATAGAAAAGCCTTGGGAATTATCTCAAAAAAGTTTAACTTTGGTATGGGTTGCGATATTGCATCCCCCAGCTCGACACAAGATTGATATTGGTTGCAGGACAACACTACCAGGTCGTTGCAAGATCAAAGACTCTGCTCATGGTTGCTTTCCATTATGTTCGTGGCTTGATGTTATGTGTGATTTGTATTTGTGGTTATGTTTATGCTGGTTGTAATTCATATTTCATCCGACTCATAAAAATTATTCTCTTTACTAAAACAACTTTTTTTTTAAATTAATCTATTATTTTTATTTTTATTATTATTTTGTAAAGTTGATTATAAAAATAAGAACTTGTTGTATGAAAATAGAACTTGAAAGATTAGAGTTTTTAAATACAAATTTTAAGAATTCTTTTCAATACAAATTAATATAAATATATTTAAGTTAGATTTAAAAAAAAGTAAAAAAAAAAAAAACCAACTAAAACTAGACGAAGGGAGCAATTATTATTGCATGTGTTCATTACGAAAAACCTGAGTCAAGGTAAAATTTGTTGGAATTGTAAACTCAACTTTAATAAGAAGCTTAAGGATTGGATGTTTGGTTGACCCACTTGGGTGTTTTTCGAGCCAGGAAGGCCACAGCTTGTTTGGAGAGCTTAGGATTTTCTTACCAAATTTGCCCACGGTTTGCTATAATTATTTTAATGTTTTTGTCGTTAAGCCAGGGTTGCATTTCCAATTCCAAGCATCCCACACCAAAGATGCCTAAAGTTGTAGATGATTTTGGGTAGTGGCCCTCGTATAACTTAATGATAAAAAGGGAGTGGCGTGCATAGACAGCGTAATGAGTAAGGGTTTAAATTGCATTGATGTCTCCGCTTCAACCAACTTTTGTGAGTCATCAGTAGAGGCCCTTCTATAGTGCCTGGGTGCCTTGATGCTTGTACTATTTTTCTTTTTTTTAGTGTAAGTGCCTTGATATCTTATGGACACAATGAGTTCCAACTACGTCAGGATCGAGCCAGCTCTGATCCCATTTGGGAGGAAAACTCTCCCAAAATCTAGATAATTATTTCCCTATTATAAAGTATAAAAAATATGCCTACAAAATACAACAAAGCTCCATGAAAAACCTCACTCAAAATTTATGATATAACTCATTTATATAGAAACTTGAAAACATAATTTTTCCCTAATGGGACAAAAGTATGTGTCTTTTGCAATAAATACAATTATTCATGAAGAAATATGTCATTTGCAAAGGACAAAATTGTTAGAAAAAGTCATAACACTTCGAATTTTAATTAGTTTACCAACTTAATTAAATTCAAATAATTGAATTACATCTTCCACTTATGTGAAACTTGCAAACTACATATATAACTTAAAAATATTTCAACAAGCTCTTACTAGTTTGTAAGTTACATGTTATTTTCACCAGATAATGTCCACATTTTACACAAATAACAATGATTACTCTATTCAACATTAATTGTAGACATAATCACAAACTAATATGTCTAAACTTTCCATTATAGACTTTACTATATGCTTTCAACATAGTAGTCTCAATAGCTTAATGCAAGGAAATAGTGGCATTGGTTGTGGCCATAAGTCCCTTTTAAATAATAATGTTCAAGTCATTCTATTTCCTTGTCTTGAATAGCGAAAGCAACAAATTTTGATGCCAAGTTGAATTAGTAAAACAAATTTGTGTGTTAGATGCCAAATTTATAGTACATCCACATAATAAATACCCATGCTTTAGTTTCTTTTAATTCAATTTCTAACAAAGCATCCTTCTAACACATGATGATAGTTTAAATAGTACATGTTCATATCTTCTTTCTAGGCAAATATACCAAAACTATTGAAAATTATATCCCATGCGCTATACCTGTTGTGCTTGTATATTGCAAATAACATATGTTATATGTAGTCTCATACACTTTATAGTGTCATATATCATACTACCAGTAGCATTTCCGTAATTTTTTAAAAAACCAATTATCAATATTATTTAAAGTACACCCACATAACAAATATCTACCCTTTAGTTTCTTTTAATTCAATTTCAACAAAACATCCTTCTAACACATGATGATAGTTTAAATAGTACATGTTCATATCTTCTCTCTAAGCAAATATAACAAAACTGTTGAAAATTACATTCCATGCGCAATGCCTATTGTGCTTGTATATTACAAAGAACATATGTTATATGTAGTCTCATACAGTTTATAGTGTCATATATCATACTACCAATAGCATTTCCATGCTATTTTTAGAAACCAATTATCAATATTATTTAACAACTTCATGAGCCCTGAATAGTTTATGGCTTAACCCAATCAAACTGATGTAAAGCTAGCTCAATCAACCACAAAGTCAAATTCTTCTAATCAAATTGTATAAAACCCACATAATGAATGGTGGCCATAGAGTGATCACTGTTAAGGATTCACATGTGGTTTTTTGTTGTTAGAGTTTATCATATTTGAACTCATCCAAAATGAATCTATTTCAATTTCATGCTTAGTAAACAATAAAAAAATGATTAGTCTTCATGTTGAGTCAAACATGTATTAATTGGATTGGCACACTATTATCAAAATTATATAACAGTTATAAGGGTACTTTATTTATAGAAATTCTATAACCACATAGCTTTCCTACACATGAATTCTAAGTTCAAATCAAGAAAGCCTATTTTTTTGCATCAATATCCTCTTCCACTTCCATCAAAGAATTATCTTTAGATTGTGCCCCCTTGTCCCTATAAACATAAAGTCTCATGTAGTTCAAAAAATTCTTCTAGAGTACAGTTAAGAGGTCTAAAATCCACTTGTAGTCCCCTTATTATATCAGTCATCCTAAAGTGGTCCATTGCCTTTAAAAGTGTCTCTTAAAGTCCCTTAGTTCCCTTAGTGTATTCTATTTTAGTTGATTTTGTCAGTTGAGTCGTTAATTTGGACAGAACTTGCTTATGTGGCACCTATAATGCCCTATGAGGCATCTTCTTCCATGACATTTAATAGGCATGAAAATGGGCTGGGTCGGGCTGAGCCCGAGCCCACTAAGCTCGAGCTTAGCCCCTTTACTATTCGGCACTACTCAAGCCCAAAATTTTTAGGCTCGAGCTCGGCTTGAAAGCTCATCTGGCTCGAATAACATATATAATTCTTTAGTATTGTAACTATAATTTAGATGAAAAATGGGGACTAAATGTGCAATTTTTTACTTAGATAACCATAGAAGGAAAAATGATAGAATCAATCCCAAACTTTTTAATCCTTTTTAAATCTACCATAAGTTTGTAAACATCATAAATGAGCCATCATCTTCATCAATATGTCAACTATGGAGCCAAATCTACTATCAAACCCAACACCTTATCTAGGTCAGTTCACCATCACCAAATCTTGTGCCCATCTCCTTCGTCTTCATTCGAATCGAGGAAGGGTCCATCACACATACACACATTCAAATTGTCATCATTATTCGAATATGAAAATGATAAATCACATGAATCAACAGCAAGCAATTACCAATATCAGATGAAAAATGAGCAAGGCCGACCTGGGTTTCTACCGTCAGTGTGGGGCTCTCATTGTCATCATTCGAATCGTGGACTCGCATAAGGTAGGATATCATTGTAGACTCAAATTGTCGAAGCTCAACCTTGTGACGGTGGCGGAGATCATCATCAGTATTTGGCTCTCATCGTTGTGCTGCCGACATTGATCTTAGTGGTGGCCGTCGATTGGGTGGGATGGTGGGTGGGTTAGTCGACAGGTTAGGCACAGCCTTGGCTGGGAGTAAGGCCAGAATTTATAAGGTTGTAAGGGTTAGGAGGCTTTGGACTCAGGAGGACTCGCGCCCAACAGGCCTATGAGCCAATAGAGCCAGATATATTAAGGCTCGAGCTCGGTTAGAAATTTGTTCAAGCTAAAAAAAAAAACCATCTAAAAAAGCCTCAATTCCAGCTTGAGCTCGAGCTACCTGAAAAAGCCCGACCTCTTTCACTCTTAACAACTAATGATACTGCAAGAATAAGAAAACTTAGGCTAAAATTGACACAAACTCATAAGATTATGACTTAAAGGATAGATTGACCAAAAGTTTAAGTTCATCCATTCTTCATAATTGTTTCTTAATTCCAGCCATTAACATCACATAACCCTAAAAAATTTTCTGTCTTGTGTGTATCTTTTGATTTCTTGCTCAAACCTCTACGATGCTACCTCTCCCCAAATCAACAGAAATCAACAAAATCCTTTCAAATCCTTTACACTAGCAAGATGAAACAACAAATCAATTGCCAAATATCAAACAAGGAAATTGCAGGAATGCAAAGTTCCAATCATCTTTTATTTGACAAAAACCAATTCACAATTTCACAAAGCAAGCTTTACATATTCGATCTGGTTTGGTTTCTTTCATAATTCATCCCAGTTGCTCACTTGACACCACTAGCTTTTGCTCATGACTACGAGGAGGTAGAAAAGGTGATTTACTCCCCACCGACAACGAATGAGGCATTAGGGAGGCATTGGGTCAATTAGGAGCTCATATGAATATTTTGAACAAGATCTAGAAAAAAAAATAATCCAATGGTCCAATATAAATGAAACATTTTTGTAGGCAGGCATTTTAGGGTGCCAAAGCTTTTTCTAAATTCTTCCGATTTTGCCCTTGTTATTTCATTTCCTCCTCTCTCTCGGACTATTGCTGCTTTGACCAGCTATCTCTCTCCTTCTAACTTGACAACAAGCTCTGCTCTTCCACCTTCCTTTCAACGTCCTCGTGATTGCCAACCTCGATCTTCCCATATGTGAGAAGGACCGTCTCTGATCGTCTTCAATCTCAACCATTGAATTACCTCCGATTGATCTTTGCCATCGAATTGCCTCTAATCAATCTGTGCCATCAAATGATCTTCGATCTCCATCATCGAATCGCCTCTGATCGTCCCCGATTTTGCTCTTTTCTTCCTTGTTCTCCATCTTCCCAGAAGCTCTTGCCCTCTATACTATTGGTGACACTGAGCAATCTTCACCGCTAAATCCCCTTTTCTTCAATCTCTAGCCTTATTTCATGGCCCATTTGCTCTGCAAATCTATGATATGCAGGGGCGGAGCCAGGATTTTAAGTTGGAGGGGGCCAAATTTTATTTTGAAAATGTTAGAGAATTAAGAATTAGATGTATTTCTACAATATAAAGAGAAAATAACAAAAATAACTTAAAATATATTAAAATGCTATATTTATAGGTTATACACTTTCAAAATAGCAAGTAAAATTTACTAAATCTTAGTTTTCATCCATATAATGAATAGGTGATTATAAGCTTTAAATCTATATCAAATCACGCGTTTTCCTCTCAATGAAAAATTAGTTATATTATTATACATGTACACATATTCAATTAATATGACATAGCAAATAAAAACATAATACCTTATGTATCTTGAGGTGGCACGTCTTTCTTTAAATGCATAAAAATCATCTATTTTCCCGTTTATTAAAAAGATCCCAACAATCTCTCTTTCAATATAAACAATCAAGTGATTCTTGAGAAAAATATCACTCATGCTATTATGAAGTCTTATTTTCATAATTTTCATTACTGAAAATGCTTGTTTTGTTATTGTAGTCAAAACAAGAAGAGTCAATATAAGATGAATCAATTTATCCACTCAAGGATAAATTTCTTACTTTCTTATTTCATTTAGTCCTCTATATATAATCAGTAATTGTAGATACATTTTTTTAATTATGGATGGTGAGGCACATCAAACTCATAATGCTGCAGCTAATATTTCAAATGAATCTTTTCTTATTCAGTGAAATCTGAAAGATAAAAATTGTCGGCTAATTTACATATGTTCTCAATATTAAATGACTTATAATAATTTCTGGGATCCAAAACAACACAAAAAAAAAGAAGCTCATCATCTGTTTGCTAAAGTATTTCCTCTATTTCTCATAAAACATATCTTAGTTAATGCAAAAATTTGCAAAAGAAGTGAAAAAGTTGTACTTTTACATTTCTAACCTTTTAAAATATAACTGATTATTTTTTATTAAGAGAGTAAAATTAACTATTTGATGTTGGACTTTTCCTACATTTTTCACACAAATCAACCATATGCATTTATGTATAATTTTAGTGAGATGGAGAAAATTATTATCATTTTATATATATACTTCTTAAAAATTATTGTTATGTTTTATAATTTTTTTATCATTATTTTTACACACACATATATATATATATAGTTTGCAAAAAAGTTAGGGGGGGCCGGGCACCCCCCAGCCCCCCTATTGGCTCCGCCACTGATGATATGATTTCTTCTGCTTATTTCTTGTCTCGCTTGGCTATGATTATGCTGGTGATGGGGACAGCGGTCATATGATTCTGGCGATGGTGGCAGTGATTGTGCAGGGGACGAGGGCGGCGGTGAGATGCGTGGAAGATATGAGGTAGTTAAACCAGGGGGATGAGGCAAAAAAGAAGTGTGCGAGAGATGATAAGGGAAAAATAGAAAACTAAGCATAAAAAAGTTACTAAAAATGGAAATGTTTCATTATGTTTTGTACATCTTAAAAAGAAAATGTTTCATTTTTTTTAGATGAATAGAGTATAAATAATATTAGTGTATAATGTTAACAGACGCGGATCTTCTCTAATAGGGAGTGAACTAATTACTACCAATATTCAGATTCAAAATTATTAGGCCGAATCACATCCACCAAATTAGATCAATTATTGAAAAAAATTTCCAGATAATTTTATTTGCAGTAAAAGGAAGAAATAATAGGCCTTTAACAAATTCTTCAAGTTTGGAGGGACAGAGTGATCGGTCATTGACAGGGTTCCGAGTGAAGAAATGATTTTCTCTTTTTCTTCATTGGAGTTAGATTTTTGGATGGTGGAGAAGGGGAAGTTAGAGCAATGGTGGGCTTGGGGGAAACGCTACCAAGAAAAAGGCCAAAGAAGGGGCGATTACAAATATATATTTGGGGAAAAACATTGTGTCCATAAGAGTGGATGATGCCTCGGGGTCCACTGACCTTTTTTTTTTCTTTTGCTTTTCCTTACTTGCCATTGTAAAAAAAAAAAAAAAAGATTTGGGGAAGAAAATGGATTTTAAGCTAATTTAAATTATGTCCCCAGGGTTATGAGTTTGTGTCACCTTTAGCTTAAAATTTTTTATTCTTGCAGTATAATCACTAATTGTTATGCAAGGGAATGCGACGTGACCATGTGTGTGCCACTTAGGCAAGTTCCATCTAAAAAACAGCTCAACTAATGGTATGGACCAAAATAGTACACACTAAATGAGGTAACAGACATTAATAGGTACTTTTGAAGGTAAGGGACAACTTTATGATGACCAATAAACCAAGGGCACCATGACTAGACTTTACCCAAAGTTTAGAGCTTTGTTATATCCTCTAAGACAAATTTCCTCATTAAAAAATAATTTCTTTAGATTGTTAAAAGAAAGAATGAATGATGGAGATGAAAAAAAGCTTTGAGAAGCGAAATGATTTCATTGCCCTAAAGACAATTTTTCCTTAATTATAAAGTACTAAGAATATACCTCCATGATATAACAAAGGACCATAAAAAGCTCACTTATTTTTGTGAAATAGCTAATATATATGTCTCTTGGAATATACACAATTATTGAAGAAAAAATGTGTCCCTTGCAAAGGACATAATTGTTAGAAGAATCATAATAATTTAGTTAGTTTATGGAATTAATTAAATTCAAATAATCAAAATTCATTTTTCATTTATATGAAACATATAAACTACACATAAAATGTTCCCACACACAAAACTCAAATTCAAGACACCATTTGAAAGAAGGGGAGCTATTTACCACTCCCTTTACAAGCATCTGGTATGGCAGAATAAGGTCTAGGGCCATAAATTTACTACCACTTGTAGGCTCTTAGGAAATTATGATCCTACTTAGGTTACAATTAGTTAGCTATTACTTGTAAAGCATCTGAAATCGTTATATGTAACTAGTTATTTCACCTACCTTGCACAGAAAATATGAATGCTTCATCTTGGCTATGCAAATAAAAGAAAATAACACAATTGCAAATGTTATGGCATGCCAATTAATAAAAAATAAGTTAAAAGAAGCCAAGACGTAAAACCTTAGTTGCTTTAACTTCATGTAATAACTATGTGCACAAGCACCTTAACCTTATATGCACCCAAATGTAACTTAGTGTTATACACACCAATAAACAATGGTAGAGGCAACACTTGGTGTGAAAAATACCATAAATATAACTGAGATAATAATATTTACTAAGATTCATCCTTAACTTTCCACTTGAGCAAGCTAGCTTTAAGTGGCATTCCTCACTGTTTTTATGCACGCTTAGCCTTGAAAGCTAAAAAGATAACGCTTTGGTCAATACTAACTTACATCACAGGCAATCATTAGTCACAAAAGTCATACTTAGAAAGTACCTTCCAAATAAATAAAACTTAGCACTAATAGTCACCTCTCACCAACTACTAGGCCTGACTAGCCTTCTAAGTACTTGCACAATACTTAAGGGGTGAGTATTCAAAAGTTCTCAATAAGGGATTTGGCACCTATCAGGGAAAACATATCTAAGCATGCAAGCAAACATACACACACATATATAAGCAAAAACAAACCAACAAATTAAACAATGCGATATACCACAAGTACAAACAATTAACAAAAGAAAAATAATGCAATGCAATTTATGGTTCGATGAATGAGTGAAGATGCTTATGCACTTAGGAATTCCTTACACTTGAAGGCGTTTTTAACTATCATGGCCTTATGTCGCTAGGACACTTGGATACTGGCACTCGTATTCGATGATAGAACTTAATTAAACCCCATAAGTCCTCTTTATAGGCGCCTTAAGTAAGCATTCACTTACTTGAATGTGCTTGAATTTTACGAACAGCTTAAAGTATGTCATCACTTACCCACCACTTACCCTTATCTTCCCCTTTCTTGTTGTGTCAAGTAATTAACTTAGAGGCTAAACTTCCCCAGAACTTGACTTTAGCAACTTAGTGGATTCGCTTACCGAGCCAGTCAACTTAGCCTAGAGCTCTTGGAAACAACCTCAATGCCAAAAGTTTCTTGACCATAACCCTTTGGTCATTAAGGGTCTCGGAACCTTCTTTGGTCCCTTTCCAATGCTGGAGGTTCATAACCTCATCCCTTGGCCATTGGAGAACTCATATTAGAATTGGTCTCTCTTTAATACCTTACTTACAACTTAAGGTACTTTACTTTTCCACCTATCCTTAGCCCTCTTAACCAATCATTTATTACCCCCTTATTGATGCATAATTTACTCTTAGGAGTACTTATGAGCCATGTTGGGATGCCTACTAGCCCTTAGGAATATATTTTCGATACTTAGGACATATGTTGGTAAGGTTTAGACTTAATGCGGTCACACCAGCACGTTTGGTAGCTTGCTGGAGCCTAATGCGGACATATAGAAATGTATTGTAGATGCATTAGCACCTTCGACAACTTGCTAAAACCCGATGTGGTTGCACTAGACATTTGGTGCGGTTGTATCAACACTTGCAGCTGCAATTCTTCACTCCTTTCTTGGCCAACATTGCCCCAAAGGTCATCCAAACTATTTCCAATCATCTTGGGTTGATTCCAACTTAACCTCAACTGTTATAACATAACTTATGCATCATTTAATCATTCCATAACTTAAATTGCTTACCTTAAGTCCAAGCTAAGCAAAATCCAAAGTAAGCACACCACACAAAGCACAAGTAACCAGCATAAGCTCTCTTTGAGTTTCAAACTTAAATTCAACAAAAATGGATACCAAAAGCACAAAATTATGACCATTTTTTAACCATTTAATTATTTTATAGCCAGCCCATAGCTATTGGAGGAGCTTACCTTTGGGTTTACTCCAAAACTTACAAAAACAGCTTTAAATGTACCAGCCACAAATGATAAGTTAGGGGCTTGTTGAGATGACTTTGAGACCTTCAATTATCATGGAATTCTATATAGATTGGAAAGTTTTGATATGGAGAGATATGGAGGAGAGGGAGCCATGAATTTGCCAAATGAAGGAGATGATGAATGGTGTCATCCTCCCCTTTAAAAATATTTCCACTACTACTCTTAATCCATTTTTGTTTCTCCTGTCAGTTTGGCCCAAAAACCTATTTTTTTTCTTGAGTTTTGGCCATTTAATCCTCCTTTAAACCATCCCCCTTGGACCTTAACAAAAGGTTTTCTTGCCCTCTAACTTAGCCTTTAGTCACTAAGTCATTTACGATACAAATGTCTCAATTTCATACTTTATGCATTTTTAGCCATTTAACTTCCATAGTTGGTCCTAATGGCTAAAATAACTTATGGTCTTAACCCATTTAGTCAAAAACACTTATATGACCCTAATTTTACCAAAATTATGGCCACGCTACTGACTTAGGCCAAAATTATCATTTTGCCTTTCTTGACATTATATGTCATTTCACGCTTAAGAACTCACCCTTACTTAGCTTACTTTTCTTGCTTAATAAAAATTTACTTGGGGGAAGATAACTTGCAATTTATTTACCTTGGCATCTATAGCATGATGTTGGACTCATTATGGACAAAATAGATTTGCATGCCGAGAGAAGGTTTGGTGAAAAATAAAATAATTTAAAAGCAATTTTTTTTATTTAATGTATTGTTGCAATTATACTTGCACTCTAGGATTTGAAAACCACAAAACGTTACTGTATATTAATTTTGCATTAAATATCTACTCAAAATGTACCAAGTTAAGTTACATATAAAACATATAGGTATAACTGTTATAAAGTTGTAATCGACTATCGTACTAAGTTATATTTTTCAAACGAGATTAAGAAACTTGCTTGATTCAAGTTAGTGCTCCAAATTTGTAAAATTATGCTTGTGCCGAACGGTGGACAAGAATGGTAGGACTAACGAGCTATAGATGTTATAAAAAGGTATAACTTTTGCAAAAAAAGCTATAGCTGTTCAAAAAATGCTATAACTTTGTAAAACTCAATTGCTTTAAGTAAATAAATGGTTAGTGAAAAATAAGAAGAAGAAATATCACATAAGAAATATAATTTTAAATAAATAATTGTGAAACACTTTCTTGAAATTCGGTGCAGAATATATGATAAACATATACTAAATAAATAAATAAAAACATATAATAAATCAAATCATGTATACAGACATATATATATTTTGGTACCCAGAATCTTACAAGGGAAAGGATACAAGAGATATTCTACAACTTTATCTGTCCTACATCTTACCCCACTCACTAGTTACAAAGAGAAATAATCTCTTGCACAAGCCAAGATTTGAGCTTTAGTTGGTCACCCGATGTGGTGATCTATGCGCCAATTGGGCTATGAGTCAATACCAGGTTATAGTTTATATGCTCATATTTAGTTTTGTTTTCTATATGCTTTTTCCTTACATTTGATTGTCTTTTGAAATTTTTTTTGCTAGGATATGGTGCCTGATTGGTTTATATTTCATTTTCAACTTATATTTCAGCTTCATTTGGGTTAGAAATGATTTCTGCAAAATTTTGGATCTCAATTGCAAGTTTTGGCAAAGTTTGGAGCAGACTCACCTTGCAACACACCCATGTGGTGCCTTACATGCCCTACAAAACGCCTGTGTCTAAGTTATATGCCAATGTTCAAAACCGTGCTATATTTGATAAGATTTTAAGTTACAAAGGCATTACACGGCCTTAAACACGCTCGTGTACCAAACTATGTTTGTCTATTTTTAGGGTCTTTGAAGTTATTTCATAAGAGGTGAGTAGAGAATAGGGAAGAGGTGGAGAAACAGAGAGAAATAAGAGAGTTTTCCAATAGAAAGGCTATCAGAAGGCAATTTTGATAATCAACACCACTTAGGGCACACCGGATTATGGATTCCTTGGAGGAGAAGAAATTCAGAGGTGGAAGTTTCTTTTCTTAGTTTTTCTTCGATTCTGTTGTGTTTATTTTACGACACTATGAACTAAATTTTTCTACTCATACTTAGATTAGAAGAACCCTAAGATGATTTTATGATTATGATTACTTTGTAGTTTAATATGATTATGTTTTTCTTGCAATCTATCCAATGTTTTTTGATGCATTGATTAATAGTAGATTTCTTATTAACTTAGAGTGGGATGATAAACATGTAACAGGTATTATCCAATATGTTTGTTGGATAGAATGGATATTATTATAATTGGGAGTAAAAGATGCGATATAATACCTTCGAACTAGGGTGAAACCTACTAGTGAGTCATAAGACTAGTAATGCATTATTGGGAAATATAGTAGGTCTAGATACCCTATTAGTGACTTAAGAAATGTGATTAATACGATGGGAATAAAAAGGAGCTAATCTAATTTAGGTAGTACTCCATTGTTGAAATTAATCACAATCCTGTTAAATCGAAGTAAAAACAACACAAGGGATTTCTGCGGGATTCGATTCTAAGTGTGAGATATCTTATCATTGATTGTCTAAATTTTTTCCATTGGCGGTAGTTAGTTGTTGTTATTGCATTAGTTTAGTTTAGTTAATTCTTAGTAGTTTGTTAAACAAACTCATTAATTGTTGGTTAGATAATAGAGAAAGGCTAAGTATGGTAGACAAGCTTTGATCTTTGTAGAAAATGATCTTGGTACTTGTCACTGCTATACTTTGATGATAGGTGCACTTGCTTGTGAGTTCACATATTTATGAGTATAGAGAGATTTGACACATACACATTAATTATTAGTGCAGTGGGAAAGGTTTATATGAACTACGAACACACCAAGTTTTTGGCGTTGTTGACGGGGAACATTTGTTGAGATTGCTACCTAAAATATTGATCTTTATTAATCTAGCAATTTATTTTATTGCAGTATTTTTATTTTAAATTCTAGTTATTTTTAGTTTGTTAATTTATTTTTTTTTTTCTTGTAGGAATTTTGGTGTATGACTGAAAGCCAGCCTATGACTCAAAGCTAGCCTAGTGAAACTATTGAAGCAAATCTAGAAATCGAGGGAACTTTGAGGAAACATTTGTCTACAGGGGTACTAAGTCACAACCATTACATCTTAAGGTAAAACAATGAGGAGAAAAGCAGGAACACTTAATAATGGAAGACTGTAACCAAGTAAGGACTATTTCATAATATGCTAAGCCTTCTCTTGAAAGGATAGAATCGATTATCGTTTGATCTCCTATGAATGTCAACAATTTTAAGAATAATCCAAATATTATTCAGATGGTGTAGGACTATGTTCAATTCAATGGTTTGGAATATGAGGACCTTAACACTCATATTGCTAATTTCTTGGAGTTTTGTGGTACTTTCATAATTAGTGGAGCTAGTGAAGATTGCATTTGGTTGAGGAAATTTTCATTCTTATTGAGAGGAAAAGCTAAGCAATGGTTTAGTTCACTTCTAAGAGGTTCTATTGCCACTTGGAATGCTCTTGCCAAGAAGTTTTTATTGAAGTACTTTGCTCCAGCTAAGACTATGAAGTTCCATAATGATATTTTTTATTTCAGTCAGATGGATTCAGAAACGTTATATAAAGGTTGAGAAAGGTTTAAGGATTTGTTAAAAAGGTGTCCACATCATGGATTACTTTTGTGGATACAAGTGCAAACATTCTATGATGGTATGAGTTATGCTTCCAAGAAAATGATTGATGCAGTAGCTAGTGACACTCTGAATAGCAAGATGGCTGAAGCAACCTAAGAATTGATTGAAGAGATGGCTATAAACAATTATCTATGACAATCATCATATAGGATTAAGCCAAGTAGAACAGCTATAGTTCAGAATTCTAATGCTTAATTAATATTTGTAGATCAAGTTGAAACATTGGCAAGGGAGTTCAGAAATTTCTCGGCAAGCCAAAAGCAAGTTGTGATGTAATGTAGAGTTTATGGAGAAGGACATGCAAGTGGTGAGTGTCAGATGCAAAATTGGTTGAGAAAAATCGAGCAAGCAGGCTTCATTGGAAATCCATTAAGGCCACAGAAGAATCCGTATGACAATACATATAATTTGGGATAAGGAAACCATTCTAATTTTCCTTGAAGTAATCAAAGGCAACAACTACTTGGTTTTCAATCAATACCATAACAAGAAAGGAGGCCAACTATGGAAGAATTGATCTCAAAGTATACACAACAATTTATTGCTAGAATCGATCTAACAAAGTTAGAGTTGTGGAATACAAGAGCGAGTATATAGAATTTCAAGACTCAATTGAGTCAACTTGCTGAGATGCTTTCTAAAAGGCCATTAAGAGCTTTATCGGAAAATACAAATCCAAATACGAGATAAGTTTACAATTCATATTTTTAACATAAGGTGGATGGCATATGGATATGAAAGCTTTCAAAAGGAAGGAAGAACCTCCTTGAGTGATCAAGGAAGACGTCGGGCTGACGATGTTGAACCAAGAGCTTCTTAGGAGGCAACCCAAGAATTAAATTTTTTGTTCAATTTTTTTTGTGCATTTAGTTTTTTTAATAGTAGATCAGTTAGCTATTATTATCCTATGATATTATGTTCAATAATTTTTTTTGCAGTAATCTAACGCATTTTGGGAAGAATTTTTGTGTTCAAAGTTAGAGAAAAAGGCTAATTCAATTATGGGTAAGTTTGCAAGACTTTATAAGTTTCAGGAGTTAAACATGTTCTTAAACACACCTATGTTCAGGGTCGTGTTCATTAACATGGTTAGCCATGTTTTTTTTACTAAAATGATTTTTCACGAAGAATTTTTATTTGAACGACGGTAGCCAAATGCGATTTGTGTTCCAGGTATGTAACAAAGAGTGTTATCCTTACATGGTTTCCTACACAACCATGTTCTTACTCGTGTTTTCAGAGTTTAAAACTCCAGAAGTTAAGCACATGCACATACATGCCCATGTTTTAAAACGTGTTTATCCGACCCAGTTTAATACACACTTATGTTTGAAAATGTGTTTCTTTTCTGAGTTTAAGAATGTTATGTTCCATAGCACAAAATATAGTTTCATGCACGACCGTGATATTTGGCATGTTTGCTTAACAAAGTTTCAGTTATGCCAATGTTTTTCTATTTTCAAAATTTTTGGGCTTCAAACTCTAAACATAGTTAGCTACACACCCATGTTTGAAGTCATGTTACATATACACAGTCACTTACACACCCGTGTTTTGTCCAATCTTTCAATGCTATGATTTAAAAATTTAGGGTTTAGACCCTAAACACAGCACTTGTTACTGCCATGTTCAACATTTTGTTGAGGAAGTTTAAGTAACACAGGCAATGACGCTCCCATGTTACAAGCCTTGTTTTGCCTATATATATACTCGATCACGATTTTCTTTCCCCACTTCGTACGAAACTCACTTAAACTTCTTCCCCAAGCCCTAAAAGTCAAGCCCTAGTTTCCTTGAGTCTCTGGTAAGGTTTACCATCATTAAAGGATCCCGTTCCTTATTTGAATTCTAGATTTTCATCCCCATATCTTTGGCTTTCTCTCTCTTGAGGTAACTTTCTCTCTCTAAGTTTATTTGAAGTTTATGGAAGATTTGATTGATTTCTTATTATAGGTCATTTTTTTTAGTTATTTGATTGATTTTGCATGCCTATTGAAGTTTGTTTTGAGTTGATAGCATGATTTATAGAAGTTGAATATTTTGGATAGTATGTTTGGAAGAGGAAGAATTGAAATATTTGTTTCATGGAAATCAAGTTATGCATATTGATTCTATGGAAGTTATGGCTTGAATGGATGTTTATATGATGTATGATTTATTGAGAATGACTTGGTTATCTTATTTGCATTGGAATTTCATGAACTCTAGGAATTGGTAGTCCTTTGGTCTGATAGTAAATTGGTTTCTTGGGTACCAAGAAGGAGCTTAATGGTGGATTATACTGTTTTTATTTCCTTTCATTGTTATGTATTTAGCTTTAGTTGTTTAAGCCTGATTACCTTAATGCCTAAAATTGAATAGCAAGTTGCTTTATATAGGGTAATTTTATTTATTTTTTATTAGAATTCTTATTTTCAATGTTACTGTGATTATATTTGTTATTTGATACAATCACCATTTCACAAAGAATGACCCTTTTACCTTTTTTTGGCTAAAGTTTGACTTAAATATATTCATATTAAGTTGTATTATAAAATTTTTTAAAAAATTATATTTATAAACAAGAGTCTTTAAGGTACTATTTTCATATAAAAAGTTTATATTTCTATAAGAAATCTTGAAAAAAGAAAATCATGAATTAATTATTGTGAATAGTAAATATGCCAAGCTTTACGAGACAAAGGGAGCATTATTGTTGCACTGGGCAAAATCTTTTCCTTTTTCAGGATGTTGAAGCATCAGGAGAAGCTTTTGATTCGCACCAAGAGGTCAATGAAGAGGTCAAAGAACTCGAATGCTTTGCTCAACTTCACAAAGGATCATCAATGGGAGAGGTATGATATTCTGATTGAGAAGAAGCTTAAGGCCAACAAGGTGATTGATTAGGACACATTGGCACATCTTGGCATGGTGGAGGAGGTCCAAGTATTAGTGGATTTTGATGGATGGCTGTCAATGTTTGATTGCCGGGAGCCTACTTATAGCGAGCTTATTCTTGAAATTTTGAGCACGCTTGAGTTTAACATAAAAAATATTAGCTAGACCCGACTTGATATGGTGGAATTCCATCTAGGAGAGAGGAATGCTAGATGGAACTTCAAGATGAGTTTGGATCAGTTGGGGTGGCGTTATGGTTTCTACACCCAGGAACTCATTGATTCTGACAAACACCGAGGCTCAATTTGTGAGTTTAGTAGCACCACCCCTTACTCTGCATGAGTTTTGGCACAAGATTACCGAGGATGCAGCTGTTTACCAACCCACAACATTCAAGGCATCCAAGTTGAGATTGTAGGCAGTCCGATATGTCCCTTATCTAATCACCTACTCCATTTCTAGTAGGAAGGAAAGTATGGGCATGGTGACGAAAATGGACCTATTTTACCTTTACTGGATTATTCATAGAGCACAGTCACTTGGGCGTCGCATTTGCTTGGTGGGTAAGAGATGCTGACTGTCACATAAGGACCAGGGCTATTTGTGTTGGAGCATTCATGACGAGGTTAGCCTAGAACCTTGAGTCTTTTTCACCAAAGAGTCATATTACAGAGGTGGCAAGGCCAGGGCTGACAAATATAGATTCATTCAAGGCTATGAGATTGTTGAAAAAGACTACATTTTTTGATTAGCTAACAAGGTTTATATTGAGGACCCAAGAGGACAAGGAGAGAGCAGCTACCGAGGCACAAGCTGCCTCTGTATCTACTAGTGCTGGATCACCTACCTTATCTTATATTTTTCAGAGGCAGTAACTTATCCTAGATCACCTTGAGCTTATGACAGATCAGATGCTGATTTTAAGCTCCCATCTTTCTATTGTTAGGGTGAGGACTTTGAAGTTGGAGGAGACAATACACCTATACTTCCCTCTATCCGAAGAGGAGGGTGCATCAAGTCATGATCACCAGTCTTCCCAACATGATGATTACTCAACCGACTACTTTATTATTCTAGCGAGTATGGACAGCTAGGACGGTATTGATGATACTCAAAGAGCCACTGTGGAGGTAGATCATGCCTCTATGATCATGGTATCGTACATTGGAGCTGCTTAGGAAGAAGCTGTTGGCGGAGAGATGGCCCTGGGAGAGGTTGCTACTCAGACTATTGCTAAGGAGAAAGTTGCCAAGACCACTGTTGCTACTACCATTGCTACCATTTTTATCGAGGAGTTTGGAGAGACTAATGACAATCCCATGGTTGTGGCACCAAGTACTGAGGCCAGGGTTATTGAGGATCATGCTGTGCCCACATAGATGACGATGACTTTGAGCACTTCAGCCGATCCTTCCCTTCCCGACAATGTTTGATGCTATGCTACCCAGGACATTCATTAATCATTTATTGCTATGTTTTTATTATGGATATTATTACTATTATGCTCTAGTTTCATTTTATCTCTATTCGTATCTTGACTTTTTATTTGCAGCGTCGGTTGTTTCTATCTTTATTTTATGTGATTTCATCGTAGTTTTTATAGTTCCTAGTTATTTTGTTATATGTTTTGATTGATTATCTTTTCTATTTTCTTAGAAGCCTTCATATTTCAATCTAAAGCTCAATAAACAATCCTTTGTTCTAGAACTTTTGGAATGCCGATTTGCACGACCAACAACTGATTTTTCTATTCAAAGGCAGTATGAGTTTCTATCACCTTTTCTTTTTCACTTTGTTTTCAATGCTAGTACAAAAAGGGAAATGTACAATTTACATGTAGGGGAATGGCTATTCTCTTTAGCCCTTATCTGTTTTATTTATTCTTGAATATATCTTTCTAGCATTTTTTCTAAAATTTTTTACTTTTTGGAGCCTAGTTGTTTTGAATCATCATATTGAGTATGTTCTTATTACTAAAGAATGGATATTAATTTAATGTTTTGAGTTCTTAATTTGAAGACCAAGTATGTGATTCTTCAAACCTTTCACTTTTGTGCTAAATTTGTTTTTAAGATGTTTTTTTGTGATTCATTAGCAAGATAGTGGAAGATGGTCTTTAGAAACTATTATTTTTATGCCAAGTTTTTGGGTTTAGTACATTATTGAAAGCATGCTAAGTTTTAAGTTTCTATGTTGGATTAATGGTAAATTTTGGTTGATGGATTTGCGGTTAATTGTTGAATGATATAATCAATAAAGTTTGGTACAGATAAATGTTACTCCGTTGTTGTTAGTGTTGAAGTAGATTGGGATCTTCTCCTAAGGCAAAAATCAATCATAAGTTGAAAATATTTTAAGAGCATGAGTATGATCAAAGATCATCTTGGATTGTGTTGAGAATTAGCTTGGGTATAGACAGAGCTATTGTAATGTACACTTACTATAAAATTTTTTGGGGCATGAAGAGAATTGAATTGAAAAAAAAAAGGAAAAAAAAGAATAGGTTTAATTAATGAGTACTGATTGTGTAAACCAGGCTTATGCCATAAGCCTTCCTTCTACTATATAACTACTGTCACTTTAACCCCTACCTATTAAAAACTAACATTCGGCAGACGCGCTACGATTTCTATGAAATTACGAGCGTGCCACCGCGTCCAAAACTCTTGAAATTACATCTTATGCCATCCAATAAATATCTGCAGCGCGAACCCGAAACGATTCAACTTCTCCGAGAAGCTGCAGTTCCGTCGCCGACTGATTGTTGCTTCCTTGCCTTCAGCCGCTCAACTCCGTTTTCCTTTGAAACGCCGGACATAAAACACTACCTAGCCGTTTTCCTTTGAAACGCCGGACAGAAAACCTACCTAGCCGTTTACCTTTGAAACGCCGGACAAAAAACCTACCTAGCCGACGATGAAGAGATCACGGGATGAAGAAACGCTTAGTGAGCAACTGTAAGTGCTTAACATTTTCCACACCTGTCCATCTAACATGTTGCATCTTCCATTGTTGGTCATTCTTTCGCACCATAAACGTATTTAATCGCTGCAGAAGGTCGATAATAAGAGAGAGAAAAAAGACAAAATCTCCTGAACATGGAAAAGAAGAAAAACGAATGAAAATCAAACCGGTTGCCAAAGACGAAATAGAAACATCTACGAGGAGTAAAAGAACTGGAAAGAAGCCAGAAGAAATCAGGCATGAAAGGTATATCTCGTTTTTGTTCGTTTAACGATATCTCGTTTTTGTTCGTTTTTAAAATTGCCTGTTTGTTCTGTTGTGATTGTTCTTTTAGAAGTGTCTATTTGTTTCTTTAGGAGGCATTGTTGGTTCTTTGGTACTCATGTGTTTGTTCTTTTAGAAAGCAGGCACTGTTTTAATAGTGTGTTTGTTCTTTTGTGTTTGTTCTTTTAATAGTGTTTGTTTGTTCCTTTAGAAGGCATTGTTTGTTCTTTTGTACTCATGTGTTTGTTCTTTTAGAAAGTACCTTTTGTACTTTTTGTGTTTGTTCTCATGTGTTTGTTTCTCTTTAATGATTTGTTTGTTTTCTTTTAGAAACCTTAATTATTTTTTGTGTTTCAGTGATTACACTTGCCCGGTGCTTGTTCTTTCAGAAGGCTATGTTTGTTCTTTTAGATAGGCATCTTTGTTCTTTTTTCTTTTGTGTGTTTGTCCTTTTAGAAGTGCCTGTTTGTTCCTTTAGAAGCCACTGTTGGTTCTTTTGTTCTTTCAGCAGCCTTGTTTGTTCTTTTGTGTGTTTGTTCTTTTCCTAGTTCTGGATGGGACAACAAATTAATCATCCAAAGAATCAACCAGGAAAAAGCTGCTGGTTCCTTTGGACTGGGAAAGGTGACACTCTTTCTTCTTGTTTGTTCTCTTTTGTTCTTTTACATGTTACTGTTTGTTCTTTTAGAATCCTTTTTTTTGTGCTTTTTTATTCTCTTACATGTTTGTTCTTTTGCACGTTCTTGTCTGTACTTTGACCATATGTACATGTTACTGTTTATTCTTTTAGGCTTCTTTATTTGTTCTTGTTTATTCTTTTACATATTAGTGTTTGTTCTTTTCCTCGTTCTTGTCTGTACTTTTACATGTTACTCTTTGTTCTTTTAGAATTCTCTATTTGTTATTTGTTGTATCACTTGTTGTTTTATATTCTGTTGGTTGTACCTTTTATATCAATGTTTGTTCTTTTCCACGTTCTTATCTGTACTTTTACATGTTACTCTTTGTTCATTCCCATTATTTTTTATGTTTAGGTGGCAGATGATACACTAGTTGCTACTGTCAGACAAAAATGGTTGGAAAACTTGCAGAACACATCTAGAGAGGCTGAGGAAAATGCACAGGGAGAATCGGCCTCACAAGAGGTTGAAAGATTTGAGGAACTTATTGATGCTGTGTTACAGCATGCAAAGAGGGCTGCGGATGCCAATCGGGATTTGTTTAAGGCCATGAAAGATGCCATGGATGCCTACCCCGATCAGACAACAACCATTGCTGAATACATGGCAATGAGGACACCTGCACAAGAAGGGCCATCTGACTCTCAGTTCAGTTCAACTGCCCTCAACCAAATTCATGAGTTGACACAGCTGTGGGAGCGTGCAAGAGAACGATTCACACAACCACAAAGACACAGCTGTGAGAGCGTGCGTAAAGGAGGCTTTGATGATGATGGCGAAGAAGAGGATGATCAGATAAATGCAGAGGATTTATGTTTTGATGATTTGCAGCAAGATCATCATGACAGTGATGACGATGATGACTGTTTTCCACAGCCAAAGCAACCAGGGAAGCAAGGAGGCAATGAAGCACACCATGAATCACAGCCAAAGCAACCAGGGAAGCAATGAGGCAATGAAGCACAACATGAATCACAGCCAGAGCAACCAGGGGAGCAAAGAGTTAATACAGCTCTGGAAAATCCTGTTGAAGAAAAACATACAAAGAAACAGAGGATTACGTTCCTCTTTTCACGCAAGTTTGGTAATATTTTGAACGAACAACATGAATCAATTCATACATGCCATGAAGGAAAAAGAGATGAAACACAACACGAACCAGCTGGTATGTTCTTTTTTGCTTGTTCTTTCTTTTATTACTGTTTGTTTTCTTTCATGTTCTCCTAAGTTCTTTTATAAGTTACTTTTTTGTTCTTTTGGCCTTCACTGTTTGTTCTTTTTTACATTTTTGTTTGTTCTTTTATGTGTTACTTTTTGTTCTTTTATGAGTGACTAATTGTTCTTTTACCATATGTACATGTGTTTTCATAAGATGAAGGTGATTTACGTTTTGATGATCTGGAGGAACATGATCATCACGGTAATATTTTGAACGAACAACATGAATCAATTCTTGGAGGCCAACCAGCTGGTATGTTCTCGTAAGTTCTTTTATGAGTTACTTTTTTGTTCTTTTCACCTTCACTGTTTGTTCTTTTTCAAATTCTTATTTGTTCTTTTATGTGTTACTTTTTATTGTTTTATGAGTTACTAATTGTTCTTTTACCATATGTACATGAAGAATCGATTGCTATTCAGACCAAGAAACAAGTAGAGACAAATAAGAGTAAGCTTCTATTCTCTCACTATTAATTTTGTTAATGATTGTTTTCTTTTTTGCATTACAAATGATCTTCTACATTTTCTTTGCAGAACCTGTGAATTACTTGGATGAAATACCAGACTTCACATTGCTGTCGGACTCTCCAACTGATAATGTTGTTCCCAACTCTCCCATATCAAAACTCCTGACTGAGCTCCCAATATTGAGGCCTCCACCAAATACTTTGAATGAACAAACCAAAGAACCAGAGGTAGCTACCATGCCTACCAGAGACATCAGCTTCATTAAAAATGAATTCATCCGAAAGTATGCTGCACATGCACCTACTGAAAAGCTTACAGACCTTGAAATTAAAGCTGTGGATAAGGCTCTTTCAATGAGGTATTATTCCTGCAGTTTTGTTTGTTCTTTTGTGCATTGGTGTTTGTTCTTTTAGAAAGCCTTGTGTGTTCTTTTAAAAGTGCGTGTTTGTTTTTTTGTCTATTGGTGTTTGTTCTTTTAGAATGCCTTGATTGTTATTTTGTGCATTGGTGTTTGTTCTTTGTGCACATGCACCTACCGGAAGCAGTTTTGTTTGTTCTTTTGTGCATTGGTGTTTGTTCTTTTAGAAAGCCTTATGTGTTCTTTTAGAAGTGCATGTTTGTTCTTTTGTCCATTGTTGTTTGTTCTTTTAGAATGCCTTGTTTGTTCTTCTAGAAGTGCGTGTTTGTTCTTTTAGTCCCTTGTCTAAATTACTTGTGATTTATAATCTACAGTTCAAGTTTGATTCAAATTTCTGATAATTCGGTTCCAACGAACACACTTGCAACATTACTTGGTGAAGGTTACGTTGAAGTACAAATTGTGCAAGTGTGGACAGCCCTGCTAAACAAGAAGGAAAAACCAGAGTCCTCACAGTAAAAGGGCTTTCATCACTCCTTTTTTATCAGTAATCCTAAACCACTGCCCTAATTCATTTTTTTTCGCATGTTATTGTTTGTTCTTTTTAGAATTCTATGTTTGTTCTTTCTTCTGTCAGTGTTTGTTCTTTTATGTTCCTTTATCAGTGTGTGCTTTTGGATATTCTTGTCTGTTTCTTTTCATGGTACTGTTTGCTCTTTTTTATGCTTCTGTTTGTCCTTTTGCATGTTGGTGCTTTTTCTTCTGTGTCTCTCTGCTCATTTCCACAAGTTCACTGCCCTGAATATCCTGGATAATGGGAAAAAGCAAAAGAAGAATAAGAAAACTGTTCTTGAGGAGATTAAACAAGCGGGAGTTGAAACTTTGACAAACTGGACTGCAAGCCAGAATTTACGGCCACTAGAACAATATGAACTGGTAGAATTTATTTTTTATTGTTATTCCACTTATGTTAGTGTGTATTATTTGTTATTGTTATCTAAAGTATAATTTTACTTTGATGTAGATTTTTTTTCCAGTCATCCAACACGAACACTTCTTCATTATACTGTTTGATATGAAAGCAAGAAAAGTCAAGTCAATTGACAACCTGCAAACAGTACAAGCAAGATACCAGAAAATAAGAAGTGCACTCGTAAGTCGCTCAATCTCTGGTCATTCTATCTGTTCTTTTATGTGTTGCCTCTTATTCTTTTATTCTGAAAGATATGTACATATCATTTCTTGTGTTACTGTTTATTCTTTTAGAATCTTTTTTTTTAGCTTGTTTATTCTCTTACATGTTACTCTTTGTTCTTTTGCACGTTCTTGTCTGTACTTTGACCATATGTACATGTTACTGTTTGTTCTTTTAGTCTTCTTTATTTGTTCTTGTTTATTCTTTTACGTGTTAGTGTTTGTTCTTTTCCAGGTTATTGTCTGTACTTTTACGTGTTACTCTTTGTTCTTTTAGAATTCTCTGTTAGTTATTTGTTGTATCACTTGTTGTTTTATATTCTGTTGGTTGTACCTCTTATATCAATGTTTGTTCCTTCTACTATATAACTACTGTATTAAAAACTGTGACTCATTGGATGCTTTCTTTTCTTTTTGTTTCAGATGTTAATATTCAACTCCTACTTTGTCGAAAGCAATGTCAAACTCAAGCATCCAGTAACAGTCTTCAAACACTCAAATGTGAAGCTAATTTGGAAGGAAGTCATGCATAAAGCTGGCAGGAAAGATGAATATATATTGAACGCAGTTGACTGCGGAATTTTCACATGTAGGCATTTGGAACTTTATGAGGGTAAGCAGTTTCATTCTGACTTGGGACCAAATGACATAATGAAGATTCATCGCATCAAGATTGCAGCGGAACTTCTCCTTTCGGAGCACAACAGCAAAAGGAATATTGTTCTTAGCGCCATAGGACAGTAGAGAAACAAACTCTTAGGTCAACTGTTATACTTTTGTATAGGGTTTTTGGATCTATACTGGTTGTTTCTATGCAGATTGTATATATTTTTCTATGAAGAAAATATGAATATCAAAGAAATTATTATCCTTTTGGCAATGAAGTTTTTGTTCATTCATGTTACCTTCTATGTTACAAGGCACTGTTTGTCTTCCTTATATCTTGGTTTTTTATGACTGCCTGTTTGTACTTTTGTTCTTTTGTGTTTCTTCTTTTCAAAGCTACTCTTTGTTCTTTTGGAAAGAAAAATTTGTTCTTTTGTCCTTACGTGTTTGCTCTTTTAGAAAGGGTATGTTTGTTCTTTTAGAATGCATTGTTCGTTCCTTTAGATTGTATGTTCTTTTGTTCTTTTATGTTTGTTCTTTTCACTGTAACTCTTTGTTCTTACATCAGAACAACTGTTCATTCCAATGCAACTCTTTGTTCTTACATCAGAACCTGTCTGTACTTTTACCTGATACTACATATTCATAACACTTGTATGAAAATGTTATTCCTCTGTAGAGAATCATATAAAATTTCATAGAAGAACAAACAGTTCCTGATGAAAGAACAAATTGCTGACCATAAAATAACAAAGAAATATATGAAACTACTTCTTTGACTTCTTCAAATTGCTTTTCATCACAACTGATACTATTTTTTTTCACTACATATTCATTACACTTGTATGAAAATGTACATATATATATCTTTTATAGAATCATATAAAATTTCATAGAGGAACAAACAGTTCCCCATGAAAGAACAAATTTCTAACCATAAAATAACAAAGAAATATATAAAACTACTTCTTTGACTTCTTCAACTGCTTTTCAACACAACTCTGAATACGCTTCTTGCTGCGCCCCTTTGTCCTAACAGGCAACGGATTTTGTATTCCAGGCTCATTAACCCCAGACACACAACTGTTGCTAGGACCCATCGCTTGGTTAGAACTCAAACAAACACTCACCTTTATACTCAAATCTGTGACCCATTGTTCACATAAATGCCTTGCCTCCTCAATTTCTTGACATGAAATCACAACATCATATATATCTTTCATCAACTTGTTTCTCCAAAACATGCTAACAAACTTCACATTAGTTCCACCGCTCATACTATCAATACACTTACCAGCTCTAGCATTCTTTGTCCACCTTCTCACAATATACGCAGTAGGAATTGTTGTAACATTTCTCACATTAAAAATTCTGAGGATATGCAAACAAAACCACCCCATCTCCTCAAAATGCTTGCATGAACAATTTACCTTAATTGAATCACTGTTTCTGAAAGACACCATGCAGTAACGTCCTTCAGAATCTTGATTTGCAACTTCATACTCAGAAACACCATCAACCTCACTTAACAACTTGTAATCAGCAAAAGAACCAATCTCGAGCTCATCCTCAAACTCTTTATAGATACGAAATGTATATACCTCAGCAGCATGCATCAAAAGCGAACAATGAAATTTCACACTCAATGACCTTCGGTTACGAAAATCTTCACCAACCTTAGCATATCTCCATTCTCTGCTCAATCGAATGAAACATTGACAAAAGTGATGTCTGGTTGCTGCAAATCCCATTCAACATGTGATTTGTACTTTCACTTTTCTGGGTTGACAATATACCTACAAAAAGAACAGACATTAATTCATAAAAGAACACCAACTAACGAATGAAAAAACATACACTAATACATAAAATAACATATACTAGTAAGAAAAATATTGTAGATATTTTACACAAAGAACAAGCATTAACTGAAGAAAAACAAACAACAATATATAAAACAACACACATATATAGATGGGAAATTACCCGCTGAAAAAACATCTCTGCAATAAGCAGGGCACCACTTCTCCCGCAGTGCAAATATACTCTCCAGCCAACTATTACCTTCTAAACCAAATGTCTCTATCATATTTGACCACCTTTCAATAAACTCCTGAACAGTAATACAACCATAAAAACACCGGCCCAAAGCTCTAGAAAACTCTTTGTTGTTGTTCATTAACCACCCCAAATGTTTTCGTGCATTCTGTGAAATATGCCACAGGCACAACCTATGCTTAGAACCAGGCAAATGTCTCTCAGTAGCAAACATAATGGCAGCAACTTGGTCTGTCATAAAAGTTGATGGCTGAACACCTCCCATACTCTCCAAAAATTGATCAAACAACCACCCAAAAGTCTTCTTCTCCTCGTTGATCAAAAAGCCACAACCAAAAATAACAATCTGCCTGTGATTGTTCTCTCCAACAAAGGGGGCACATATGAGACCATACATATTTGTTCTGTATGTTGTATCAAAAACAACAACATCACCAAAGCACTGATAATCTTCATACATACGTGAATCTCTCCATATAAAATTACCCAAACGACCGTCAACAACTTGATATTGATAGTAAAAATTGCAATCACAAACATATCTTTCTTTAAAACAATCAAGCAATGACTACGCATCAGCACTCCCAATCTGAATTGACTTTTCATGAGTAAAAAAATTGTATAAATCCCTCTTCGTAAACCCAACAGACTCAATACCTCCACATTCTTGGTACATTATCCTGAATGCATCTATAGCTCGAATACCAATTTGCATGAAAGACATCAACATATTCTTCTTACTATCATCTATATGCCTCGCAGAATGCAAAAAATGAGTCTGATGTTGTGGAACAAATGGATGACTATGCTGCCTATCATGTTTATCACACTTCCAAGTACCACTCATATCAATTTTAAACCTCACAAATGCCTTGCAATTAGAACGAAAACTGGCTCTTTCATGACTCTCATCAATCGCAGAACTATGTTTTTCACCAGCACAAGAACAGCAAAACTCCCTTCCACAACAAGAACCATCTACCCGACGACGGAGCCTAGTCTTCCTTACATCAAAACCATGGCTAAGACCATGCTTCCTGTAATACTCATATGCTTCATCCTCACCGCCAAACTCCATACCAGTCATATCAATCCGTTCAAATCCATCATCTTCAGAATAACCTACATGCAGCTCCATTATAAGAACATATACAACATGCAAAAAGAACAAAGTCTAACACATAAAAGAACATATGCATTTTTAAAAGAACAAACTCTGTAGTATAAACGAACAAGGCTAAACACATAAACCGAAATATAAACCGAATATTGAAAAATAGAAGAACAAGGTCTAAAGCACAAAGGTACAAACAGTTCTGTAGAAAGGTACAAACACTAATGAAGAAAAGAACATAAAAGCCCAAAACATCAGTTCTGTAAAGACAACAGACTGTGAACCATAAAAAAATCAAGGCCAACTCATAAAAGCAAACGTGCCAGAACAAAAAGCAAACGTGCCAGACCAAAAAGCATATATATAAAACCAATATAAAAAACAAAAAAAAATAACACTGTCTAAAATAGAAAAGAACAAACAGTATTATTAGAAAGAACAAACAGTATTCTTAAAAAGAACATATACTACTATAAAAAAGAACATGTACCTTCAACATGAATACCACATGAGATCGCCAAAGAATTGGACAATGCACCCAAATCAGATCCCTCAACAGCAGATATCAAAGACCGAACATCTACTCCACAACCTAAATCACCAGAAACTGAGGCAAAAGGAACTAAGCCTAACATTAAAAAAACAAATCTAACATGAAAAGACAATCCAAATGTGAGCTACACAAACGAAACACAAATAAATATCAAGAACTCGTTCGTACCTAAGTTAACAGAGCAAATAACGTCGGACGACGGAGCAGGAGAAACATTCAGATCTAGATCCATTACCGACCACAAGCAAACACCTCCATCAAAACAAGAGTTCCGAAACTTGTCCTTCAACGGCACAAAAAAGAAACTAAGATCGAAATCCACACCGAAGAACGATCGACGCAACCAGAAACTCGCAAGACAAACCTAGATGAAGAAACGGAGTAGAAGGAGAACCAGAGCAACTAATCCACACCGAAGAACGATCGATGGAACCCGAAACTCGCGAGACAAAGCTAGAGAAGAAACGGAGTCGAAGAAGAAACAGAGCAACTAACTCTCAAGAAACGACAAAAAAAAAATAGAAAAAGAGGAAATAGGTCATAATGGCACGGATGTAATTAAGCGAGCCGAATGTCAAATGGCACGGATGTAAATAAGCCAGGCGCATATATGCGCCTGGTGCACACAATAATTGGCCTTAATTAATTGCCCAATCCATGGTTTTGTGCTTTGAAAGGTTGCGCATAGTGAGCTTAAGCTTAGTGTGGTTAGTGCTTTCTACCTGGCATGAAAATTTGATGTTCTTCCCTTCAACTTCAAAAGATATAAGTTGCTAGCTTGAGATGAATTGTTCCCATTAATTATTTTGTTTTGAAAAGTGTTAGAATAAAGGTGTTGCATGCTTGGCAGCCATGTTAACATCTTAAGACCCTTAAAGTCTCAATCCTCTCTATACCACTTTTCCTCATGAATATGATTCAATGATTTTATGATTCAATGGTCTTAAAGTTTTGATTTTTCTTGTTGAGATTTTTTCTCTTGAGTTTTTTCTTAAGGGCAAGTAAAAGTGCAATTGTGAGGGAAAAATATGATATGCTCAAATTTAGTTATGTTTTCTATATGCTATCCCATTATATTTACTTGTCTTTCAATGTGTTTATGCTAGGAAATGGTACTTAATTGGTTTATATTTCATTTTTAGGATATATTTAAGCTTCATTTGGGTTAGGAAGAATTTCTACAGAGTATTGGAGCTAAATTGCAATTTTTAGCGAAGTTTGGAGTAGACACGTCCAAGTAATGCCTTATACGCCCTACTACATACCCCGTGTCTAAGTTACAAGCCTATGTTCCAAATAGTGTCATATTTGGCAAGATTTTAAGTTCCAGAGGCGGTACATGGCCTTGAACTATTAGTGTTGCACCCAAAAGCCAATCATGAGATTATTGTATTTTGCAGATTAAGTGATGATATTTCATTGAGCCATTATTCCTGTAATTGTGTTTGTTATTTTATTTTTGTGTGACATAATCAAACATAATTATAACCCTAGAGTAATAGTATTCTTAAATGTTCCTGGTCTAATATTGTTGTGGAGTGAGTTGCAATAACACATAAAGACTAGTACGTGTGTAGACTAATATGAGATATGTAGTCTACATATGGGTACAAGTTGTAGAACTTGTGAACTAGACCAACCCACCATGAGAACGCTACATGGATTGTTATATGAGTGCCATGTATGATTCTCATAGTGATCATGGTATATGTAGCCTTTTGACCTAAAGTCATAAAGGTTCCTTACATGTGCATCACATACTTTGATATTTCCTTTTGTTACTCATAACTAAGTGAATATAAAGGTGGTCATTGAGTATGTCACATATCAGTGGAGGCTTTTGTATGATCAAGATGGGATTTGTTCCTTCTTGATTAAGTAAGAGTGAGGAAATGCATGCCCATTCTCGGATGCGTTGATATGGGATATCAATGTCATTGGTTTTAGTCAGTTTATTCCATAATCAATAAATCGTAGATTGGGCTGTACGAGAGTAACATATTCCATGTCTCATGCTTGGTCTTGATATCTTGGACAAAGGGACAATGACATGTATGAATAATGATCATGGAGCTTTAGTTGAATCACTGACTATCTTGTCACTTGGGTAGCAATGATGTATTGCTAGACACTGTTCATTGTTTATGATCATAAATATGATTTATGGTCATTGCCAATGTGATAAGAGCATATTGTTGCACATTTAGAGCCAATTAGATTATTGGAGTGCATGAGCCAAATTGTTTGGTTTTGGTTTCATGACAGTTTCGGATTAATAATTGACCCAAAGGTTGAGCCATTATAAAGACCGAAATTATGCCTAATTGGACTAGGGTTTTAAAACCTATTAGCCTTGGGAGTTACACCTCACTATATATACATCATGTGGTAAGGATTTCATAGCCTTAGCCTCCTTAAGGATGAAATCATAAGGGTTTTGAAAAAGTTCCAGCTAGTACTCTCCTTTTGCTTTCCCTTGGAGGATGCAAGGTAGTACTATGGGTGCAAGAAGAACGCACCTATCGGAACGTGGTGGAGGCATGGTGATCCGAGTGGTTCGTGTGAATGCTGTTGAGAACTTCAACACATCAACTGTTCAAGTTTGTGATTTGACTCAATAGTTGGATGAAAGATCTCAGCCAACTAGGTATAAAAACTTTTTAACACTCATTTTACTCCATTTCACTTGGATCCTGGTGGGTTCCGATTAGTTTCTACTGCATTTGTTTGGCTCCTAAAACCCTACATGAACATGGCCGTGTACCAAACCGTGTTTGTCTATTTTTAAGGGTTTTCAAGTTCTTTCGTAAAAGGAGAATAAAGTAGGGAAAAAGTATGGAAATAGAGAGAAATAAGAAAGTTTTAAAGGAGAAAGGTCGTCAAAAGGCAATTTTGATGATCAACACGGTTTAATGCGTTCCAGATGAAGGACTTCTTTTATTAGTTTTTCTTTGATTCTATTGTGTTTATTTCACGTCACTATGAGCTAAATTCTCTACTCAATCTAAGAGTAGATGAACGCTATGATGATTTTATGATTGTGATTACTTTCTAGTTTAATATGATTATGCTTTTCTTGCGATCTATCCAATGTTCTTTGATGCATTGATTTATTGTAGCTAGCCTATTAACTCGTTGTCAGATGATGAACATGCAATAGGTAAAATCTAGTATGTTTGTTGTGGATTACCATTGGATAGAAGAGATATTATTGTAACGAGTGTAATAGGTGTGATATGATACCTTCGGATTAGGGTGAAACCTAATAGTCGGTTGTAAGACTAGTAATGCATTTTTACGACGTGCGGTAGGCCTAGACACCTTATCGGTGACTTAAGAATAATGATTAGTATAATGGGAATAATAAGGAGCTAATCTAATTTGGTTAGTACTCCACAGTCCAAGTAATCATAATTCTGTTAAACTGAAGTAAAAGCAACACAAGGGATTTCTAGGGAGATTCCATTCTAAGTGTTAGATATCTTATTATTAATTTTTTGAATTGTTTTTCTGCTACATGTAGCTAGTTGTTAATTATTTTTATTGCATTAGTTTATTTTAGTTAATACTTAATAGTTAGTTCAACAAACTTCTTAATTGTTGGTTAGATAATAGAGAAAGGTTAAGTATGATAGACAACCTCACTGCTATACTTTGATGATAGGTGCACTTGCCTGTGAGTGTACAGATTTATGAGCATAAAGAGATTTGACACATGTACATTAATTATTAGTTTAGTGGGAAAGGTTTGTGTGAACTATGAACACACCGATAGCTATTTTGATGATCTAAGCAAACACAATAAATTAAATTTTTAGAATTTGGTGGAGAAATTCAAATGCTATGTATTAGGTTGAATTCCATATAAGACATAATCAAATGCCAAGTGAAATTAGTTGAAAAAAATTCTATATAATACTCTAAACAGGAAAATGCCCAAATTTTGTCATGGGTGCTTTGAAACAATGTCATTTTATTTCTCCTTGGTTTCCAACTAAAGCATCATTTTGAATGAGATTTACAATATTGAAAAAATGCTTTTTTCCAATAGCCTTGCATTGGCAAATCGCAAGTTGGAAATTTTTTTTTCCACTGACCCAAGGATTGATTATTGGTATTACAAATGATTAGCCATTGGAAAAAAAAAAATTCGACTGGCCCAAGGATTGGTTGTTGGTATTACCAATTACTAGCAATTGGAATATAAGCCATTGAAAATTTTTAACGGTGTAACATCATAGAATTTTTTCTCACCGTTGAAGGCTTCACAATGACCACGACCATCGGAAATATCTCAACAATTTAACTCAATGGAGATTTCCAATAGCAAGGGCGTTGGTAATTTTTTTAAAAATATATATATATATAACTTCTAATAGTATGTTTTATATATTACTAAAATTATATTTTATATATCATCAATATTATATTTACTAAAAATATACTTTATATTTAATTACAAAATCACAGAAAAAAACATATCTACACAGTCACAAAACTAGATCTGTACAATCACAAATTTATATTTTATATTATTACTAAAAATTATATTTTCTACTTACTGGAAATCAAAAAATTGAAATCACAAAATTCACATGGTTCAAAATCAGAAAATCAATCCACAAAAATCATAAATTCCCAAAAAAACCATATCAAAATCACAAAATCACAAAAACCAGATCTACAAAATTCAAAACCAGATTTGCACAATCCACACAAATCAAAATCACAAAAGCCATATCAAAATCAAATCTACACAATTCAAAACCACATGTGCTAAATGAAGAGACCGTGGCTTGACCATACATAAAGCCCCTAAACTTACTCAACTCACACAAGTTGGTCCATGATTCATGACTCAGTAAATATAAGTCTCTGAACCTTGTAGAATGTTATGATTTGGTCCATTAACTTCGAGACCTATATGTAAATATTACGAAAGCCTCCATTATCTGTTATTATTTTTCATCAAAGCCCCTTTTTGTTCTAAAGTGAACAAACATCTTATCTCTTCCATCTACCTCCAACAATCTCAACCTAGCCATAAAAGGTTTAACCTTTATGCATTTCATGTTACGAATTTCTTCCCAATACTTTGAAACCTAATGCACACTGATAAGAAACAAGTTAATAAAACCTTGACCACATGTGGAACTTGATGCTAATAAAGATCTAAAGCTAGATTCAATAGCAAAACTAGCCACTAGTTGTTGAAATCCCACACCACCACCACTAGATGAAGTTGGAACCATTTAAAGGCAGAAAAGGTAGAAACCTAGAACAATCTCAATTTAGAACCCACTAGAGAAAGATCCCTCAAATCATGAACTAAATCAAAATTGTTAAAGGGGCACAACATTTTAGCATGGGTGTAGGCCAGAGATTTAGATTGTTATTGGAAATAGACCAAGTGATGAAAGTCAAATTCTTACCCGTAAAAAACATATTGTCTAGCGATGGAAAACACAAAAAAAAAAATATATACTAGAATGGAATAGAACCAGAAAGTGTTAGGGATGGCTCAAATAGATTTGGTAGAATTTGCTTCAAAGCCTCGTCAGAAATAACAAAGCAGAAGATATCTCTATTCTCTCTGATGCACATATGTTTTCTTTCTTTATTTCTTGTTCTTTTTTTTCTGGTTTTTAGAGAATAACTTCTCTTATTTGCTGAAAGTGAGTGCCTAAACATGTATCGAGCCTCTAACTTGAAGAAAAATGTAGAAGCGAGAGATGATTTGTGACTATCTTGAGATCACTGGAGTTTGAAGGAAAAGATAGTGTATTTAGAATTTTTGTGAACTAAGAGGGCCTCTTTTGACAAACTAAAATAGATGACATAGGTTTTTGTAATATTTCTATTCGAGAATTTGAGTGGACGGACCAACTCATGACATTTTGCAAAGTTTGGCAACTTGAATTTACTGAGTCCTAAGTCACAAACTAGCTCATGCGAGTTTGACAAGTTGAGGGACTATTTGTATATTTAAGCCTAAGATATATATATATATACACATACATACATACACATACTAATTATGGTTTTTAATATATATAGTGATACATTTATATACAGACATTAACTCTAAATTAATATGCATAAATATAAGCTACATTTCACCTTCTTACAATCTCAAATTTTGTAACAAAATATTTTAAAGATACTACTTTACTTTCTAAAATTTTAAAATTTATTGATTGGAATACACCATTTACTAACAGCTTTTGTGTTGGAAACATCCAACGGCCTAGCAGTTAAAAGTTGAAATTTTGAAATTTCTAATAGCTAGGCTATTGGAAACTATAGCATTCAAAATTTCCAAAGGTCAACTGTTGGAAAAAAGTCTCCCATTTTGCCAATGACTCTTTGCATTGGAAATTTCCAATCACTTAGTAGTTGAAAATTTTCAATGGCATAGCCATTAGAAATTTGGCCATTGGAAAATGCATGTGTTGTAGTAGCATTATTGGCTATGACTGAAGAAGTGGAAGCATTGTGAGGTGGAAATAAATGAATATATGGATTATTGATTCTTTATGGCATGCTATGAATAGGGAATGGTATATGACATGCTATGAATGAGGAATGATGAAAAATAGAAGCTATGTATTGTTTTTGGTGTAAAGGTGGAGAGTAAGTTTCTATGTGGTGGTATAGCAATGAGTCCATGCACATAACTATACCTACAAATGATAGATGAGGAATCTATTCTCCATGATTCTTGATTGTGAATAGAGGGAATAGGTGTGGATTTTGGCATTAGAGTGGAAGATGAAACAACAGGCATGGAAGCTAGTTTTGCTATTGGTATATAGATGCAGTACGTTTCTTATTTTCCACCCAAGAAGACTTTTGTGCTGAAGTATGTGACTAATCTAATCTAATGAAGCTATAGCTTTAAGTTAAATTGCCCAACAGTTTGTATGAATTTGGTTTCTTCACAAATTTATTTCTAACTCAGTTTTTGTTGTGTTAGGTGTTTATCTCTATGTGCCTCCCTAGCTGTTGAAGGTGATTTAAAGAATTTTGCAGTGCCTAGGTAAGTAACAAAGGATGAAAAAAAATATTAGGTCTTTTTTTCCTTTTATTTTTGTTAAGCAGTAATGATGTGTTGCTTCTTGCCGAAGGATACTAAGTTCCAAAGAGTACCTGAATTGATGTTTCACTAACTTTTTCCAAGAAAGATAAATTGAGTAAAGAATTTAGAAATAGAATCAAAGGTGAGAAGCAGAATTGTAAAAGGGAAATTGGAAGAAATTTGATTGAAAAAGAAGAATTTGTTGCACAAATGCACCAAGCAATTAAGAAAGAACAAAAGAGAAGAGTATTGCTCAAACTAACTTGTAACCTTATTAATATGTATGAAAACCATGAAATACAGGTCTTGTTTATAGTTTAGGATGCTAAAGTAATCAAGCTTACAAAGTCTTAAAGGAACGGAAGCCCTAAACCCAGTAAACTAGGTTTGGAAAACATGCATTCAACACAAAATCTAAAGAAATAATGCCTAAAAATTGAAATAGCTCCCAAAACCCCAAAAGGTGTTCTCAAGTGCTACTTACGTGTCACTTGGGAATTTTTTTTTGGACTCCTAGGTCCAACCAGCTTTGTAGGGTTTCTTCAGCTTATATCTTTATAATATGGTATGATTTGAAGTTCCTGAGGTCCTGGGCATGTAAGGCTTGGCTGCTTTGTAAAATATTGTGGGAGGGTTTCATGGAGAGCTCCAAGTGCACTAGGATGAGTCCTTTGAGTGTCTCTTGTATCTTTTTGGCACTTTTACTTGTGAGAGGTCCTATGCTAATCCTTAATAGGTCCTTAGATGTATTAGAAGTCTCTGAGCTTGATGGTCCTCCATCATCTCCCTTTTCCTCAAAGAGACATGTCCTCAAATCATCACCTACATCAAACAAAGATAGGTAAAAAACATTGAAAGTTGTACTCAGATTATGCTCACCTATTAAATCCCATTTGTAGGCATTGTCTTTGATCTTTTCTGACACTTGGAAAGGTCTATTTCCTCAAGGTTGAAGCTTAGCTTTCGCTAGCTAGGAAACCTCTCTTTCATCATATGAACCCAAACCCAATCTCTTGGCACAAATGTCATTTTCTTTCTTCCTTTGTTAGCTTAGGTTGCATATTGTTGAGTTTTCTTTTCAATTTACAGCTTCACTTTCTCCTGCAATGTCTCAACCATCTCGACCTTCATAGCTCCATCTACACTAGAAAGTTGGCTTAAAAGCAAAGGCATTAAGTTCATGAGGGATAATGTATTAAAATGATAAACAACTTCAAAAGGTGAATAGCCAATTGTTTTATGCACTACCCTACTATTATAAGCAAACTTAACATGAGCCAAAAAATTTTCCAAAGTTTTCAAATTCCTTTGAATGGTGGCTTTTAAAATAGTAATCAAAGTTCTATTTGTTGCCTTGGTTTGTGGATGGTAAGTAGTAGAGAACATGAGTTTATTGGCTAACTTACTCCATAAAACTCTCCAAAAGTGACTAAGGAACTTCACAACTCGGTCACTTAGAATTATCCTTAAAAGCCCATGCAATCTTACAAATTCTTTGAAGAAAGATTGGCAATGTGCACAACATCATCTGTCTTGGAACAGGGAACAAAGTGTGCCATCTTTGAAATCCCATCCACAATAAAAAAGATTCAGTCCTTCCCATTCTTTATCCGAGGGAGTCCTATAATAAAATCCATAGAAATAACAATCCAAGGGTGAGTAGGAATAGGCAATGTAGTATAAAGTCCATAAAGGTTTATTTCGACTTACCCTTTTTACACTTAAAACATCAAGCACAAAGTCTTTCAACATCTTTTTCCATCCTTGGCTAATAAAACTTTCTTTGAGAACACCTAAGGTTTTTTTAATCCTAAAGTGTGCTATGAATCCTCCTCCATGAACTTACTGGACTAGCAAAGATCTCAAAGAATCCTTACGTATGCACAACTTTTCTTGCTTGAAAAGAAAAACATCAACCCTATAGTATTTATCAAACCCGAATGTGAACACTTAGCATATAGCTCACCAAAGTCAAAATCGTTCTCATACAAGTCTTTCAAGAATTTAAAACCTAAAATCTTAGCATCTAAAGAAGAAAGAAGAACATACCTCCTCAACAATGCATCGGCACATTGTTTTCTGTACTTTGTTTATACTTGATGTGGTATGGAAAAGTTTCTATGAATTTTACCCACCTTGCATGTCTTTTATTCAACTTTCCTTGGCCTTTTAAGTGCTTCAAAGAATTATGGTCTATATGCATGATGAATTCCTTTTGCCACAAGTAATGTTACCAAGTTTCAAGAGCTCTCACTAAAGCATGCATCTCTTTGTTATAAATGAGGTAATTCAGGATGGCTCTACTTAGTTTTTCACTAAAGCAGGCTATGGGTCTTCCTTCTTGCATAAAAATAGTACCAATACCATGTCCATATGCATCACATTCAATTTCAAAAGTCTTAGAAAAATCAGGCAAAGCTAGGATGGGTGCATTACACAACTTGTACTTAAGTGTCCCAAATGCATCTTTTTATGCCTTCTCTTACTTAAAGCCTATATTCTTCTTTACTACCTCATTCAAAATTGTAGCAATGCTTGAGAAATCTTTTACAAACCTTTTATAAAAAATAGCAAGGCCACAAAAAGATCTCACTTCCAAGACAGATATAGGGGTTGGCCATTCTTGGATAGCCCTTTCCTTTTCTTGATCAACCTCTATTCCTTTTGAACTCAGAACAAAACCAAGAAAGATCACATAGTTAGTACAAAAAGAACACTTCTTAAGATTGTCATGCAATTTTTGTGCTCTTAAAAAGTTTCTAACACATGTCTTAGATGATCAACATGGTCATAAAAGCTCTTACTATACACTAAGATGTCATCAAAGTAAACAACAACAAAATTTCCACTGAACTCCCTTAAAACATGATTCCTAAGTCTCATAAAAGTACTAGGACCATTAGATAAACCAAATGGCATGAATAACCACTTATATAACCTGAATTTAGTTTTAAAGGTAGTCTTCCATTTGTCTTATTCTTTCACTCTAATTTGATGATATCCACTTTTAAGATCAACTTTAGATAATATAGTGGATCCATGCAACCCATCTAGCATGTCATCTATTCTAGTAATAGGATGTCTATACTTTACAATAATTTTTTTTATTGGCCTTCAACCCATGCATATCTTTCAAGTTCCATCTTCTTTAGGCACTAGGATCATAGCTATAGTACAAAGGCTCAAGCTTTCCCTAATATAGCCCTTTGAAAGTAGGTCTTCAAGTTGCCTTTGACTATCCTTGGTCTCCTTGAGGTTAGTTCTATAGGCTGGCTTATTTAGAATCGAAGCTCAAGGGAAAAGATCTATTTGATGTTCAATGCTACTTAATGGTTGTTTTTTTCTTGGCTCCTTGAGAAAGATAAAATTCTTCAACAAAGAAACAATGACACTAGGAAGCTTGTTGGTTAGGTCACTAGATAAGAATAAAATTTATTTGTAAAGTAAAATAAGCACTAGCTTTTATGCTTGGAGGGTTTTTCTCACATGACTTATTTTAATTATCTAGCTCTCTTTTTGTCTCTTAACTTTTTTCCCTCTATTTTTACCGTAGGAACTTTCAACATTCTTCTTCCCCTAAAAGTTACTTTTCTTACATCTCTCTTTTAATCTCTTAACTTTTCTTTCTTCACTCAGGCCCTAATATCTCTTTTTCCTGTCATTAATTTTTCTCTTAGTCTCACCGTGAATCTTTCTTTGATCATCCACAACTTCTTGGGGTGAGAGTGGCTCCAATGTGATGGTTTTGTCTTTGAATTGGAAAGAGTATCTATTCTTGAAACCATCATGTATGACCCTTCTATCATATTGCAATGGTATTACCAAAAGAATGTGGTTTGCCTCCATAGGAACAACATCACAAAGCACATCATCTTCATATCTTCTAATATTGAAGGTTAGCATGACCTATCTTCATTGTTAAGCCATTGAAGCTTATAAGGCCTCAAGTGTCTTGTGGTAGGCAGTTGCAATTTCTTAAGCAAAGTAGTACTAGTAACAGTAGTAGAACTTCCTCTATCTATAATCATGCTATATACCTTTCCTCTAATATAACACCTAGTGTGAAAGATATCCTCCCTTTGATTATGTTCCTCATTGATGTGAACATTCAAAGCTCTCCTTGCCACAAGTATGACTCCTTTTTCTACAAAATCTAGGTACGTTTCATCCTCCAAAGATGGTGGCATGCTTGGAACATCATGCTCATTTGCATCACTTTCATCCGTGACCACTTCTCCAAAATCATTAAGCACCATGGTTCTTTAATTGCACAATCCCTTGCTAAATGCTCCTTGCCTTAGCACTTAAAACAAATTTTGTCACGGTTTCTAGCTCCAAACTTAGAATCAAGATCACCTTCTTAAGGCCTTTAGGATACACTCTTGGGGAGTGCCTCCAGTTTGGCTTTGAAGTCCCTCTTCTTTGGCTCCTTCTTCCTCCCACCATTGCTCCCTGTTGGCCTCATCTTAGAGTTAGATTTTATGGAAAACTTGGCTGCCCTTATCCTCTTGAGTTGCCTCGCTAACCAAGTTGCTACATTCACCATGTCATCATGCTCCACTCAAGGTTGCAACTCAAATAGGGTGGCAATGTCGGGATTTAGGCCACACATGAATTTGGACATGGTAGCTTTTTTATCCTCCTTTACGTTGGCTCTCATCAAGGTCACCTCCAAGTCCTTAAAATAGTCTTCCACAGACTTTATGGCTTGAGTTAGCCTCTGGAGCTTTTAATGTAGCTCTCTTTGTTAGTAGCTAGGCTCAAACCTCTTCCTCATTAAGGTCTTCAACTCATGCCTTCTTTGTATGGGCCATTCTTAGATTTTTTGCATAATGTTCACAACCTGAGTCCACCAAGCAAGGGCATAGTTAGTAAACTCCAAAGTGGCAATCTTTACCATCTTGTCCATGGGGTGGGTATAGCACTCAAAGATCATCTCCACTTTAGCCACCCTTTCAAGGAATGCCTCCTAATCACTCATTCCCTTGAATAGTGGAATTTCTAACTTGATAGGATTGAGGTTGGGTTCCTCCCTTGGCTGCCCCTTCATAGGTCTCTTTGGTGGTGGTGGTGGTGGCGGCAAACTTTCATGATCCTCATATTCATAAGAAGTAACTTTATGGCTTATCCATGGTTCCCTCCTCAATGGCACTTCAAGTAGACAACCAAGGATGCCTCTTTCTAGTTCTTTCAAAGTACCTTGCTTTAGCCTCTTGTTTGACTCCTACAATCTCTCTATTCTCTCTATCACAACTTGAAATTTTGAGCTTAGGTAAAGTATGGTTTGCATTATGGGAGCCTTCATCTCCTCCTTCATGTTTTAGCCAACTTATTTACACATTGTATCTGAAATTATAGATCCTCCCAAACACTTTTTTTTCTTTCAAATTTGTTAGTAAAAAGTTGCTCAAACAACCAAAACTCTCAAGTTTTAAAGAACTCAATAAAACACACAAGCACTTTAAATCTTTCAAAACCTTTCAAATCCTTCTTGAAAGAAAGTTAATAGATTAGAAAAACTTTAAAAGGATAAAAGGTAAGAATAAGATGCCCTTCCAATGAAAGATTGAAAGAACAAGAGAGAAAATTAGGGTTCTTGAGATTAAGGTTTCAACCAAACTAAGGTTTTGATGAAAACTGAAGCTCTTATTTTTTTCAAACTATTTTTTAGCCTTTGTTTGATTGATATTTATTGATTTTCTTATAGATTTTTCTTTTCAAAACTTTGAACCACCTTTTCCTGCAAAAAAATGATGGAATCAAGACATGCAAAAAGAGAAAGAATGCAACTTGTATTGAAAGAAAGTAACTTGATGAATAAGAATGCAACTTAAATAGAATGAGAATTGAAATTTTTTTATATTTTTTGGATAGTTTTGATGCGAAAACACAAAGGACACTGAATGGAAGCAACACTTGGATGACTTGAATGAAGAAGAACAAATGAGGGCTTGGTTGAAGGTACTTTGTACACACACAAAGAAATCTAAAAAGGACAAGGACAAAATGAATTAGATGGTTGAAATAATGGTAAATAACACAAGGATAGGATAGATATGTCTTGCTTATGGAACTTTGACTTTGATACCCCTTGATGTGTTGCTTGCTGCCCAAGGATCCTAAGTTCCAACGAGTACTCGAATTAATGCTTTACCAACTTGGTCCAAGAAAGAGAAATTGAGTAAGGGGGAATAAAAAAAGTTAGAAATAGAATCGATGGTGAGTAGTGGAATTGTAGAAGAGAAATTAGAAGCAATTTGATTGGAAGAAAAGAACTTGTTGCACAAGTGCACCAAGGAGTTCAAAAAAAACAAAAAAGAAAAGTATTGCTCAAAGCAACTTGCAATCTTATTAATCTATATAAAAAACATGAAATATTGGCCCCATTAATATTTTAGGATTCTAGGATAATTGGCCTTACCAATTCTTAAGGGAATAAAAACCCTAAACCTAATAAAAAAATGCAAACCTAGTCAAACTAGTTTTGGAAGACACACATTCAACACAAATTCTTAAGAAATTTATGTGGCTTATTTAACATGTGCCACAATCTATTTCCCAAGCCTAAAAACAAGCTAAGTAGGTGAACTAAACTTGAAAATAACAAAAACAAGCCTAAAAATTGAAATATCCCTAAAAACCACCAAAGTTTCTCTTGGGTGCTCCCCATGTATCACTTGGGGTTGCTTAGGCTTCTTTGGTCTGACCAAATTTCCAAGGTTTCTTTAGCTTGGATCTTTATAATATTGCATGATTTGAATTTTTTGAGGTCCTGGGCATGTAAGGCTTGGCTGCTTTTAGAAATGGTACAGGAGGGTTTCATGGAGGGCTCTAAGTGGACTAGGATGAGTTCTTGAAGTGCCTCTTTTGTCTATTTGGTCCTTTTTCTTAAGAGAGGTCCTATGCTTATCTTCAATGAGTCCTTGGATGTTTTATAAGTCTCTAAGCTTGATGGTCCTCCATCAAGTGGATAGTTAAATTACTTCAATTTAAGGGTAAATGATGCCCGTCATCCCCAAACTATCCCAATGTTGCTTAATTGTCTTGAAACTATAAAATGTTGCTTAGTTGTCATGAAATTGTGCAACATTTTCCCAATTTCTGTCATTTTTTTATGGCTAGCATACGATAAGACAACAGGTGCCGCAGATGGGTAGTTTGAGGACAATGGTGCAACAATTGGGTAGTTAGAGGATGATGATGAAACAATTCATAGTTTTTGAATGATTAAGCAACATTGGGCATAGTTTAGGCATAATCAGTGTCATTTACCCTAAATTTAATTGTTTTCTTCAATCTTGGTTAAAATATATAATTTTTCTATATATGTTGCCGTTTTATTTAAAAAATATAAATTGCAACAATTAGGTAGTTTGAGGACAATGGTGTAACAATTGGGTAGTTTGAGGATGATGATGAAACAATTCATCGTTTTTAAATGATTAAGCAACATTGGGCATAGTTGAGGCATAATCAGTGCCATTTAACCTCAACTTAATTGTTTTCTTCAATCTTGGCCCAAATGTATAATTTTTCTATATATGTTGCCATTTTATTTAAAATGTGTAAATTGCAAATTTTATCTTTACAAAGTGTGGATTTGGACTCTCTATCACCTAAAACAATATTTGTTTAGAGTCCTGTAGCAAAGCAAGGGCATTTACCTACTAGCCTTTTTAGTGGGAACATAGTACAATTGTAGATATTGAAGATGATCCAAGGTTAGTTTTACATAGATTTCAAACTATTCTCTCTCTCTCTCTCTCTTTCTCTCTCTCTTATTTTTAAATATGCCCAACTCGGCTCAATAAATACCCTATGAGCTTGCAAAAATGCATCTCTTATTTAGCCTAAATGGCTATTGTTGATACCCAGTTTTGTCCAAGTACGAACTTTAGTTTTAGGTCTATCTTTGACAAAATTAGTTTAGAAGGAATTTTATTTTCTAGGTTCAATTACAGGCGATTTAGTCATTTATTAGGATATTAAGGACATCATATCACTTTAGAGTTTCGATAAAGGGTAGGATGAAAAACATTTTGATTAGGCTATGATTCTATCATATAGATTTTTAGGACTTAAAATGATCATTTAGGATTGAAATAGGCATTAATGTTGTTTAGTTACTAATTTAGAGCCTTAAGGTTTGTTTGGGGTAATTTCATGTGAAAAGGAAAATTTTCGGTGTTGATGCTTCTTAAAAAGTTGTGAGAAAAAAATTTGAAGTTTTGAGCTAGATTCAGAAATTTTCATAAGATTTATAAAAAATATGGTGATTTTTGTAAAGATTTTGTCTAATTTGAAAAACCCTTAAAATGCTAGGCTAAACTGAAAATTTAAAAGAACGCTAAACTTAATAAAAATTTCCAAATTAAATTGGGCTAGATTGCATTGCTAGAAATAGATTAAAGACTATTTTTATTAAGATTTCCACATGGGTTTAAGGGTCAAGGGTGTGCTAAAGTTATAAATAGGGCCCATCGCAAGCCTAAATTGATTATGATTTGCATACCATCTCATTGTCCCTTAGATAGTTCCTGTTAGCAACAAGAGTAGCTGGACAGGTTCCAAGGTCAAGAGCTCCTCCTTTCCAGCACCATAAATGGGTCTCTATATCTAAGTAAGAGAGGATCTTCTGATGTTAAAGGGCTCCAAACAACAACTAAAAATTGCATTGATCTTGGCCCCTACCCCCATATAGACCATATGTGCATCAAAATTAGCAATCCAGGCCATGATCAACAATGGGTCCATGTGTGGGACCAAGAACTGGTGTGGCAGCCCCTCATAAGCCTACCCAAGAAGACTATGAGAACTTCCCCATGCTAGTGGGAATTGGAAAATTGCTTATGTGGACACTTAACTTTCATACTTTTAGTTAATTAATCTATTATGTAAATACGCATTTGTAATGTTTTAACTTTGTCCATAATAAAAGCTATCATAGAGCAGGCTCCCAGTGCCCCAAATTACTTAACTTGTAGGCTCTTAGGGACTATAATGCCACTTAGTTACTATTAACTAACTATTACTCATAGGTAAACTAAAAAAAAAAATTACTTGCAAGTAGTTACTTAGCCTACCTTACAAGAAGATATGCATGCATTTGTCCTGACAATGCAAATCAAATAAGTAAACCATTTAAAGAAAACACCGCTTGAGCGTTCTTTTTAAAACATACTTAAAAAATACCAAGACAATAAAACACTAGTTACTTCAACATCAAGTAATAGTTTGTGCACACTCTTTAACACTAGCATGCACCAAAAAGTAACTTAATGGTCATACACCACAATGCATCTGAATAGAGGCAATGTCTTAGTACACGAGTTACCATATATACAAGGAAAAATAATAGTAAGATCTTCTACTTGAGCCCCCAACTCTGAGCTTTCAAACTCCAGGTGCAAAGCTCACACTTGTCCTTATGCAACACTTAGCCTCAAACCGTAAAGGCATAAACACTTAGTTAGTACAAAGCTTATATCTCAAACAACTTTAGAATCTAAAAGATTCAAGTAAATAAGTACCAGCACAAGGGGAAACTTAGCCCACAATTATCCATTTAGTTGTTAGGCCCGACGTTAGAACCTGCACAACAAACTTAAGGGAGTGAGTACATGAATGTACTCAGTAAGGGTCCCTTGGGGTATCTGCAAAGAAGATAATAAACAAGCATGCAAACATGCCATACAAACAAGCAAACAACCAACCAACAACCAACACAAACAAATAACATAATAAATATGCAATGCATGAATGTATGATATGCAACAAGTGCAATTTTGGAGACTTTTGACATGCTAGGTGCCTTATTCCTACTGTGAGCTCAAAAGGCGGACATACTTGAGACACTGGCCCTCGTAACCTAAATCCTTTATCTTCCTTATGTTCAACTTATAGGTCCTACAATAGGCCATCACTTCCTCTTAAACCTTGCCCATGTTTCCCTTAACTTATTGTGCAAGGTAGCCATCTTATGTGGTCCAACTTACCAACTCTTGAAGCTTAGCTTATGGCTCCTTAATGGCTTACTTACCAAACTCTTCATTTCCCAAAGGTCTAAGACCTCTCACTTGGGCCAATAAAAACTCCAAACCCTCCTTAATCCCCTTAGTGCCCCCTTAGAAATGTAAACACTTTAACCCCGTTAGCTACCCTACCTAACCCTACCTTAACAACACCATTTAGCTACCACTTAAATAATGCATAATTCCCATCCTAGGAATGATTTCTAGACCCAACTGAAGCTATGGTACATCTTTGAATAGCTTAAGGATGTTAGCCGAGTGATTGAGACATTCCTAGGATGCCCTGAGCTTGAGGGGCTTGGGCCTTGGTGATGTCATTAGTGAAACATCACCAAAGGCAACAACCATCTGGTTTCTTGGAACCCAACCGGTGACGCACCCACAATGTTGTCAATAGGTTGCCAAGGGCAATTCAACATTTTGTGTCCATGTACTATCTTGCTCAATCTTTGAATCGCTAAAGCCAATTCAAATGTGTCTTGTTTCTACTTCATTCCAATATGTAATAATACATTTCTATGCATTATTTGAGCTAAATTAACTTGAATCCTTTCCTCAAATTCAGCTACAGAGAAAGAACAAAACATAAGCACCACAAGCACAATTGAGCTCAACTTAGCTCTCTCGAGTTCCAGACCTAAAACCAATGTGATATGGCAGCAACAACGTGCAATCAATACCATTTTTAGCTACTCATTAACTTATAACTAGATCAATCCAAACCAAGAAGCTTACCTTAGGGTTTATGCTCAAAATAAGCAAGAAAAAGCTAACATGAAGCTAGACATGGCCTTGTTTACTAGCAAACATCATTTACTAGTCTAACTACTCAATTCCATCATTACTTTGAACTTCTCCTTATGTTGTACAAGGCACTATGGTTTGAACTTTATTACCCAGGTTCCAAATACACCAACTCGGTGCACTAAGGTTTCTACATTAGGACCTCAAATAAGAAGGCCTAATTAGGCTCCCAATGGTTCTAAACGTAACATCGAGCTAATAGTGGACTATTGTGCCCAATTGAAATAGTTTTCACCATGGTGGTCTTTCTACTGACAAAACTTTTACAAAACTACTAGGTTGTGAGGGAGTTTCTCAAGTCCTGGAGTACCAGCATTCAACATTTACCATCAGGTACCCAAGGCACCATCTTAGGCTTTCCCTGGAACCCTCCACAAAAACTAGATTTTGCAAGCTAATTTGTCTATGGTGCAATAGTACTAGGTGTGGGATCATAGCGCCATAGGTAAATTGGATCTATCCAGTTTTGGGGTCTTGGTACCACGGCTCTAGAGCCCCAGCATTACACACCTAAACAAAGCCAAGGCATCTTAGGATGCCTATAGGGTCTTTCATATGTGCTAGGGGTGCCTCCCACTTCTATATACTTGCAAAATACACACCCTAGGACACAATGCACCATCCACACCAAGCTTAAAATGCCCAAAAGCATCACAGTGAGCAAGGTAATCTAACGACTCCACTATGAACATAGTTACCCTGTAATCAATGCCATTCAAAACTCCATAAGAATTTCATAGGCAAACAAGCTATGAAGGTCATAAGTTAAGGATGGAAAAATTTCACACGACTTGATGTCCTAGCCTAACTGACCTGAACCCAAAGCTAACTTGTCCCAATTTGACTAGAAAAGTCAATAACCAAAACCCGATTATACCCAACCCAACTTGAACCCAAATCCAATTAAAGTGAAAGCTAAGAAAACTTGAACCCAAAATGACCCGAACCCGAGACTAACTTAGCCTAAACTTGAAATGACCCAATAACAATACTCGACAAGACCTAATGTTTACTAAAATCAACATAGAATATATGGTCGGTAGCGATTTTAAAAAATGTGATTTTTTATATTTTAATTATTTATCTAAATTTTAAATCAATTATGAACAAATAATTTAAGAAAATTAAAAATACTTTAAAAATATGTTTTGTTTATGGATGTTATGGAATTTGAATAATAAATTAACAAAATAACTTGTTTTGCTTTGTTTATAGGTCTTATGGGATTTATTGATTTAGGGTCTTAATTGTATTCTAATTAACAATGAATTTAATATTTAATTTTAATTATTCGTCCAATTTAGAACACAGTTAATGTAGTCAAATATTTTGTTTCACACTTTTTATCTGCCTTCCATGTATACTTGTTAACCCTAAATCCTTAAATCAAAATCCTAAACCTAAACTTTAAAACACTAAACACTAACTCTAACCTTTACTAGAAAACCTAAACCTTAATCCTAATCCTAACCCAAACTTTTGCCACAAACCCAAATTTGAACTCTAAATCGTAAACTTAAACCCAGGACCCTAGCTCTAAACTTTAAAACCTTAAACATTACCTCTAGCCTAAAACTCTAATTCTAATTCTAGACTTTAAACCATAAACCTTGTAACCTAAAACTCTAACTCTAACCTTAAATCCTAAACCTTAACTCTAACCCTAACGTTAACCATAATCCCTAAACCCTAACACTAAATCCCTAACCTTAAAACCCTACGCCCTAAACATTAATCCTAACCCTAAACTTTAACTTTCATCTTTCATTACCTGCCATATTTAGTAAGTCCCATATATAGGAGCTTCCATATTTAATAGTTTTATTTTTTGAAACTTTCATATTTAATAAGTCCTATATTTTGGGAAGGTGACTTCCATAATTAATAACTATATATTTTTTTGTTGCTTACATATTTAGTAAGTCTCATATTTAGGCAGGGAACTTCAATATTTAGTAACTTTTATTTTTTGGGACTTACATATTTAGTAAGTTTCATATTTTGGAAGGAATTTCCATATTTAGCAACTTTCATTTTTTGAGGACTTATATATTTAGTCTCATAGTTTGGGAGGTGAGTTTCATGTTTAATATGTCTCATGTTAGAGTTCTTCCAAAATAAGTAAGTTCCATATTTAGTAAGTTTAATGATCATGGAATGCAATTATCAAAATTATAACATTAGTCCAAAAAATTTTTAGTATAGTAAGGTACCTAAATTTTAAAAAATTTTATTTTAGTCACCCATAGCAATTACAACATAGGTCTTTGAAATTTTTAAATCTTTACATTTTCACCCAAAAATTTTGAAATTTTGCAGTTTAGTTTCTAATCGTGATTTGGAGTTGCACTTTGTAATGATTTCATAGAAAATGCATTGGACCAAGAGCTTAGCAAAATTGTAGAAGTTTGTGTATTTGGGTGATAGTTGAGTGGCAGTTTAGGTGACCTGTGTAATGATAAATGGGTGAGGCTATGAGTCTAGAAAAATAATCAAATATTATAAAATATTAAAAAATATTAAATAACCTAAACACATACTAAAATATAATGAAGAAAATTTTTATGAATTTTTAGTTGAACATACTAATTTACTTAAATTAAATCGTGCAAAAAGTTGAATCGTTTAATTTAAATTTTAATGAAAATTGAACCAATTCAGACATTTCAGCCTATGTATTAGTAACCCAAGTGCACCCGACAATCAACTTGAATCTGGCCTACAACTCAACCCCGATATCTACTCAACTTGAACCCAAGTAAGTCAATCTAGATCTGAATTTATGTTAGCCCAATAAAAATCACGCTTAAATGGCCAGACCCAAACCTGATCCAACCACCTAATTGCCATCCCTGTCATCAATTCAGTAAATACAATAAATCCATTACCTTAATTAACCTTGAACTAGCAACAGTCAAGCACCACAAGCCACTTCAAAATCCAAAGGTTCCACTAGTTTTTTGGGTTCCAAATTAACACTAATCAAACAAAACCTGAGCTCCCATTAGATCAAGAAACATGAAAGCATCAAGGATCAAAGAGTACTTTTCACACAAAACCACTCCAAGCACAAAAATGTGTCCATAAGCTCTAAATGTACAAACAACCATAAAACAAGCCACCCTTCACTTAGGCATCTCAAAGACCTTCTGAATTCACCAAGAAAACATGTTTTGCAAGAAGATTTGGCAAGAAATCAAAAGGGGCAAGAGCGGCTACAAAATTGATGATGAGGAGAGAAGTGAATAGTAGCAAAACCAACCCTTCCAACAAGTTTTATGCAGCAAATACATTTTTCCTAAAATTTTTCCTTTTTTAGAAAAAGTGCCCCAGAGCTCTAAGAGTACACTTGAAAACCACATTAGAGTCCTTCTTAGCCAATTTAGTATGCCTGAGTGTTCTTTTTAGTTTTTCTTAGTTTTGGTTTCCAACGTGTTATTTAGTTAAGGAATAGATTTTTGGCATATGGGGCACATGCTAGATGGATTTTTGTGGAAGTAGTGTTCAAAGTGTGCTTTCAAAACCTAGTTTGACTAGGTTTGCTTCTTTTGCATGGCTTAGGATTTCTAGTCAAATACAACTTTGTTTGGCTGGTACCCTAGTTTATTTCTATTTAAATAGGGCTTATAATTCATGGTTTGGACATATATTAATTAGAATACATGTTACTTTGATCAATTTTCTTCTTTATTGTTCTTTCTCAGCTCTTTGGTGCACTTGTGCTTCCAAGTTCTTATCTTCCAATCAATTTTCTTCTATTTTTCTTTCTACAATTCTTCTTCTCACCCCTAATTCTATTTCTAACATCCTTTATTTCTCTCTTATTCAATTTCTTCCTTCTTTGACTATGTTGGTGAAACATACATTTGGGTACTCTTTTGAACTTAGGATCCTTGAGAACTAACAACACACCACTTTCTTTCTTCAACTAAAGAAGTGAACAAGAGGATATCTTCTGCACTTCCAAGCCCATGTACAAAGGTAGCTCTTCTATGGATGGATGTATAGGACACCATTGCATCCTTAGCCACTGAGGTCGAGCCCATAGCTTTTGAGGTCATTGAGAAGAGAAACAGATGAAGAAGGTGAAATGAGTGACAGCTCCTACCAAGGTCATCAATGCCCAAGCAATTTTGGACTAGAAAGTTGCTTCCTCCCTGGTTTCCAATGCTCCCCCAACTTCAGTTCTAAACTTTCCCTACTTAGTTCAAGTTTGTTTGATATTGTAAGATTAATAGAGGAATGGTTAGGGATTGACCTTATATATGAAGGAACTTCAGCAAGACCGCATAGGGAAAACTTTGAAGCTGAACTGAGTTGCTGATCATGAATGACATCATCAATTTCAAAATGTGTGCCTTCAGATAAGTAATGTGCCGAAATCGCCCATCTGAGGGCTAACTGAGGATATGGACCTTTTAAGTGATGATGGCCTAGTGATGATCCTTTATTTGCATTACGGGATCAAAACCAATGCAACCTTCAACACTTTGACAGAAAGCTTTTCGAATGAGGAGATTGTCGCTGCCATCTTACTTGAGTTTTATGCTAAGGTAATGTTTCTTTCTTTGATCCATTAGCACAATTTAGCTAATGATCTACCATCACTGTTTTATTTTATTTTATTGTTTTTTTTATGGTTTACCCTTATGGGGTACCTTCATGATTGGTTCACAAAGCAAGCTGAGGCATTGCCTCACATCAAGGAAAATCTAATGAAGGCAATGAGTAGGGGTGAGCATTATTCAAATAAAATTGAAAATATAAAAAATATTGATTGAATTTAGACAAAATGGTTTAGTTTTTCAGTTATTTGGTTTGGTTTGGACCAAAACCAAAATATATCTTTGGTTATCAGTTCGGTTATTGGACAATGAAGTAGTAATAAAAAACACAAAGTGGAATTTTTCAAACCATATGGGTTAAAGTGTAACTTGAATGAAACAAAAGGGAATAAGTGTCATTTACTTAACATTTTAACTTAGCTATATAAACTTTGTTGCACCTCATTTATCTAGCCCGTAGACTTCCAATTTGTCTCGCCGCCTAACTTCTCGTTTCATCTTTTTTTTTTTCTTTGTCTTCTTAAAATCATCGTTATCGGCTCCTTCATCTTCTCTAAACCATATCCAAGCCAACCATGCAACTCACCATTCAGTCACTAATCCTCCCTCCTCGTTCTCTGCCCACTTGCAAAAAGGTAGAAGTCATCGCACTTCATTGTGGAAACTAGGCTAGATCTATTAGTTTGGCTATCGTTGAGATGACCAATGACTAAAATAGAACAAATTGGTGACTATTGGCAGCAAATCAAAACAAAAACTTTTGATTCTATGTTTAGTTGTTGTGATTAAGTAAGCAAAGCAGATTGTTTCTCAAAGAAGTGGGGATGGACACTGCAGAAGATAGAAGCTGAATGTTCTCTTAAACTAAATCACAAAACCGAACCAACTGAACTGTATTTTCATTGGTATGGTTTTAGTTTTTGCTTGAACTTCAGATGGTTCAGTTGATGAAATTGAAAATTGAAACCTGATTGGTTTTAGGCAATTCTATTGGTTGGTGATCGAACTGACCAAATGATCAGCCCAAGCAACATGTGCATTGACTGAGGTCAACTCAAAAGTTTGGCTAGTTGAGGAAGCTGATGGAAGGAGACCTCTCTATCTTCAAAAAATAGGCTATTAGGGTTGTGAAGGCTTTTGCCGATTATGTCCGAGTGAAGGTCCAGGATCTTGGCAATAGATTAACCCTGTTCTCCCTAAAAAGGGATTCTTTTGATGCCCTCAACCTAGACCTCAAGACTAAGGTCATTCTCTTTAGCAAGGAGAAGAAAAATCTGGTGAAGGAAAAAAATAAGTTGGCCGAGGACCTTCAAGAGGCCAAGAAAGCTATCAAGGCCTTAAAAAAGAAAAATGAGGGGATGGCCAAAGAGATGCCAAAGATGACCAACATAGCTATTTTTGGTATGGGCAGAACTAAAAGGGGGCTAGCAGGGGCTCAAGGTGCCCTAAAATTGTAAAATATCTACATTTTTCTTAGAATTAAAAGTAGATTCATTTTGACCCCTCCTTAAAATTGGTCAAATTCCCCTATAAGGACTACAATTTAAGAAATATTTGTTTTGGCTTTATAAAAATCCTGATTCTAGGCCTGAATGCTCCGGCATTCAAGATGATTTCTGCTCATCGAGGTACAAGGTTTTGCCAGAACATCCTCCTCTCCATCTTTTCCTTCCTCAACATGTTCAACATTCCCAAAGTTCTTGCATTTGCCTAGTTAAGAGATGAGCACCTGGTGCCATAGAAAGGGTTCCTTAGGAGGAGGACATTGCTAATGATGAGAAGGAGGATAATGAAGAAGATGGTGAGGACAAAGAAATGAGACTTAGGATTAGGATTCCTAGGATATTTTATTTTTTTTCCTTTTTTTTTCTTCTTTTTTTTTTGTTTGTATCTATCTAATGTGCTATGCAATGAAGTTTCTTATTAAACTTTTGGTCTTCAGATTCTTAGCTTATTTTTCAAACAATAGTTGGGTTTAAACTTCTCTACAGCTTGCCTTCTTTTTAACTCGAGTCAATCTTACTGAGATAGTTCTTCTATGTTTTAGTACCAAACTTGAACTCCCAAATCATTCTCTGGCCCTTCCAAAGTTCTTTTCTTTGACTTTGTTAAGGCTTCAAAATGGGTTAGCCATTCCTTCTCGCTTAGCTAAATTATAGACTGAGCAAGTATGTCAACTTAAAAATTTTATAAGTGTGGTTTTCAATAGAAAAGATACGTATTTGCACTTTATTTTCTTAAATAATGAGTATATCAAAATGCTACATTGGTGAATATTACACACATTATCTGAATAGTGTATTTTAAGGGCAGTTAGGCCATATGACACGGCCCCTAATGGGCCTACCCAGGATGCCTATGGAAACTTGTCCCACACTAGTCGTAATTGGATATTTGATTATGTGCACACTAGTTAAAACCTTTATGCTTCTAGTTAACTAATCCTACTACATGACCATGCATGAGTAATGCTTTGATTTATGTAACAAAACAAGTTATAAAATATAAACATAAACCATAAAACGTTGCCTGGGCATTCCATTAAAATCCAAGTTTCAAAGTAGTCAAATCATACAAAATAACTATGGAATTAACTACACATAATCAATTTTGTGTAAGCATCCATACAAATGTAGACTATGCTCGCACCCAAGAGCGACTATAGAGTTCACTACTCAACATGAACATTGGAGGCAAGTAGTGTATGAAAACTATGGACAGAACCATAAAACTGAGACCCATAACTAAGCTCCCACCATAGGGAAAACTCCAATTGGCAAGCTTCAAAAGCATCACTAGCCTTTGTCGGCCAAAGAAACAACTATAGTTAACACCATCACGTAACCAACAAGCAAACCACTAACTAAAATCATAAAACCATATACATGCTTGTGAGTCTAGCTCAACAACCTTTAACAGTTGTTAGCTCTACAAATCCAAAATCTATACAACAAAGACTAAGGGAGTAAGAATCCTCGATTCTCAGTGAGGGATCCTTCAACTTGCAAGAAAAATCCTAAGAACACATATATAAATATACTATATGAAGTCTACTGTGCACGCTTGTAATCTGAGGGCTAACATATGCACATATATTTGTATCCCTTGAGACCCCTCCTTAACCTAGTCCCTGTACAGACGTCACCCTGTGCCTAACGAGCTTTGGCCATTAACTCACTCCCAGCATACTTAGCTTGCTGACGTCCTAGTGAGCTAATTTAACTAAATAACCTTCCTTTAATTGTTGTGTAGGTGAACATGGTGGATGCTCCTTGCCTAAGTTCCATGGAGCTAACACTAGGTGTACTAGGCTCTCACATAGTGCCTTGATCCATTGGCTCACCTAGGCTGCTAAGGCACTAAGCCTCCACCCAATTAAATGCACTAGGCTCCCACTTGGTGTCTCTAGCTAATAATCTCACCTACACCACCAAGGTACTAAGTCTCACCATTTAACCTACCAAGGATGTTCTAAGCTTTCACTTGCGCTTCAAGTCACAACATGGCTTGGCTACAAGTGAATTAATCCTTCATTGATGGTGCTCCACTATCCACCATCACTTGGGTCTCCCTAGTTGATTAGCAATGACCATGGTTGGACTCTTTCACTAGGTTCTTCGGAACCCACCTAGGTGTAGTAAGGTTCCCACATCGAAACCTTAAATCCAAAGGGCCAACTAGGCTTATATTGGTACTAAACCTTGTACCCAACTAATGGTGCTCTATTGTGGCCAAACATGACTTCACTTTGAACTAAACTACGTCTAAACCTGGGCAATTCTAGGCTTTATAAAGGCATGGAGATGATAGTGCGCCCTTTTACCTTTACATGTAATTTGGACTCACATCAATCAAGCACCTGAGCAAAAAGTTATGATAAAAATACTACTAGGTGTCAAAGTTGTGGATGACGCATTGCCAACAAACGAAGACACATTGCCATAGTACAAAACTCACTAGATTTTTCACAAAAAGCTTCGCAACATATCGCCAACCCTTGCCGACAAGTCCCCGGCTATTTCGTGCCTAGAATTCCTAGTTTTCACACCATAGCCCCTTTGGGGCTTTTAAGTGCCTCAAACCTCCACATATGCATGGACTAGGCCACAATGCACCATTCAAACCAAGTCTATTGTGTCCATAAACACCGTACATATCATTAAAACTTCACTAGTCCGCCTTATTCATTACCATCCACCAACTAATACCATACATCATACTACTTGAATTTAACAAGCAAACAAACTATGAATGGCATCAATTATGCATGAGTCATAAATCCCTTACCTTAATTAAGCTCAAACTAGCAACAATCAAGCACCACAAGCTCAAATAAAAAGCCCTAAAGGGTTCTTTTAGGCTTCCTAGCTTCCAAGCAAAATACAAGGCATATGGCACTAATTTAGCACAAAACCAACAAAACCCGAGCTTGATTAAGCTTAAGAAACTTGAAATCATCAAGAAAAAAAACTTACCTTTCTTCCAAAATGTTACCCAACCTAAAAAATGTTTCCAAGAGCTCCAACACCATGAAAAACAAGCAAAACAAGCTCCCTTTGACTTGGTCAACACAAAAACCTTCCAATTACATGAAGAATTCTTGGTTTTGAAAATGATTTGGCAAGAGATTTAGAGGAAGGAGAGAGCTGCGAATTGGGGCTGCAAAATGGATGAATAGTGGCAGAAATCCTCCCCCCAAAAGTGTTTTAAACATAGAACCTCCTCATCCCCCAAACTTTGTTAAGTTTTACAAATTTACCTATTCCTAAAATAGTAACTAGGCAATTAAGAACTTAGGAAAACCTTGTGAACTTGGGCTTTTGGTTTTAAAAATGTCATTTTCACTCCCGGGACTCGTCCCAAACCTCCAGGGTGTAAAATGATAACTTTGCCCCTAGGCGAACCTAGTGTCATAAACCACTTAGAACCAAAAAAATCTTTAATAACTTACTTGATCTTGCTAATTCACCCATAACTAGGGTATTTAAGCTAGGGATTTGTGAACTTACCTTGCTCACCAATCATTTCGCTAGGAGGGCTGTAACGTTCTCCCCACCTTGGAGAATTCGGTCCTCCAAATTTAATCTCCCTACCTTAAGACACTACCCTAGGATATAGTGCCAACGTATCCTAATCAAACCTACCAATGGGTGTCGGTCACACAACATCCCACTTGGAAACAAATGACCTGACTTGCTCAGCTTATGCCCACCGGGCATTTAAGTTGGGCCTTGTCTCATATAGGTACAATGGCCAATGCCATTCCTTATGCTCACACTAGGCTATATGCGAACAACTTTTCACTGCTCTCCCTACCTTAACTTGTCCTTACTATGTCTAAAACACATTAGTACAACCTTGCTTTGGAAGACTATGGTATGGTATTTACCGTCCCTAGCTTATGGATGCTGCTGAAGGGGCTCTAACTACTTAACCTGCCAAAGTGAGTCCGGTGACATCTACTCCTCAACACCACACTTTGTGCTAAGTACTCTACTATAAGATAGCTTCACAAGCTTTTAGAAGCTCATCCACTAACCTTACACTGATATGATCTTACTAAAAGCTCAACACAATTAGACTTCCATCATTGTCTCCTCCATGCCAGAACCCACTAGTGTAAGTTAAGAAGTTAAACTTGTCCGTTAACACTCACACTTGGATAGTTCCACTCTAGGTTCGACACCCAATGTTAGATACCAAGCCTCTTAGTGCAAGCTAGCTTAACAAGTATAAAACTTGTCCACTAACTTTTGCATAGTCAGTTCTTTACTCTAGGTTTGGTGCCCGAGAACTCCTAACATTCACTAGACTAAGTGCCACTAGTGTACCATGGCCTCGCCATATACACCACTAGCACCTTAAGGCATACTCCACTCCAAGCTCCATTATACTCTAGGGCTCTTCTGAATCAATGAACTACTGAGAGCTACAAGTCTTGCCCTACCCTAGAGTACAAGTCTTCAAACGCTCCCCTTAGATGGCCCCTATTCATCAAGCATAGTCGTGCACTGCGTAAGGTACCCATACACCACCCGAGCATCATGATCCAACTACTTTTGCTACTTTGGAGCCTCTTCCACCTGCAAGCCTACAAAAGAAACCTCTTTGGCACAAGTGCCAAGGCCTCCAAGTCGTTAGCAGCCTTTAGGCCTTATTCATGCCCCCATCAACTTAAGCCACCCAGTACTCAACGATTTAGCTACAAATGGGCTACCCAGGTCAAAGGTCTTGACACTTTAGCTACTCCACTCGGAGTATCCTAGGTGCCCAAAGCCTACACACTCAGTCTCTTCAATTTCCTACATGCGGAGCCCAACACCCTATATATGTCAGATTAGGCCTTTGAGTATGTCCTTAGTACACTTGATTCTCGGCCACCAAACTTACCCCATGTGTAAAGCACTTATGGGGTCCTTGGCTAAGTTACAAGGTACCACTACATTCTAAGCCAACCTAGGTATCTTTGGCTTGGTAGTTGACTAGACACCTTGACCCCCTTCCTTAGGCTCTGACGTGCTTCCAGTTTTACTCAACTCCTCGACCACATCCTAGGCCTTTCCGCCTTTAACACTAATAAGCATCTCCATGACAACTGTTCCATAGTTAAACTAAGGTTACAAAGAACCATCTCCATCTTTCATAGTCAACTACCATACCATAAGTACACCATGCTGACCTTTCTTCAGAATGATGCACTTATAGCTTCACCATGTCCACTCAACTTACTTCGTGGGATAACTAACTTTAGTTAACTATCGGGAGGAGGTTGGCCATGGAAAAATTACTTGGTTTGTCCCCTACAGCTTCCCCTAGTCGTCTAGCTATACACTTCGAGACTAGATCTATCCCTCGAGTTGTGAGCCTACCCACCAGCCTTAACCAATCTCGCAGATCACGAGCCTTTCCTTTTTAAAGCACTAAGGTCAAGTGAAATGCTCTAACTCTGGGTTTTAATTGGCTTAACCAATATCCTCACTGACTAGGCTTCCAACCTTTCACTTCCCTTAACTTTGATGAACTTGGTAACTACCAGAGTCATAAATAGATACCTGAGCATAACTACACCTATACTAGACTTGGCACTTTACACTATTAAGTAAAGTTCTCAACCACATGGGAGATTACTTCACCTTGTGGCAACTTGTAAGTCTACTCTCAACTGGTTGTAGTGAACTCTCCCTCACGGGCGCTCTTCGAACACTACCTCGTAAGGTTGAGGCAAAACATCCTTTTTCTGGCATCACTTGGTCAGTTCTAACCTAGTAGTTCAATGTTGCACTAACTTACGGGCACTAACATAAAACATCAAGCGATCACCACAGCGTCCTCGTTTCCACTTAGGACTTAGTCCTTTACCTACTCGGCTAGTTTCACTAGTCAAGTGTCTCTTCTCCCACAAGTCAACTCGATCGCCTTTAACTCCACTTAACCTCAAGATGATGACTTCAAGTCATCAACTATTCCTTGGTCGATGGTAGTCATTCGTATTGCTCGGGTGTTCTAACTACCTTTCGGCAGTCAAGCCAAACTCTAGCAATGACTCCTCTCCTACTAGCCCTACCTTAGGATTTATAGCTAGTAGATGAACCTATCCATCCACTTACCCTAAGATGAGTTCCTTACTCCTTACTTCTTCTATGGCCACACCTGCATTCCACTGTTAGAAATAGAAATTAAAACTTACCTACTTTCCTTTTTGGCATCTGATTGAACCTCTCTATTAAACAGCTAGTCTAAGAAACTCATCTGTTCAACTAGCTGATCTTTACATTGCTAACTAGGCCAACCAAAACTAACCTTGTGAAAGAATAAAACCTATGGAACCTTAGGAAAAATCCAATCTAAGGTATTTAGGCCTCCACTTATATGCTTTCATGCACTAGCAAATGGGTCCTAGGGTCCCAGGTATTACCCTAATGCCTGGTGAATCATTAGGTTCTTAATGCACTTAGGTTAACCCTTAACTTTGCTCAAACCTACTACCCTGATGCCAGAATTCTAACAAAGTAACTAGACTACTAGTGAAAGTTTAGAGACTTACCTCACACTAGCCACTCACCTGCCCGTGAGTTCATTATGGTTGCCCATCATATCTAGCTGGCGGCCGCTTACTCTAACCACTTGACTGGTCGAGCAAAGCTCAAACTACTACTCTAGTATAGTAGGTCGGCTCCTTATGGCAACAATTATTAAAGACAAACTTCCTATGCTAGTCTTAACTTAACCGAGCCCCAATGTGACATTAGTCTGATGACCACTCGGACCATTGGTAACAGTTCCTAGATGCATCCTACAAACCATGTGCTTTATGCACCCTAGGCATAAGCCCATTCTCATACATGATCCGTTCTTGTTTCTTAGTCTCCAATTGACTTTCGCACCATGGGTGTATTGCCTATGCTCATACTAGGTTGGATGAGCCAAGCTCCACCTCACAATCTTGTGTCTTTAATTCATCTAACTTTCTTTTGAGAGCTGTTGTATCCTGCACCACTTGCAAGTGCCTACCTCGATGGCTATGAAGCACCTTCATATACGAGCTCAAGGCCTTGAAGAACTTGGCCTCAAGCTTCTACTCTCAATGGAAAAGTATGAGAGTGCTACTACTTGATCCAGTTTCACCATCGTAACCTATAGCCAAAGCTAGATGACAACTCACAAGTGTTGGTTAGTACTAACTACCCTAGCACAAAGGCAATCCATTAGATATCAGCTCTTAACCTGCAATGACCATGACTGAGCTCTGATACTAAACTGACATGGCCCCTCGTGGGCCTACCTAGGAAGCCTATAGGAACTTGTCCTACACTAGTCATAATTGGCTAATTGATTACGTGCATACTAGTTAAAACCTTTATGTTTATAGTTAATTAATCCTACTATGTGACCATGCATGAGTAATACTTTAACTTATGTAACAAAACACGTTATAAAATATAAACAAAAATCATAAAATATTGCTCAGGCTTTCCAACAAAATCCAAGTTTCAAAGTAGTCAAAGCATACAAAGTAACTGTGGAATTAAGTATACATAATCAATCGTGTGCAAGCATCCATACAAAATAGATTATTCCCGAACCCAAGAGTGACTGTATAGTACACTACTCAACATGAACATTGGAGGCAACTAGCGTATGAAAACTATACACTAAACCCTAAACCATAAAATCGAGATCCATAACTAATCTCCCACCTTACTGCCGATGGCAACTTCAAAAGCCTTCCCTTGTGCTTCACTAGCCTCTGTTGGCCAAATAAACAACTATTGTTGGTACCATAATGTTACCAACAAGCAAATCATAAACTAGAACCATAAAGATTCAAATAAACCATATACCTGCTCGCAAGTCTAGCTTAACAACCCTTAATAGTTATCGACCCTACAAATCCAAAATTTGCACAACAAAGACTAAGGGAGTGAGAATCCTCGATTCTCAGTAAGGGATCATTCAAACTGCAAGAAAAATCCTGACGACACAAATATAAATATAATATCTAAAGTCTATTGCATGCGCTTGTAGCCTGAAGGCTAACATATGTGCATATATTTGGTGGGTCTCTTAAGACCCTTCCTGAACCTAGTTCTCACATAGATGTCACCCCATGCCTAGTGAGCTTTGGCCCTTAACTCGCTCCTAGGCTGACCTCCTAGTGAGCTAAGCTCACTAAATAACCTTCCATTGATTGTTGTTTAGGTAAACATGGTGGATGCTCCTTGCTTGAGTTCCATGGAATTGACAGTAGGTGCATTAGGCTCTCATATAGTGCCTTGAGCCATTGGCTCACCTAGGCTACTATGGTACTAAGTCTCCACCCAATTAGGTGCACTAGCCTTCCACTTGGTGTCTCGAGCTAATAAGCCCACCTACACGACCAAGCTACTAAGCCTTACAATTTAACCTACCAAGCATGCACAAGCTTTCACTTATGCCTTAAGTCACAACTTGGCTAGGCCACAAGTACACTAAGCCTTCATCCACAGTGCTCCACTATCCACCATTACTAGGTTAACCATATTGGATTAGCAATGTCCATGGTTGGACTCATTCACTAGGTTCTTTGGAACCCAACTAGTTGCACTAAGGTTCCCACATCGAAGCCTTAAATCCAAAGGCTAAACTAGGCTTCTGATGGTACTAAACCTTGCACCAAACTAATGGTGCTCTATTATCGAAAAATATGCCTTCACTTTGAATGAACATACATCTAAACCTTGGCAATTCTAGGATTCATAAAGGCATAGAGATGATTGTGCTCCCTCTTAGCTTCACATGGAATCTAGAATTGCCTTAATCGGACACCTAAGTGAAAAGTTATGATGAAAATACTACCAGGTGTCAAAGCTATCGGTGATGCATCGCCATAATAAAAGACTCACTGCATTTCTCATGAAAAGCTTGGCGACGATTGGCAATGCATCCTCAGCTATTTTGTGCCCAGAATTCCAAGTTTTCACACCATAGCCCCTTTAGGGCCTTCCAATGGCCCTAGGGATGCCTTCAAGTACCTCAAACTTGTACACATGCAATAGGCCTCAATGCACCATTCAAACCAGGTTTATGGTGTCCATAAACACCACACAAATCATTAAAACTTCACTAGCCCTCCTTGTTATTACCATCTACCAACTAATACCATTCATCAAACTACTTAAATTTAACAAGCAAACAAGCTATGAATGGCATCAATTATGCATAAATCATACCTCAATTAACCTTGAACTAGCAACAATCAAGCACCACAAGCTCAAATAACAAGCTCCAAAGGGTTCCACTAGGTTTCTTAGGTTCCAAGAAAAATACAAGGCATATGGCACTAATTTAGCACAAAACCAATAAAACCCAAGCTTGATTAAGCTCAAGAAACTTGAAATCATCAAGAACAAAAGCTTACCTTTCATCCAAAACCTTGCCCAAGCTGAAAAATATTTCCAAGAGCTCTAGCACCATGAAAAACAACAAAACAAGCTCTCTTTGACTTGGGCAACACAAAAGCCTTCCAATTACATAAAGAATTCTTGGTTTTGAAAAGGATTTGGCAATAGATTTAGGGGAATGGGAAGAGCTACGAAATTTGGGCTAGAAAATGGATGGATAGTGACAGAAGTGCTCCCTCTAAAAGTGTTTTAAACACAAAACCTCCACATCCCCCCAAACTTTGTTAAGTTTTACGAATTTAGCCCTTCCTAAAATAGTAACTACACAATTAGGAACTTAGGAAAACTTTGCTAACTTGGGCTTTGGGTTTTAAAATTTTAATTTTCACTCTCGGGACTCGTCGTGACTCTTTAGGGTACAAAATGAGCATTTTGCCTCAAGGCAAACCTAGTGTCGTAAACCACTTGGAACCAACTAAACCTTTAATAACTTACTTGATCTTGCTAGTTCACCTTTAATTAAGGTATTTAAGCTAGGGATTTGTAAACTTACCTTGCTTGCCAAGCATTCTACTATAAGGGCTATAACACCATATGTTTTGTCTTTTTCATATGTAGTATTTTTTTCAAGCTACCCATGTGCCAATTATTCCTTAAGTCATTTTTTGAAGCCATCTTGAAGTTTGTAGACCCCTGGCCTTACCTTGTCAGTAATAAGGAAAGGTCTTTCCCAGTTTGACAAAAGTACCCCATGAGAGAGCCAATGGGGTTCGACTTTAGCATAATAGAGCACTAAGTCTCTAACCTTTATTTCTTTAGGCTTTACATTCCTAATGGCTGTAATGGTTGAAATTTTTTGGATGGCTTTTCTTCAGATCCCTACCATCTCTCAATTTCCCTTAATTAGGTCTAAGCTAACTCTCAAGCCAACCTCATTTTCTTTTGTTGAAAACCTGAACCCTTATCGAAGGTTGAGTTACTTTGATTGGTATTAAGGCTTCGATTCCAAAGGCTAGGTAGAAAGGGTTTTCTTTTGTGGCCTTTTTCGTGTTGTCCGATAACTCCATAACCCACTTAGTAGTTCAGCTGGCCATTTTCCTTTTGTTTCCCTTAATCTTTTCTTCTAGCCATCTTTCAGGGCTCCATTTGAGATGTTGACTTGTCCGTTGCTCGAGAGGTGAAGTACTAGGGCAGAGTACACCTTTATTCCAAGGTTACTTGTAAATTCTTGAAATCCTTTATCAACTAATTATTTTATTTTCTAGCGCTAGAACCTTCGGGCGTTCGAGCCTACAGATGATTTTTTTCTTGACAAATTTTTGGAGCTCTTTTATTGATATGGTTGTCAAAGGTTTAGCCTTGATCCTTTTTGTGAAGTAATCCACCACAACTACTCAGTATTTTACTCTTCCAAGGGCTGTAGGTTGAGGACGAATTAGGTTAATTCCCGATATAGCGAAGGGCAAGGATAACTTTTTTATGTTTATACTTTGCATGGATTCCTCTGTATGTGCGAATGTCTCTGGCATTTTATCTCAATAGTTAACCATTTTTAGTGCATCTTGTGTTAGAATATACCAAAAATATCCCCAGCATAAAAAGACTCCAGCTAAGGAGTCTTGTACAATTCTTCTCTAATTAAGAAATATCTCTTGGTTTTTTTTTTTTTTACTTTTACTGCTTCCCAAAGGTCAACAGGTAGATGCCCCTTAGCTAGGTAGTTTCTTATTGGTACTCTCCACCATTTTTCTATGTTCATGACTACTAAGCTATTGACACCTGAGGATTATCATGCTTCTACATGCTCATAAGAGTTCACCAACACATTAGCTTTAGTGTCCTCCTTCCAACATACCTTCTCAATCCAAAATTGCTTGAATTTTTTTATCAATTCATTCATGAGATCAAAATATTTTCTAAGTCTGGTCTCTTTAACCTCGTACTCCCCCACATAACTGCTAAACTAAAAGCTAAGAATCATTGCAAGCTTGGATAGATTGAATGCTGACACTTTTTGCTGGCTCAAGGCCAACTATCATGGCTTCATTTTTTGTGGCATTTTTTTGTCACCTAAAATTCGAACTTTATTGATTTTGATGTCTTCATACCCTTAAGACCTCAAAGAACTATATCAACACCCTAATGTTTTTCACCTGTAGCTCTATCACAAAAAGGACCACTTTTGCCTCTTCCTTCTTCAAAGTAAACTTTATTACTCTAGTACCTTTAGGGAGCTTGGCTATGAAATTCACCAATGCTTGTGCCATGATTTCTTTTCCTAGTTCATAGATTATGTCATAGTCTACAAGTTTGGTGAACTACTTACATATGCACCTTAATTGATCAACCTTCCTCATGACATCTCTCAGAGGGAGGCTACTTCAGACAAGATGGTTTGTCCATGAAAATACAGCTAAAGCCTCGTTCTTGCTAGTACTAAAGTGTAAATTGCTTTTTGGAAGATCGAGTACCCGACTTCAACATCTTGTAAAGACTTGCAAACATAATAAACCAGCCATTATTGACTATTTTCCTCCTCCTGTAAGAGAACTGAGCTTGTAGTTTTTTTACTTGCTACCAGCTATAGTATTAGTTGTTCCCCCTCTTTCGGCTATCGAAGTGTGAGTAGCCTAGCCAAGTAATCCTTTAATTTCACCCATGCTTTCTAAAATTCTTTATTCCAACAAGATTGGGCTTTAGTGACATCGGCATCCTCCTTCACACCTATTGTTAGTACTTTAAGGAACAGCTGACATTATTCATCGTATCAAAATAAAAAGTAACTCAGTCCTATTATCCTTCCAGTGAGCCTATGTATATCCTTGATGATCTTTGGTGTTCTGGAGTTGAAGAGCACTTTGATCTTTTCTAGGTTCACATCTATCCCTCATTTAAAGACCATAAAGTTAAGGAGCTTTCTGGCTTTAATGCTGAAAATAAATTTTCCCTAAGATTCTCGATATGGTCTCTTAGATGTCTACTTTTGACGGTCATGTCATCAACATACACTGCCATGTTCCTCCGGATCTCTTCAGTGAACACTTTGTACATTAAGTGTTGATAAGTTGTTCCGACATTTTTTAACTTGAAAGGTGTCCGTACATAGCAGAACATTCCTTCATCAATTATGAAGGATGTTTTTCTTCATTAGTAGGATCCATTCAAATTTGATGTTATCCACCAAAAGCATCTAGAAAACTTAACACTTTGTGTTGGGCCATTGAATCAACCAATTGATCAATAGAAGGCAGGGGAAAAAGTCCTTCGGGCAAACATCATTGACTTTGATGAAGTCTACACACATCCAAAGTTTATCATTGCCTTCTTTATGGAAATCACTATGTTGCTTAACCAGTCCAAATATTTTGCTTCCCTTATCACTATTGGTTCTAGGATTCATTGCATTTCTTACTTTACAAAGTCTCTTTTATCAATGACGATATTACCTTTTTTCTGCCTAATTGGCCATACATCAAGGTCTACCCTAAGGCTAAATTGTATGATATCTTGGCTAATGCTAGGTATATTTTTTTATAAGTAGGCAAATAAGTCTTTATTTGAAAGCAAGGAAGATACAATTTTGGCCTTTTCCTCATGGGGCATGCATGTTCTTCCCAATTCTAGTACTTTGGCTAATGATGAGTTCCATTCTTTCAGTTTCTATCTCTTCACCTTTGCTCTTGATGTCTTTAGTAAGTGGTTCAGTAGCTTTGCTCGAATTGTTGTTCCCTAACATATGCATACAAATTTTCCTTGGTGACTGCCTTGGCTTCACAAATACTTTTCTCACATCAGTTTGGTTGATGTAGATGTTTGGATCCCCTTTCCCAATCTAAAAATTCATAACCAGGTACTTAATATCTGAATTGAGATGGAGGTTCACTTTTGGTGTGTTCATAGTTGACACAAACCTTTCCCACTACGCTATAATAAATGTAGATGTGTCAAATATCTATATACTCATGAATATGTGAACTCATGGGCAAGTGCACCTATCATCAAAGTTAGCAGTGGAAAGATTATTTTTCCCAAAAAATGGAGCTTTTCTACCGTACTCAACCTTTCTCTATTATTTTCCCGGCAATTAAAGGATGTTTGATTGACTAACTAACTAAGAATTAACTAAACTAACTAATGCAATAAAAATAATTAACAACTAATTACCAGCTGCAGAAAATAATTCAAATAATCAACAAAAATATACTTCATACTTAGAATCGAATCCCCTTATAAATCCCTTGTGTTATTTTTACTTCAGCTTAACAGGATTATGATTAACTTAGACTGTAAAGTACTACCTAAATTAGATTAGCTCCCTACTATTACTATTATACCAATCACTATTCTTTAGTCACCAATAGGCTGTCTAGGCCTACCATGCTTCCTAAGAATACATTACTCATCCTATGACACACTACTAGGTCTTACCCTAGTCTAAAGGTATTATATCGCACCTATTACTATCTGTTTAGACAATATCACTTTTATCCAACGGTGATCAACAATAAACACACTGGATACTACTTGTCACTTGTTCATCATCCCACACTGAGTTAATAGGCTAGCGGCTATTAATCAATCCATCAAAAAACAATGGATAGATTGCAAGGAAAACATAATCATATTAAATAGGAAAGTAATCACAATCATAAAATCATGCTAGGTTTCATCTACTCTAAGCTTGAGTAGGAAAATTTAGCTCATAGTGCCATAAAATAAACACAACAAAATCAAAGAAAAACTAAGAAAAGAAGTCTCCATCTCTAAATTGTTTCTCCTCTAAGGAATCTTTGATTCAGCATGCATTAAACGGTGTTGATCATCAAAACATCCTCCACCAGCCTTCCTCTTTGAAAATTCTTTTCCTTTTCTCTATTTGCCAACCTCTTCTTGACCCTCTAATCTATTTTCAATAAATAACCTAAAAATTTCTAATCAATAATCAAACACGGTCTGGTACCCGGCCTTGACCTTTGGAACTTAAAATCTCACCATTTAATGACAAAGTTTTAACAAATAAGTGTGCAACTCAAACACAAGCATGTAAGAAGGTGTTTATGGCACTACATAGGTGTGTTGCAAGGCGTATCTGCACCAAACTTTGAGAAAACTTAAAATTCAGCTCCAAAACTTTGTAGAAATCCTTCCTAACCTAAATGAAGCTAAAATATAATTTGAAAAATAAAATATGAACCAATTAAGTACTAAATCTTAGCATAAACTGATTTTTAAAAAAATAGCAAACACTAGAGAAAAACATATAGAAAACATAACCAAATATGAACATATCACCTTATGCAATGGCATTATAAGAAGATGGCACAGCAATGGTAATGAATCAAGTCATAGCCAATGTGAAGAGTTCAACGTCATCTTTTGCCGACTTCCCTCTCAACATAAGTGGTAGATTGATCCATCCTAAAACAGGTAGCTTTCTTGGATTGACTCTAAATCTAGGTCATGATGCTGGCTTGAGCTTTATTCCCAAGATACCCAAGTTCAGACGGAGGTAAGCAAAAAACACATTAGCGCTATAGCCATTATTGATGAGGAACCTCTTCATATCCCAATTTTTAATCCGGCCATAATTACGAAAAGGTCATCATGAAGAAACCTGACAACCATTAAGCACACCTTATTAATTTGTTGGCTGGACTATCTTATTCTATTAACATGATCTTGCATCCCCTCCTTGTCTTATCTACTAAGGGAATTCTTGCTATAGTTATTTGGGTGTCATTAGTAAGAGGAAGCAACCATCTTTGAGGACTTTGGTTGTTTCAATCACAATTAGAGTCATAATCATCCTTGTTGCTTCTCCTTTTCTCATCCCTCCAGTCATGACATTTCTGTGAAAGCAGGTGAAGGTACTGCTTCAGTCATTCTCGCTTGATCAAAGAATTGATGTACTTCTTTAGTTGGTGGCACACCTCAAGATCGTGGTTGGTGATCTTAGTGGAATTTGCAGTATTTCTTGAGATTCTTTTTGTTGTCCAAGAATGAAAAATTTAGGCATTTAAATCCTCCTTATTTTTTAATAGCCATAAGAATGCTGGATCTCAACATATTTGGAAGAGTAAAGGATGGTTTCTTTCCTTAATTTTTCTAACATCATCCACTTCCTTCCCTTTGATATTAAGGTTGGTTCACCGATGTGCTAGACATTTTACCCTCATACCTTAGCCCACCCATCATGAGCTTTTTGACTATCATATGCTACTTTGCGCTCCTGTAGAATTCCCCTAAAGTTTCCATGGGGGTCTTTTGAAAACTCATAAAATATATTAGAATTGCATCAGAGCCCCTTATCATCACCAAGACACACATCTTAGAATGAATGCCTGGCACATTCATCACTTTGCAATTGAACTATTTGATGTAATCTTATAGTGACTCACCTTTCACTTAAATGATGCCGAACATATACACTGCCATCTTCGCCGCTTGGTGGTTTTTGATGAATTGCTAGGTCAAGGCCATTGAAAGATCCTGAAAAATAGAGATTGAGCTTGGGGTGAATGAATTATACCAAGCCATTCTGTGTCTGGCGAGGGACACTACAAAAGATTTGCATAAGGAAGAGTCGCCCACTCAATGTAACGCCATAATTCTCTTGTACTCCATTATACATCCCTAAGGGTCACTCCTCCCATTGTACGACACCATACAATGGACCCTAAAGTCACTTGACATCAGAGACCTGACTATGGCATGGGTGAATAGATATTCATCATAAATAGCAGCCTTCATCAAGTGAGATTGGACAGGTTTCCTCGAGAATTGTTTCTCCCCCAAATCAAACCTTTCTAGGGGCTTTTCTATCAAGGTTATCATAGTTCCATTCCCTCATCATCGGCAACTAATCGACTCTAGTGAATAGTGTTGCCTTTTCTACGAATAAGTTCTTAATAGAAGAAACTAGCTTATCCTATATGAAGATCGACATTCACCAGTGTAAGATCCTCTTTCTCTACACCCATAAGAAGGTATGTCATCCATGGAGGACCTCTCAGCAACACTACTCCTTGATACATTTTTCTTGATAGATTTATTCTCCTAGTCAGCATATTTGTTGTTAGATGGTTTCCTTCTAGTAGATTTTGCCTAAGATAAATGTTAGTCAAGCTACTAGGTCATTTTAGCGATAAGGAACCACTAGAAGTCATACAGAAAGCCATCATCACAGCGGCAAGTCGCTTCTGTTCAAGGATAGATGTCCCTTGTGGAGATAAGTTCACCTCAGCATGGGTGTTTGGAAGCCCATTGTCTTTTGAGCATCGAGTCTCAACAACAGTGATCTGTGGTTGGCTTTCCACAGATGGTGCCAAATGAAGTCCTTCCTCATCTCCACTATATGAAATCAGTGTTGGTGGTGCTAATACACCACTCGTCCAATAAAAGGTGGCCCAAAACAAGGAAACAAAGAGTTGGGGGGAATCCCCAGAGTGTTTCTAGGGAGGGAGCTTCCAACACTCAAGTCAGATGTATGAAAGAGGAGAGGATGAGAGTGAGAGTGAATAGCAACAGTAGGTTTACCACAACTGTGGACTACTCTTTAGCATTTATAAAGTGAGAAGGGGAACAAGGTTTGTCCAATTTGTCCAAGATGGGGTTGGTTATGTGTCCAACTAGATCCAAAATTCTAGAATTCATACCCGGAGAGCACCCCGGCCAACTAGCTCTCTAGCACTTGCAACGGTGCCTCTAACACGCTGCCTACAGTATTTTCATGATGGCCTCGTCTAAAGGCCCCTAGGGGGACTTTGGTTCTGACCAGGCCAAAAACCTTTACAGAGGCAAAGGAGCCAAGGTCATCCTTCGGCCAAGTAGGTGGGGACCCCACCATATGAATTTGACAAAGGTCCATCATGGATACACCAAGGTTGAGGTATTGCTAGGGCCTCCTTCTTGTCGAACCAACTTGATGCAATGGCTTCATCAGGTTCACAACACGTAGGCTGGATTCACTAGGCCAGCCATCAACTACGTACATGTTTTATAGCCTAATTGGTGAGATCATCTATGTTAAGTACAATAGCAACGAACTTGAGATCCTAATGTTGTTCGAGTATACATGATTTGATCCAACACAAAGGGTTTGAACTTCTACCAATTCTTTTTTCCCCTCAGTGGATGTTGAATAGAAGTTTTGATTGTCACTACCATAACCTTTTTTCTTTGTAGCATAGGCTCACAAAGTTTACAACTTCCCAACATTTACACCCAAGCCATCAACAATGGTAGGCCCTTATGAACATAAAGCCATGAACTATAACCAATTACCCATCTATTGTTAGTGTTGTGCCCAAAAGCCAATCATGAGATGATTGTATTTTTGCACATTGAGTCATGATATTTTATTGAGGCATTAATCCAACAATTATGTTTGTTGTTTTGTTTCTGTGTAACTTAACAAACATAATCGTAACCCTAGAATAATGATATTCTTAAACGTCCCTGGTCTAGTATTATTGTGGAGCGGGTTGCAATAATACATAACGACTAGCATATGTGGAGACTAATATGAGATATGTAGTCTACATATGGGTACAAGTTGGAGAACTTGTGTACTGGACCGACCCACCATGAGAACACTACATGGATCGTTATATGAGTGTCATAAGTGATTCTCATAGTGATCATGGTATATGTAGTCCTTCGACCTAAGATCATCAAGGTTCCCTACATGTGAGTCACATACTTTGATACTTTCCTTTGTTGCTCGTAACTGAGTGAACTTGAAGGAGGTCATTGGGTATGTCACATATCATGCGGAGGGATTTGTATGATCAAGATGGGATTTGTCCCTCCTATGTAACGGGAGTGATATCTTCGGGCCCCTTGATAGAGTGAGACTTAGAAAATGCATGGCCATGCTCGGATGAGTTGATATACGATATCAATGTCATCAGTTTAAGTTGGTCTACTCGGTAATCAAGAAACCAAAGATTGGGCTATACGAGAGTGACACATTCCATGTCTCGTGCTTAGTCTTGATATCTTGGACAAAGGGACAATGGCATATATCGGTGATGATCATAAAGGTTTAGTCGAATCATCGACAATCTTGTCACTTGGGTAGCAATGATGTGTTGCTAGACACCGCTCATTGCTTATGATCATAAATGTGATTTATGATCATTGCCAACGTGGTAAGAGCCTATTGGGTCGCACACATAGAGCTATTTGGATCATTAGAGTGCATGGGCTAATTATTTGGGTTATGGTTTCACTTTAATTTCGTATTAATAATGGGCCCAAGAGTTGAGCCATTATTAAGCCCGAAATTAAAGCCTAATTGGATTAGGGCTTTGAAACCCATTAGGCCTGGAAGTTGAGTCTCACTATAAATACAACTTCTAGTGAGAAATTCATAGGTCTCCTTGCCCTAGCCTCCAAAAAGGACAGCCACACTCTTCTCTTGCAATTCCTTGGAGGACGCAAGCTAGCACTGCGAGCGCAAGAGAAACGCATCTGCCGGGACGTGGTGGAAGCGTGGTGATCCCGAGAGGCTCGTGTGGATACCATAGAGAGCTTGAACACGTCAACTGTTCAAGTTTTGTGATTCGACTCTACAGTTGAGTGAGAGATCTCAACCGAAAATTAGGTATGAAAATTTTTGAACACCCGGTTTACCCCGTTTCACTTGGATCCTGGAGGGTTTTGGTTAAATTCCACTGCGCTGTTTGGCTCCCGAAACCCAACAGTGGTATCAGAGCTACTGGTGAAACCCTAAATCGGGATTGAGTGTTGAATCGCATGATGCTATGTGTTCGGTTGCTTTTCGGCCATGATTAATTAGATTGATTCAAGATGCATGAAACTGGAATTCGTAATGAACATATGAGATATATGAAGAAACGACACAAATTGGTTAATGAGATTAATCTCAAATTGAATGGTATGAGATACCTATATGGATTAGGATTCTTGCAATAGTTGCAAAAACCCTAGCTTGGTTCGGATTCGGCCTGTTCGGGCACCGAAAGTAAGGTATTTTTGGTGGCTCGAATGGAGGAGTCTCGGGTGCCTACTTGCTCGAAATAGAAGATTTCGGGCTAAGCAATTGTAAGAAAATTTTTTGCGCAGGGGGGCGCTGCCCCCCACGCCCCCCGCAAGGGCGGCTCCCCTTGACCTCGTCCGCTGACCGGTCAGCGGAACCACCGCCCACTGACAGGCCAGCGGGACCGCCGTATGCGAAGCGCCACATAAATAAAAACTGGTTAATCAACGCACGAAAATTGGCATGCATCTTTGTTGAATGAGATTTGACATGATATGCTGATTGGTGTTTGAAGCATGGTGCATGGTTATAGCCCTTGATTGGTTGTACTTGTAAATACGGCCTGCGAGTCGTGCCTTTTCTTATCACTCTCATTGTACATTCTCTTCTCACCTTACTCCCCTCGAATGTAACTCGAGGTTTCTATTATTGATGTAATGGTGCATTATGGGATCATCCAAGGTGGTATGTCCAAGGATCATCCAAGGTGGTATGTCCAAGGAGGTGACAACAAAAGGGCAACCAAGAAAGGAAGAGAAGGAGCTTGTGAAGACTCTTTTCTTTTCTTAGGCTTTTATGATATTCTCATTGGCTTGAGAATATCGCATAGTTTGGGCTATAACCATGTCACGTTTATTTTCTTGTAAGCATGAGATGCATGTTTTATATTTGTATGTGATGCATGTATAAAACAACCGGAGATAACAAATTGGTGAGATCAAAAGAAAAATCCCTCAAACAAATATTAAGTCATTAAATGTGATGCCTTCCAAATGTTGGCACTCGTCAAGACTTTGATCAACATTAGGTGGGTTTGCCAAAGCAAAGCACCTATGTTCATCTTGGTAAGGCGCGATGGGATAATAGTGATATCCAAACTGCTAACTTTGGGTTCGACTTAACTAAGTCATCCTAATAGGATTAGGGACTTAGAGGCATAGAGTTGGGCTTAAGCTCATGAGATGAGCTTGGACAAGTGTTGTTCACCCAACTATCCAAGAGTTGCATAAGATGCAATTGGCAAGGAGTTGCCTACCTAAATAGCTGTAACTTGAGAGAAAAGCCAAAGCTGACTCAGGTTGTGGTCAAATATGGATCTTGGCCCACTAGAATACCTTAGCGCCGAGGTGTTCCGAAATAATATCGAGGGTTATTATTTTGAGGAAAATAGTGGGAGTATCGTTTAATAAAAGTCCTTATTAAATGAATTAAAATACATGACTCTTACACTGCATATTTACTGTTGTAGATAACCATGGCACAAAACACATCGACACTTTCGTTGCGATCGATCCTTGAGAAGGAAAAACTGAATGGGACCAACTTTCTCAAATGGTACCGAAACTTGAGGATAGTCCTCAAACAAGAGAGAAAGGCTTATGTCCTAGAGCAGCCCATTCCGAATGAGCCTGCTGCCACTGCTCCAAGAGCTGAAAGGGATGCTCACAAGAGGCATTCTGATGATGCTTTGGATGTTGCATGCCTCATGCTTATTACCATGGAATCTGAGCTTCAGAAGCAACATGAGAACATGGGGGCGTTCGATATGATCGAACATCTCAAAATGCTTTTCCAAGAGCAAGCTAGGCATGAGAGGTTTGAGACCTCTAAGGCATTGTTTCAGTGCAAGATGTCTGAGGGAAGTCCCGTGGGTCCTCATGTGCTCAAGATGATTGGGTACATTGAGAATCTTGAGAATTTGGGATTTGCTCTTCAGAAAGAGTTGGCTATTGATGTAGTCTTGCAATCGTTGCCTGAAAGCTACAGTCAGTTCGTCATGAACTATAACATGAACGACCTTGACAAGTCCCTCCCTGAATTACTCAACATGTTGAGAACTGCTGAGCAAAACCTTAAGAAGGCTAAGCCCATTTTGATGGTTCAAAAGGGCAAGGGAAAAGGAAAAGCCAACAAGAAGAAGGATAAAGCTAATGGAAAGTCCAATGCTAATTCTTCTTCAGCTGCACTGAAACCAAAGGGTGGTGTGGCAAAGGAAGGGGAGTGCTTCCATTGTAAGCAACCTGGACACTGGAAGCGCAATTGCAAGCTCTATCTTGAAGAACTTGCTAAGGAAAAGGGAAGTAAGACTTCCACTTCAGGTATTTTTGTTATAGAGGCTAACTTTTCTACTTCCTCATCTTGGGTATTGGATACTGGATGTGGATCTCACATTTGTGCAAATGTGCAGGATCTAAGTAGAAGTAGAAGATTGGCCCGAGGTGAAGTGGACCTACGTGTTGGAAATGGAGCAAGGGTTGCTGCCTTAGCCGTAGGGACTTATGTTCTCACTTTACCTAGTGGATTAGTTTTAGAATTAGACAACTGCTACTTTGTGCCTACTATTAGTAGAAATTTGATTTCTGTTTCTTGTTTGGACAAGAAAGGTTTTTCATTTATAATAAAGGACAAATGTTGTTCTATTTATTTGAATGAAATCTTTTATGGTAGTGCTCAACTTAGCAATGGGTTGTATGTTCTAGACCTCGAAGATCCAATCTATAATGTGAATACCAAGAAGGTCAGATTAAATGATTCAAACCCGACCTATCTCTGGCACTGTCGCTTGGGCCATATAAATGAGACCCGCATATCCAAGCTCCATAAGGATGGACTCTTGGACTCATTTGATTTTGAATCATATGAGACATGTGAGTCATGTTTGTTGGGCAAGATGACCAAAGCCCCATTCATAGGGCAAAGTGAAAGGGCTAATGACTTACTAGGACTCATACATAGTGATGTATGTGGCCCTATGTCTACACAAGCTAGAGGAGGTTTCCAATACTTCATTACTTTCACTGATGACTTCAGCAGATATGGCTATGTGTATCTCATGAGACACAAGTCAGAATCCTTTGAAAAGTTCAAAGAATTCAAGAATGAAGTAGAGAATCAACTCGGGAAGAGTATCAAAGTGCTTCGATCAGATCGAGGTGGAGAGTACTTGGATCGAGAATTCCTTGACTATCTGAAGGAGTGTGGTATAGTATCACAACTCACTCCACCAGGTACACCTCAATGGAATGGTGTATCTGAAAGGAGAAATCGAACTCTGTTAGACATGGTTCGCTCTATGATGAGTCAAGCTGACCTTCCAAACTCCTTTTGGGGACATGCTCTAGAGACAGCCGCTTTTACACTAAACCGAGTTCCATCTAAATCGGTTCAAAAGACACCATATGAGATATGGAGTGGGAGGCGTCCCAATTTGTCTTTTATGAAGATTTGGGGCTGTGACGCTTATGTGAAACGTCAATCCTCTGACAAACTAGGGCCCAAATCTCAAAAATGCCTTTTTGTTGGGTATCCCAAAGAAACAAAGGGTTACTATTTCTACAATCCTTCTGAGCAAAAAGTGTTTGTTGCTCGAACTGGTGTCTTTTTAGAGAAAGAGTTTATCTCTAAAGGAACTAGTGGGAGGAAAGTAGAACTTGAAGAAATTCAAGAACAACAAGGAGACATCGAACCTGAAATGGAACCTGAACAGACACCACAAGATGTTGTGGTTCAAGAGTCTGTTCCTGTAGCACAGAGCCCACGTAGGTCTGGTAGGATTCGGCGTGAGCCTGAGAGATATGGATTTCTCGTGACTCACACTGGTGATGTGATGCTCATGGATCAGGATGAGCCCACAACCTACCAACAAGCTATGTCGGGGCCTGACTCTGAGAAGTGGCTAGTGGCCATGAAATCCGAGATGGAATCCATGTATGAAAACCAAGTATGGACTTTGGTTGACCCACCTGAAGGGGTAAAACCCATAGGGTGCAAATGGGTTTTCAAGAAGAAAACTGACATGGATGGTAATGTGATTACCTTTAAGGGACGATTGGTTGCAAAAGGTTTCAAGCAAATTCATGGTATTGACTATGATGAAACTTTTTCACCAGTTGCTATGCTTAAATCCATCCGAATTTTGTTCGCTATTGCTGCACACTATGATTATGAGATATGGCAAATGGATGTCAAAACTGCATTCCTAAATGGAAAGCTACTTGAGGATGTGTACATGACACAACCTGAGGGTTTTGTCACTCCTGAGAATGCCAATAAAGTGTGCAAGTTGCAAAGGTCCATTTATGGACTGAAGCAAGCTTCTCGAAGTTGGAATCTTCGTTTTGATGAAGCAATCAAAGAGTTTGGTTTTATCAAAAATGAAGATGAACCTTGTGTCTACAAGAAGGTTAGTGGGAGTGCTATTGTCTTCTTGGTGTTGTATGTAGATGACATACTACTCATCGGGAATGACATTCCTGAGCTACAGTCTGTGAAGACTTGGCTAGGGAAATGTTTCTCTATGAAGGACTTGGGTGAAGCAGCCTATGTGTTAGGCATCAGGATCTATAGAGATAGATCTAGAAAGCTTCTTGGCCTAAGTCAAAGTACATATATTGACAAGGTGCTAAAGAGGTTTAGCATGCAAGATTCCAAGAAAGGATTCTTGCCCATGTCACATGGTATCACTCTTTCTAGATCTCAGTGTCCGAGTACAACCGAGGAGAGAGAGCGCATGAGTAAGATTCCATATGCCTCAGCAATTGGATCTATCATGTATGCCATGATATGTACTCGTCCCGATGTCTCATATGCTTTGAGCATGACGAGTAGGTACCAATCGAACCCCGGTGAGAGTCACTGGACAGCTGTTAAGAACATCCTTAAGTACTTACGAAGGACTAAGGATGCATTCTTGGTCTTTGGAGGTGAAGATGAGCTCATTGTAAGGGGTTACACCGATGCAAGCTTCCAATCCGATAAGGATGATTTTAGATCGCAATCTGGTTATGTGTTTTGTATTGGTGGTGGTGCTGTGAGCTGGAAGAGTTCAAAGCAAGAGACAGTAGCTGACTCTACAACAGAATCTGAGTACATTGCCGCCTCTGATGCTGCGAAGGAGGCAGTTTGGATCAAGAAGTTCATCACTGAACTTGGAGTGGTTCCAAGCATTGCCGACCCGATAGAGCTCTATTGTGACAACAATGGAGCAATCGCACAGGCTAAGGAACCTCGATCTCACCAGCGATCCAAACACATACTCCGACGCTATCATCTCATCAGGGAGATCATCGAGAGGGGTGATGTAAGGATATGCAGGACTTCGACAGACAGCAACATTGCTGATCCACTGACAAAGCCCCTTACGCAGCAAAAGCATGATAGCCATTCTAGGTCCATTGGTATTAGATACATGGATGATTGGCTTTAGTGCAAGTGGGAGATTGTTAGTGTTGTGCCCAAAAGCCAATCATGAGATGATTGTATTTTTGCACATTGAGTCATGATATTTTATTAAGGCATTAATCCAGCAATTATGTTTGTTGTTTTGTTTCTGCGTAACTTAACAAACATAATTGTAACCCTAGAATAATGATATTCTTAAACGTCCCTGGTCTAGTATTATTGTGGAGCGGGTTGCAATAATACATAACGACTAGCATATGTGGAGACTAATATGAGATATGTAGTCTACATATGGGTACAAGTTGGAGAACTTGTGTACTGGACCGACCCACCATGAGAACACTACATGGATCGTTATATGAGTGTCATAAGTGATTCTCATAGTGATCATGGTATATGTAGTCCTTCAACCTAAGATCATCAAGGTTCCCTACATGTGAGTCACATACTTTGATACTTTCCTTTGTTGCTCGTAACTGAGTGAACTTGAAGGAGGTCATTGGGTATGTCACATATCATGCGGAGGGATTTGTATGATCAAGATGGGATTTGTCCTTCCTATGTAACGGGAGTGATATCTTCGGGCCCCTTGATAAAGTGAGACTTAGAAAATGCATGGCCATGCTCGGATGAGTTGATATACGATATCAATGTCATCAGTTTAAGTTGGTCTACTCGGTAATCAAGAAACCAAAGATTGGGCTATACGAGAGTGACACATTCCATGTCTCGTGCTTAGTCTTGATATCTTGGACAAAGGGACAATGGCATATATCGGTGATGATCATAAAGGTTTAGTCGAATCATCGACAATCTTGTCACTTGGGTAGCAATGATGTGTTGCTAGACACCGCTCATTGCTTATGATCATAAATGTGATTTATGATCATTGCCAACGTGATAAGAGCCTATTGGGTCACACACATAGAGCTATTTGGATCATTAGAGTGCATGGGCTAATTATTTGGGTTATGGTTTCACTTTAATTTCGTATTAATAATGGGCCAAAGAGTTGAGCCATTATTAAGCCCGAAATTAAATCCTAATTGGATTGGGGCTTTGAAACCCATTAGGCCTGGAAGTTGAGTCTCACTATAAATACAACTTCTAGTGAGAAATTTGTAGGTTTCCTTGCCCTAGCCTCCAAAAAGGACAGCCACACTCTTCTCTTGCAATTCCTTGGAGGACGCAAGCTAGCACTGTGAGTGCAAGAGAAACGCATCTGCCGGGACGTGGTGGAAGCGTGGTGATCCCGAGAGGCTCGTGTGGATACCATAGAGAGCTTGAACACGTCAACTGTTCAGGTTTTGTGATTCGACTCTACAGTTGAGTGAAAGATCTCAATCGAAAATTAGGTATGAAAATTTTCGAACACCCGGTTTACCCCGTTTCACTTGGATTCTGGAGAGTTTTGGTTGAATTCCGCTGCGCTGTTTGGCTCCCGAAACCCAACATCTATCTCATCTAACAATTCGTATGAGGTGCTACACACTTCGGGTGAAAACACATTAGTATCATAGTTGAGCGATAAGCCCTTTTATAGAAGAAATTGTTGAGCTCCCACCATTGATCACAAATGATGTGCTTGCTTTTGATGCGATCAAAGCACTTGTTCACTTCTCATGTTACCCCTCAGTTGTTCATGACATTTATCTTGCCATCAAGCTTTTATGGACCATTAGAGATGATTTAGAGATAAACCCTTGTTACTTAATAACGATTCCGAAGATGATGGGGGGTGACTAAGCAATTGTATTATTTATCATGTTTAGTAACTTCCATGTTTAATAACTTCCATATTTAAGTTTTTTGAGAACTAAAGACTTCATCTTTCAACAACTTTCATATTTAGAAACATTAACATTTAGTAACTTTTATATTTTAGTTCTTCCAAAATAAGTAACTTCATATTTAGTAACTTCCATATTTAGTAAGTTTAATGATCATTGTAGGCATGTGTTCAAATTATAGCATTAGTCCCTAAAAATTTAAGTATAGTACAATAAGGTTTCTAAATTTTGAATAATTTCAGTTTAGACACTTATAATAATTACTACATTAGTCCTTAAATTTTGGAAATTTTTGCATTTTTAACTAAAAAATTGTAGAAAACCATAGCAAATATGAATTTAAAATTGTAGAAAATTCATGGCAATCTTTAATTGAGAATCGTAGCAAAATCATAGCAATAATAAAAAAATCATCACCAACACGATGCAATAAAGGCATAGAAAATTACCTTAAATCCAACATTAATGGCAGGAAGATGAAGGGGCTGAAAATTTTTATGAAATTTGTGCGGTTACTTGAGCGATGATTTATGAAGGGGCATAAATTATCGCAGAGTGAGGTGGGGCAAAATCATCGTGGAGATAATGTTGGTGTGGTAATATTGCCAGTAATTTATGTTGATTGGTAGATCATTGTAGAGTTTTTCATGTATCTGTGACGATTTGCCACCCCAAACATAGCAAAATTGTCACAAAACATGTGATACTTATAATCATCGCATGTATTGAGATAAACTCACAAGCCTCCATTCTCTTTTCATTGTTCGGGTTTAGCCAGAACCCTCAGACCCAGAGTGTCCCCATTTCATCCCCACCATATTTTCACCTTCCAACAATTTATTTTTGTCATTGCCTTTGCATTTTCACCATAGATCGGTCACTTTGTGTTTTGCTCATTTGGGTATTCTTCGAGGCACCCAAACTCTTTGATTTTACCGAAGTTTCTGTGTTTAATTTGTTACATGTTTGTGATATGTATGTGACTGTGATTATCTGCTAGTTTTTTTAGTATGTGTTGATATTTATGACGTGGTTGAATCCTTGATGGGTGAATATGTTTGATGCCAATAGTTTAGGGACTTAAATGAACATTTCTGGGTATCATTTCTGGGTATATGTTTAGGATGAATTTGTAGGGACTCAGTAGTTTGTTATGTAGTCATATAATTGACAAAAAATGAAAAAGTATAAGGAAAAATTGTAACTTTCTAAAATAGGAGGTTGTTTTTTGTATATGTTTAAGGACTTAAGTAAACATTTGTGTTATCTTACAAAAAAAAAAAACATTTGTGCTTATATGTTTAGGGTGAAATTATTGGTACTTAATTGTAAGTATCTTCATATGTATGGAGTTAATTGAAAAAATGAATAAGCGTGGGACAAAATTCTAGCTTTCTAAAGTAGGATATTATTTTTCATTAATTTCAAAATTTCACGGAAAACTTGTAAATATTACAAACGATAGGGACATAATCGCAATAGAACTCATTGACTTGATGTTTAGGATGAGGCCTATAGGACGCGGGTACCCCGGGTCAGGTTGGGCACACTTGAAACTTATTAGATTTGCAATATGATTTGCCTTGTAGCAAGCCAGCACGTGGTGGCCAACCCTCCAATATGCCGCTGAAAATGATGGGCACAGCCAACCCATTAGTGGCGCCTACACAATGACCACCCACCCAGGGGTATTGCCAGAAATTCAGATTAAGGGGGCGGGCGCGTGGCGTTAGGCATGGGGTGGGTTGTTAGTATTTATAAGTTTACAATCAATAATAGAAAATATTAAATAATATTATATATAGAAATATAAAATTTAAAATTGTATAATAATTAAGTTTATTTCAAAAGTTTACAACTCAAAATTTAATAGACAGTTTATATATATAGACACATGGAATTTGAAATTTTACAATAATTAAGTTCAATTAAAAAGTTTAATTTAAATTTAGTAACTTTTTTCATGAATGAAATAAGTTCAATTTATAAATAAAAAATAGTTATTTGAATTTTCTATTAATTATAAAAAAATTATTATACAAATTAAATTTATTATATAGCACTTACCGGATAGTTCAAATTATGATAAAAAAAATTATTATCAGATAAATATTTTGAGTTAACAACTTTCATGCAATGGAACCAAAATGAAACATTTTTAATAGATTTAAGACTAAAATAAAATATTTTTAATACATTTGGAACCAAAACAGAATGTTTAATAGGATAAGGACTAAAATGAAATAATAATTAAAGAATAGTGAGTATCAAGCAATTTACTCAATAAGAAAATAAGTGAAATCTTTAAACGATAACATATACTAGAGCCTCTTATTAATTATAAAACTTACAGATAGGTATCTAACTTTAATTTTTTCTATAATTTTATCACATATCCAACAAGCCAATAAATTTTTTTAGAATTCTAGAGGGCGGCTACCCCCTCCAACCCTTAAGAAGCTATACCCTTGCACCCACCCCAATGCAGCACCCATATGCCCCACATGGTTATGGGGCACTCACTTCATCCTCCCAGCCACATGAAAACATATAAGGATGTACTTTCTAGACATCTCATTCTTGTCAAGAACGCCACAGTACAGACCCATGGGTGGGTCTCAAACTAGAGTCCACTTTAACAGTAAGCAATTACCTTATGAAAACTTATTCAACCCGGTGCTGATATTTGCCCCCTCCCTTATGACACCAACGTCAAGCTCAGTTCTTGTAGCATCAAATAGCCATGAGGGGATCCTCAGATGACAAGGCAACTTTGAATCGTTCATCGGCCCCAAGAGACGCCACCACCTTCTACACCTTATATACATTTGATGATTGTCTTACACGAGTAAGTAAACATGATTTTTTACTGTTATTTTTTACTTCAAATTCCTTCCAATCTAATTCAATTTAGCTTCTAACTAATTCATCATTTTTTACCCATTGCAGCATGCTAATAGATGAGTCTGTGCAACGGACCCTTGATTTCATTCACTAAATGCTGTGGATACATATTGGCCCACATGGATGGAGTTTCCATGACAATGATGTAAAAAGGACATGACCTGACCATTTATTAACTTTACATAATTTTAAGAGTACTACTAGTGAGACCCATATGAATATGCCAACAATTGTTCCCTTGTCTTTGATTACTACTCAAGTTTCTTGCAAAACTGATTTTACTGTTGGAGGAAGGAGGCAGTGTAGAAGGTCCTAGGATTCTTTAGAAACCCCAACTATAGTATCCTCTGACTACACATCCTCATTGGGTATGAAACCCAGTTGTTATGCTAACTGTATGACCACCGATCAAAGGAGAGCTGGAAAATGTGGTCCATACAATGGGAAAGACTTCAAGCACACAACGAGATGCACTAGGCGATATGGTAACAACTACTCTAATTTCTTTTGTTACATCATATTTATATATTTATTTCATTTCCTAACAATTGATCCAATTATGCATTAGCTCGATAATGATTTTTTATGAACAAGTGCCTTAAAAATAGTACTTTTATAAAATCTATTTTTATTTAACTGATATGCATACATGGAACGGATTACCAAGAAGTACCTCAATTTAGAAGAGTGCCCCAACTTGGCCATAATGCATGGCTTGAAGTAGTGAGCCCACCAAAGAAAAGCCATATCCTGGGTTTTTCACCTTGCCTAGGAGATCCTAACACATTTGGTACCTACCAAGTAATCTCATTTTCAACTACTTACTATTATTTTCATCAATTTAATAAAATTTTTTAAAGCTAATCATCTATTTTCCTTTCAATTTTATTAGGTTTCATGCCTTAATGACCAGTCAACTTAGATTACTTAGCTACGAAAAAAGAATGTTACCTTGCATGACCAAGTAACACAGGTGAAAAACTGATGAACATAGGTCAACAACCGATTCTCCTACCTTTAAGTTGTGGTTTGGATCAAACAAAATATGTAGTCAATGCCACTAAATAGCAGTAGGTATAGCAAGGCATCATACCAGTTGGTGCCATTTCGCTCAAATTATAGAAGGGATCCACATCTGGATGAGAATGACAGTACTCGGGACAATAGGCCAACCTTACTAGATAAGTGATTGTACTCTATGTAGAATAGGGTTTTCTATTTTGTAAATTCTGTGGCACATTTTTGTACAAGATTTATATTTTTTAATAAATAATAGCATATTGTTTATTTTTCAATATTCACTAATTTTTAAATTTTTTGAAATGTATAATTTGATTATATTATTAATATAGTAAAGTAATTCAAAAAAATAATATACTTGCTTTATTTCATAAAAGCTAACCTTCTTTCCTCTTTTGGATGTGTCAAAACAAATGGCCCTTTCTTTTAAAAATAAAATTTTATCATCTGTTTTCCCAATCTACCCCTCAACAATTGTTTATGCCATCCATCTTTTTCCTTCAACTTTTTGCCTCTAGAATAGTCTTTCTTGAAGCAAGACCCTCTAAAGTGACTTCCTCTTATTTATATCCATGCCATCGTGCAGCCAGGCAGGTCAACCTTCAGCTTTGGCTCCTGAGCTAAGAAAAGGCCTTTGTATCAACCCAAGCAAGCAATCAGTTTGCCAGAGTCAAATTCATCTTCACCTCCTTCCCATTGGCCAGCGTTTCTCACCTAGTCTCAATCCCTTAGAAAAACCGATGCTTGCTCATCAAATTGACATTAAAAAGAGGTGCTCTACTTGGCTTGATGTTGACACAGTGACTCGTAGGATCCCTATCTTTGATCGCCATGCGCATATGGTAGACTTGTCCGCAAAAAGAACCTATCGTGAAAGCATCTCTAAAGGATTCAAGGAGTAGTTGCGGCCATAACCCCAATTGTCACACACTGACTCATTGAGGAGCCTTTTATTAGAGAGTCGATTCAAGTAGTCTTTCTTGATTAAGAGCCTAAACACCAAGAAAAAGTTTATTGTGAAAAGGTACAATCATGATGGAATGTGGGGATGAGGTCATTAGAGGGGGTGGAGAAAAGTCTTGGTAATGGCCGAAAGTCAAATACAAGGAGTAGTAATTTGGAGTAGGCCATTGACAAGTCAAGGCAAAAATGTTAAGCTGCTTAAAGCAGCTTAATGCCAACTGAATTAGTTCTTGTTCTTTAGATTCACCTTGATTTCATCTTCCTTTATCCAATTTTTCACTGCTAAAATGTAGACAAGGGTGGGGATGATGGTATAATTTGGAGGTTGTAAGAAATAGGGCAAAAGCCTTTCATTAGAAAAGCCGAGAATTGAAGGCCTGAAGCCTTTTGTTGGAGAGGCAAAGGCAACACCAATGTTTCCATAGTAGTAGTAAATGCTTGATGGTCGTGAATGCTAATGGAAGTTTCATCAGGTAGTCCCTTAAACTTAGCATGTGTCCCCCTGCACTTACAGATAAATGAAAAAAAAAATGGTTCAGGAGTGTCTAGCATTATAATTACATCTCCCCCTTTGCTTATTATGGTTGTTGTAGTTGTTTTGAATATGCTAACTGGAGGACAAAAATATGCTAGATGAATTTTTTATGAGAAGGCGCATTAGAAATACATTAGAGTATTTGTATCTGCTTAAAAGCCTTTACTCTTGCCACTATTTTGAAGCTTTAGCTTTTGCAGTTGGTTATTGTTCAATAAGGAACAAAACTGAGAACTTGCATATGCTTAGCTGCATGTATTATGATTGTAAATTACGTCACTAATTTGATCAACATTGTAATTGCTTTAAAATTATACATACTTAAATTACATTGCACTACATTTGCACTTTACAAAAGTACAATAAAAAATATTTCTACTATAAAGTAGCATGCATTTTTCTCCCATACGATAGCATTTATCCATCCAGCAAAATATCAAGAGCAGCTTTCATGATCATTTGTTCACACTTCAGTATGTTAAACAAAATAGCTAGAGTTATTGTTGGCCTGTCATTTACAAAAGATTGGAACCCACAAAATATCACAATGGTTGTATCACTTCCTATAAGAACTTCTCTGCTACTTCTGTCACATTTTGCTCACAGGGAACTTACTTAGGAAAATTACATTTTCTTTGCAGCCTGTTTTTATTCTGATGAGAGATCTTATACTTATTGCAACCACAAACACTCAACACTTCATTCATGCACATTTACAAAGTGATGAACACATTATCTAATTTTTCAGCTAGATATAAATTAAATGATTTTTCCACAGTGAAGACAAATTGATCAATGTTTGTTGGGGCCTCTTGATGTTGTAGTGACTGTATAGCTCTAAAAAATCCCAAGTCTAGTACATTTAAGTCAGGACTATTTAGAGGTTGTGAAACTAGTTGGATGTTTAAACCATTTACAATTGTAGCTTCAGACAATTCATGATCAACCTACATCTACATGTGGTTCAAAATTGTCTTATTGGATGAATATTGTTCTTATCAATAACAAAGAGTTTGGCCAAGTTTTTTGAATTACAGGTAGGACTTTTTTAATCAAACATTATCTAATCATTTTCTCTGGTTACTGATAAAATTGGTTTGGCCTCTAAAGTTCCAAGAACCTTATGTTTTTCTATTGCTCTTTGCATGTTCTTTTTAAATAAAAGGAAATAATCCAATTTTACCTGAGAAATCTTCTCCTGTTGAAGGATCAAATCAAGGGCGATAAACCAAAACCAAGAACATTACCTTTGTTTAGAATGTTTTGCTCTTATAAGTTCTCAATGGTTCTTCCTCCTCTAGGAAAAGATAGTATCTGTCAAACTCTCTAGTTAGGTAAAACCACTTCTCATTGATGTCAATGAGATCATACATAATGAAAAACATAGGCGCCTACAAAGAAGAACCTCTTATTATCATGGATAGACAAAATTAAACTATTGCCTTCTTGCTTTGTTTTGTAACATGAGGTTTTATGGCCTTTTTATGTCTTTTGATGAGTCTGTCTTTAATTCTTTGATGCAAGGTCGTACTTGAAATGATAAGTGCACTTGCCATTGATATAATATTTATGCGTCAATGAAGTGGAATCTCTATAACATGGCTAAGATCAAGATCTTTTCGTTTCCTACCTATGATGGCACTATATGGCACTACCTATAAGAGACCCTAATTACTATGGTAATGGTATTATTTTAGTAGTTAAATACTTTTAGAATATTCTTGTAAGCTAAATCTTAGTTTTGGAGCATTGTAGTAACTTATAAAGGGTAAGATGGTCATTTAGAAAAAAAAAGGGGGCCGGGGGGAATTTCGGTAATTTTTACCCAAGGAAAAGTTATCTCATAAATAGACCCAAGTGATCAAAATAATTTCAAAAGTGTTCTCTCTCTCGATGAGCTTATCTACTTCATTTGTGAGATAAATGTGAATTTACTATTTTAGCCCTAAAGGAATTGTTATGTGTTAACTATTGAATCCTAGTACTTGATTGTATGTTCCTTGATAATTGAGGACTAAAGATGAAATTAAGTTGTGAAGAGAGGAATCAGGCCTAATGCTAAAGTGAGTCCTTGGACTTGTTTAAATGTGACAAAATGCGATAAGGGTGTGAAGATTACACCTAGGTGCCTGGTGGTGACTAATGAAGCAACTGTAGCTTACATATATTTCCTTTCCCCTTAAGTAATTAAAATCTGGTCCTTTTCATCTCTCATTCCCAAACAAGCATAGCCACCATTGGCCATGCTTAAATCTTTACAAATTTCCAAAAGAAATTGGTGAGATTTGAATGGGAATTAAATCTTGTGCACTAAGGAGCTTAGGTTCTGTCACAGTTTTGCAAGGTATGCTAAATTATTTTTTTTCCTAATTTTTATAATTAGGTTTAGACTAGGTGAGTTTAAGGTTCCTTCAGGTTGTTTATGGTGTTATTTATTTGGTTATTAACTAGTGATTAAACCACTAGAAAGTAAGCAAACCATATAAGACTAGTAAGGAAGCATTGAGTAAGGCATGTTAGAGTTCTTGAGCTAAGCATGGTTTGGGGCTAATTCTAATCACTAGAATTAGTCTGATTATGTTACTAAATGACTAATCTAGGTGTTTACATAAGCTACAAAAATAAACTCTTAGAAAAGGTATCAAATAGGGACACATTTTGGGAAGTATACGTGTGTAAGGGTTAAATTAAGTTATCTTTTGCTTATTTTTGTTAATGTTGGCTATGAAATTTTTATATGGGTAAAAATAGCTACATTGTTCAAGAAATGATCATGAGAAGAGCAAGCATAGGTTAGGAAGCTCATCACTAGAATTGGTGTGGAACACACCTAGACCATGGAGCAATTGTGTCGATGAATGGTGTTAAATGGCCTATAATCCTTGCCTGAATTAAGGGATCCTTAAAGGAGCTCATGGAGCTGAGGGTGCCCTAAGTGGGTTAGGGAATCCTGAGGGGGCACTGCATTTTATCTGACACAAACTAGCAAATGGGCCAATATACATACTCCAGCATATAAAAAGGGAAAGTAAATTGGATGTTAGTTGAATACTACTAAGTCTAATAATATACTGGCTATGAGCTAGTTATTCTAAAAAGAATATACATCAATTAAGTCCCCTTAATGGGGATAAACTTTTGGTTCTATTATAAATAGTACTAAGGGGCAAATTACAGGCAAGGTGCTCAAATATGACCCTTGAACGTGCTAATCATACATTTGAGGCTTATTGGTTGTGAGCTCACCATCTAGGATGGAGGTAGCCTGTGGGGACCTCTAACATAGGATGGCTCACTATTGGAATGCTCTAATAATGAATGGATCTAATGTCACAATGATGTCTATAAAGTATACATAAAGTCCTATGGAGTTTGTTTGTAGGAATAGAATACCTTATTGCGTACTCTTTGTAATTCTCACCCTTATTATTTATGTGTAGGTGCTAAACTAATTGAAAAACCCAACAATTAGTAGAGGATTGTTTGTCCAGTTTCATTGCATGTACAAGTTGTGGACTTACTTATGGTATTAGTAAGGTTCTATGTCATGGTTAGTAATGAATCTAACTAAAATGTTTCTCTCTTATAGCAGTCTTTGACTGGAAAGCACGATGGAAGCATCTAGACCAATTCATATAGTCTTTGTATAAGAAGTACTTAGGATGAACCCTTGTATAGGATCTTTTACTAGTGTGTACCTTATATGTATATGTGAGTGTAGGTGTACCTTTAGTAAGACTAAACCTGTGTGAAATTTGTAGCTTGGTTTATTTATGTAGAGTGGCTTGGTTTTGTGAAAATGTATAATACACTTTGGTCTTAATTTTGGTTTAAATGAAGTGCAGTACTACTATGTTTATAAATATATGTTTAAAGACTTAAATATGGGATTAAAGTGACTCATGCACACTATTTCTACTGGTGTTAGGTTAAAAATCTAGGCATATGCATGATTTTTTCTATGACACTACAAGTAACCACATAAAAGAGTTCAAGTTAAGGGGAATAACCTCCTGAATGGCTAGGAATATCCATTGGTCCTAGGAAATTACTCTTAATTTGTGTAATATAGTTCTAGGGGAGAGGTGGATCTCATAGTTGGTATTAGAGTTGGCTTTACTAAAGGCACACTTGATAACAAGATCCATGATGTTCTTGTGCTAGAAATAGTTAAAACTAACCATTATAATTGTATTACTCGCTTTGGTTAGCAAGATATCATGGTTGTGAGTACTAGAGCAGCCACAGCTGCTGGAGGTCATATCTTGGATAATGAACCATGGATCCCATTCCCAAAACTAGCATCATAAGGTGTTGCTTTTTGCAAATCCTAGCCCTATATGCTTACCTATACTCGTAGTCTTAGCTACCCCCATTTGCTTTTAGCCCTTTACCGAAGAAGTAATAATGAGATGTTAGCTCTCTAGAGCCAAACTATAAAGCAACTATAGAGTATAAATCAGAAACTGAGAACCTGATGGTCCTGTATTACAATGTGGCTATTCCTTTATAGGTCCAGACTCAGGAAAGGGCAGGAGGACAAGATTCACATGTGCACCAAGGGGTGGGTTCACAGTATCAATTTAAGGAGGAACATGATGGTATATGTAGAAATCCTAATGAAGCACTACCAAGGCATGAAGAGCCTAAGAGGCTGGGTATGCTTTAAGAGATGGAATGCCCCAACATTTTTAGCAATTTTCCCACCTATCTTTTATGGAACTAAAGGAACTAAGGAGGCACAAAGTTGGTTTTACCAAATTGAAGATTTTTTTAAACGCTTGAAGATAGCTCCTAGGGAAAAAGTGACCTTAGCTTCTTACTACCTACATGGCAAGGCCAAGCATTGTTGGAAAAGTATAGAGCATTAGGTAGAGGAAGAGAATGAAGGCCAATTATAGTATAGAAAAGGGTAAATCCACTATAGGTCACCTAGATTATTTATTGTCCTAAATAGGTATCTGACCTTTATGTTGTCCTAACGGGGCACCTTACCTTTTATTACGCGTCCTATATAGGAACTTTTTGTTAATTTCAAGATTAAGTTTGACTGAAAAAGATGCTGTGGAAAAAAAACATTAAAATTAATCTTATAATAACACTTCTAGTTGTTTAAGTTTTCCTATCAACAATTCAAACCAGAAACTTTCCACCAGCCTCCCTCGTCACTCTCCTCTAATCTAAGTTTGTTTAAATTATTAAGAACCCTAACTCTAATTAATAGTCACCCCCGACTAACTGCCCTGTAGCCATCAGCCATACCGCTAACTGCCCTTAAGCAAACCACCATCCAGCAACTAGCCTTGATGTCATTTCCTTCTTCGTCTACTTCACCACCATTGCCTCCTCTATCTATTTCCCCACTATTTTCTTTTCCCTTTGCCACTTCTTTGAAGCAATCTTCTCTTCCATCGATATGATGTCACATCAAGAAGATTATTGAGATCATGCCCCTTCTCTGCCATCACTCCTTATTCACTCATCTCCCCCTACTCTGTTGTCACTCATATTTCACCCATCTCCCTTTGCCCCATCGTCACTCAAGCCCATTACTATTTATACACTCATCTCCCCTTGAACTTGCATGGATATTAGCCACCTAATCCCACCCTTTGTTACCTCTTATTCACCCAATCTTACTCGGCACCACAGATTAGAAAGCCTCTGCACTGCACTACATCCATAATGCGATTGAGCACATATGGACAATGGCTCCAGAAAGGGAGCTACTAAAGCATGACATAATGTTTTACTGGGATTTAGCAAATTGGTTTGCAATCTAAGTGATGGGATCCATCTGACCATGGTTTGACGATTTGCACAATTTGGGTTTGAAGGTGACAACTTCAAGGCTGGGCTGGTGACTGAAGGGCAGTCGATGGTGGTGGCTGGGTAGGTAACTTTTGAGGTGGTGGTAGTAGAGATGAAAGATTAGGGTTTTGGGAGTATAATTGATTTGAGTGGAAGTTTAAGTAGAATTAGTGATTGAAATAATTTAAAGATCAAAGTTTTCATTTTAAATTTATTTTAGCATTATTTGGTGCCACTTCATCATTTTCTATCCAATTTAACAATGAAAGTGACAGAAAGTACTTGGATGTGTCGTACAATAAGAAGAAAGGTAGTTCGTTAGGACAATCTTAAGGTCACGTACACAATTAGGACAAAAAGAATATGCTAGGTGACCCACCACGGATTTTACCCTATACATAAAGGACACTCAAGTGGTCCAATTTCACCCAGTATTTCAATAGGTAGTTCATCAGTAAAGCTGCCATAGAAATGACAAAGGCTGAATTTGAAGGCCTGATCCAAAGAGATATGAGTGTGACAGAATAAGAACAAAAGTTCAGTTCACTCATTTGATATATTCCTTATATGTAAGGAGATGAAGGGCTTAAGATCAAGAGATTTAACATGGGTCTGAAGCTCAATCTAAAGAAGTTGCTTCCGATCGCTAACATTAAGAGTTATCACCAAGCAATACAGAAAGCACTACTACTAGAGGCTTTTTCTGAACAATGCCTTCCCAATGATACTAGGGTGAGTCAAGGCTCACCATCCCAAGGTTAGTACTTTGGAAAAGGCCATTTATTAGAAAAGAACCTATGGATCAAAGTAGAGGATCAAGGCAGGCAAGGTAGAACTTTGTTTTGTTTGTAAGAAGTACCATGGTAACAAACCTTGCAAGTATGCTTCTGTACCAATCCTTACATATATTTGTACAATATGTGGAGTCAAGGGACATTAGGTGAGAAAATGCCCAAAGAAATTATCCAGTAAGGGTCCAAGAGTGACAGTAGCCCCTATCTTAGTGATAAGACCAAGACCTGTTACTCTTTAGCCTAGGGTGTTTACCATTGTTAGCCAAATCACTACAAACCAACTAGCAGTGCAAGATACTTTTATTTTATGTAATACTAGTGTTTATGTTCTATTTGATACTAGGTGATACATGTCCATGATCTCCACTAGCTTAGTCACTAAACTAGGATTAAAATGGGCAAAAATCAATGAGATGAACTCATTAGAACTCCAAGGAGAATGATAATTCTTACTAATAAGATGGTGAAGGATTATACCCTAAAGATTGAAAGCCACTGGTTCTTATGTGATTTATGGATTATAGACGTAGGGTCCTTTGATATTTTGTTGGAAATGGATTGGTTAAGCATGAATAAAGTTCACATAGATTGTGAAAGCCATGCTGCAACCCTGAGAGATCCTGAAGGAATGACTGTGACTTGTTACAGAGGGCTCACAAGCAATGTCAAAAGCTCCCAACTAAAGGTCATAGACACCTACCCCATAGTGCTTGACAAAGAGTACAATGGATTGAATGGTGTGACAGTTGAGGAGGAGCTAAAAGGCATTCCCGTTGCTAACTAATTCCTTGAAGTATTTCCTACCGAGTTACTTGGGTTACCTCCACATAGAAAGATGAAGTTCACTATCCACTTGCAACCCAGGGCAAAACCAATTTCTATACCCCCAATACTAGATGTCAACCAAAAAGATGAATGAACTAAAAAGGTAACTCTATGAACTTTCATAAAAAAAAAAAAGTTCATACCACTAAGTGTGTTGAAATGCAGTACTCTTGTGTTGTTTCTGAAGAAGAAAGATGCCATACTCAGGTTGTGCATCAATTATAGGAAGTTGAATGAAATGACTATGGAAAATGGATATCCTTAACCAATGATTGATGATTTATTTGATAGGTTAAGAGGAGCAAGAGCCTTATTGAAGATTGAATTAATGTCTAGTTTTTTTCTGTATTATGGCAAAGGAAGAAGACATACCTAAGATTGCATTTAGGACTAGATATGGTTATTATGAATACATCATGAAGCCCTTTCGTGTTACAAATGCATTAGCTATATTCATGGAAGCTATGAATAGAATGTTCAGACCATACCTAGAACAGTATATAGAAGTTTTATTGATGACATCTTCATGCATTGAAAAACTCATAAATAGCATGAGGAACACCTAAGGATGGTTTTTCAGGTGTTGAAAAATAATCAGTACTATGCAAGCTTATCCAAATCTAAATTTTGGACAAAGGAAGTTCCATTCCTTGGACATATCATTACTGAGAATGGTTTGACTGTCGATCCTAAAACATGAAACCAGTAGGGGGAAAAAATGACCTACTATAACTACTAAGGTCAGAAGCTTCTTGGGGTTAACAGGTTATTATAGGAAGTTTATTGAAAAGTTTTCCTCAATAGTTTTACCATTGACAGTGTTGACCAAGAAGACTCAAAGGCTTGAATAGATTAATAAATATGATAATAATTATCAAGAATTGAAATGAAGCTTGTTTCTACGCCGATTCTGACCTTGCCAGAATCATATAAGACTTTTTTTTGTCTATAAAGAAACATTTGGATTTAGGCTAGGATGTGTATTGACTCAAGGTAAGCAACTTATTGTTTATTGGCCTAAGCAATTGAGGCTTAATGAGCTAAACTGGCCAGTTCATAACCCGGAAGTAATAGTAGTAGCATTTGCAGTGAAGTAATGAAGGCACTATCTGATGGGCAAATCTCTCCAGATCTTCACAAACCAAAAGAGCCTTAAGTACTTGTTTAGTCAGAAGGACCAAAATATAAGACAAAGAAGGTAGGTCGAGTATATTAAGGACTATGATTACACTATTGAGTATTGTGTAGGGAAATGCAATGTGGTAGCTGATGCCTTGAACAGGAAATACACTGGAATGATCCCATCTAATGATCAAGTTTTAAACACTACTGCAGAGCATTTTGATATGCTTATATTTAGTCATGTTTTCTATATATTTTTTCCTTGTATTTGCTTGTCTTTGAATGTGTTTTTGTTAGGATTTGGTGCTTAATTGATTCATATTTCGCTTTCAAGCTATGTTTTAGCTTCATTTGGGTTAGGAAGGCTTTTTGCAAAGCTTTGGAGCTAAATTGCAAGTTTTGGAAAAGTTTGGAGTAGACACGCCTAAAAACACACCCATGTAATGCATCACAAGCCCTACTAGATGCCTATGTCTGAATTAGATGCCCATGTTCCAAAACATGTTTCATTTGGCAAGATTTTAAGTTCCATAGGTGTTTTACAATCTCTAACACGACCGTGTACCAAATCATTTTAGTCTATTTTTTATGTTTTTCAGGTTATTTCAAAGGAGAAGAAAGTAATGCAAAGAAAACAAGAAAAAAACAGAGAAAGAAAAAGGCCTTCATGGAGGAAGGCTATCAGAGGCAGTTTTGATGATCAACTCCATTTAATGTGGACAAAATCAAAGATTTCTTGGAAGAAAAGCAATTCAAAGATGGATAATTCTTTTCTTAGTTTTCCTTTGATTCTGTTGCGTTTATTTCATGGCACTATGAGATAAATTTTTCCTACTCATCCTTAGAGTAGATAAACCCTAGGATGATTTTATGATTATGATTAATTTTTGGTTTAATATGATTATGTTTTTCTTATTATGTATCCAATGTTCTTTGATGCGTTGATTAATAGTAGTTAGCCTATTAACTCAATATGGGATAATGAACATGCGTCATTTAGTATTTGGTATGTTTATTGTGAATCATTATTGGGAAAAAAGGATAGTATTATAACTAAAAGTAATACATACAATATAATATCTCCAGACTATGGAGGAAACTAGTAGTGGGTCATAGGACTTATAATGCATTCTTAGGAAGCATAGCCGGCTAAGACACCCTATCAGTAACTTAATAATAGTGATTAGTGTAATAGGAATAATAGGGAGCTAATCTAAATTAAATAGTACTCCATGGTCAAAGTTAATCATAATCCTATTAAACCAATGTAAAAGCTACATAAGGGATTTTTAGGGAGATTTGATTCTAGGTATGTGGTTCTTATTGTTAATTGTCTTAATTGTTTTTCACCACCGACTAATAGTTAGTAGTTAATAGTTTACTTTTACTGCATTAGTTACTTTAGTTAATTCATAGTAGTTAGTTAAAACACTCTTTAACTGTTAGTTAGATAATAGAGAATGGTTAAGTATTGTAGACAACCTCTGTTCTTTGGAAAAATAATCTTGGTACTTGCCACTGCTATACTTTGATGATAGGTGCTCTTGCTAAGGAGTTCACATATTTATGAGTACACAGAGATTTGATACATCCACATTATTTGCTAATGTAGTGGGAAAGGTTTGTGTGAACTACAAACACACCACATTTCTCATTACTATATAAGTATTGGTGAAACTGGGAAATGGCTCATGTATATGTGCTGGAAATCCAGTCAGCATGGTTGACAAAAATGAAAAAGGCCCAGGATAAGGATCCAAACTTGAAAAAAGTTTTAGGTGAACTGAAACATAACACCTTGAACAAAGAGTTTCAATACAAGAATGGGTTTCCACATTTTGGAGCTAGACTCTATATGCCCAACTTATATGGGTTAACAGAGAAAATTCTTCAAGAAGCACATATTAGTAGTCTAAGCATGCATCTAGGTCTAGTAACGATGTATAATGATCTGAAGTCACATTTTTGGTAGCTAGGGCTAAAGAAAGACATAACTAGCCATACGGCAAAATGTCTCACTTACCAGATGGTAAAGGTAAAACAATAAAAACTTGTGGGAACATTTAGGGGTGTTCGTGGGGCGGGTAGGACCGGGTTCGTGCTCAACCCGACCCTACCCGCATCATTGACCGGATTTTACATTTCACTATCCGACCCTACCCGTATACTTCAAAATTATATAAAAAACCGACCCTCATGAAAACCGGTTAGGTCGGTTCGGTATGAACGGTTTTTTACATTCACCTGTAAGACAATAATTTTTATCCAAAATAATTATGACAACAAACAATAACTTCAAAATGTAATTTCTAAAAAAAGTGTGTTGATCTAAATAAAATTCATGTCGCTAACAAGCAATAATCCGAGGAACAACCGAACAAGTAATAACAAAACAAGGAATAGCAAAGACACAACAACAACAGAGAAAAGAAAAATCAGAAGAGTAGTTCCAAAAGATCAATAAGAAACATCCAGCTTGTCCTTCATATCTTCCACATCCCATTTTTCATCTTGCATTTGAAACAATGAACCCGTGCAACAAACACTCATACTGACAATGGAAATAAATAAAATTCATGTCGCTAACAAGCAATAATCCGAGGAACAACCGAACAAGTAATAACAAAACAAGGAATTGCAAATCAGAAGAGTAGTTCCAAAAGATCAATAACAAACATCCATCTTGTCCTTCATATCTTCCACATTCCATTTTTCATCTTACATTTGAAACAATGAACCCGTGCAACAAACACTTATACTAACAATGGAAATGGCTGCAGTAAATAGTAAATACTCCTATAATCAGCATTAACTGATGTTAACAGGAAATTCCTATTTCAAATTATGTATTGAAGTTAATAAGAACTTACTATTATGATACCATGCTTGTCCTTCATAACTGCCTCATGCTTCACAATCAATATTAACCGATGTTTGTTTTGATGCCCCAGAAAATTCTGTAAAATTTAAGTTGTAAAATAAATTATATGCATCATTATTTTATACACATATAATACAATATACTGACCATAAGCAAAAAAAAAAACCATTTTACCTGATTCAATTAGTTCAAGCTCATCAATTCTTTCCTCAACTTCGAATAAAAGTGGTGCAGCTCTAAGCCAATCTTGTGCACAAATTAAAGCTTCTACAGTCAAAAGGGTCAAAGAGCTACGGAAAGTATCAAGTACTCTCCCTCCGGTACTAAATGCCGACTCAGAAGCAACAGTAGAAATTGGCACAGCTAAAACATCTCTCACCATCATTGAAAGAACCCGATATCTAACACTATTGACTCTCCACCAATTCAATATGTCAAATGCATCATCATCATCATCATCATCATCAAAGTTTTCAGTAAGATATCTCTCCAACTCATATTTAACACTAGAACCCTTTTCTTGAAATTTGTGCTTCTTATACAATTTCTGTATCTTATAGGAATTGGTACCAGAAGAAAGTAGTGTAGTGTTTTTCTTTTGTTCCTCACCAACATCAACAACCATGCTTGTTTGCCCCATTGAGGATGTAGAATTTGCGCTATATTCTTCAAACATTGCAAACAATGTACACTCCACTAACTTAGTCATTTCAGCACCTTTTTCAACTCCATAAGAATTCTCAAAATTCCACTTCACATAATCAAACTTGTATCGAGGATCAAGAATTATAGCAATAAAGAGCATGAAATTCATATTTTTGACATTTCCTCAATACTTTTCATATTTGTCTTTCATTTTCTCAGCCATATATTTCAAGTGAGCATCATCACTGTCTTTAATCTCATTCAACGCTGCCTCAATTCCATAAATTTCATGAAAAAAATTATTTGCAGTCACATACAAGGAACTAGATACACAAGTTGTTGTTTCATAAAAATGTTGCAAGAAGTGCACCATTATCCTAGCATGTGCCCAATCCTCATCAGTAGGAACACCATCCTTACCCATAAGATCAAATTTATACTGAAGATCATGATCTCGTAAGTTATCAAATGCCTTTTGAAACTTACAAGCTGTATCTAGCATCAAGAAAGTTGAATTCCACCTAGTCTCAACATCTAGGCAAATGAGGCTCTTATAATCAATTTTTACAGCAGCTACACTGTCCTTAAATTTTCTTGACCTAGAAGGAGAAGACCTTATATATCTCACAACACCTCGAATGCGAACAATCGAATCATCAATCTCTTTTAAACCATCTTTCACAACTAGGTTAATAATGTGTGCACAACACCGCATGTGAAGATACTCTCCATTTAAAACACTTCCATCTTTCATTTTCCTTTTCAAGTACGAAAGACTAACATCATTAGAAGATGCATTGTCAACAGTTATGGTAAAAACCTTGTCAATCCCCCAAGCTTGTAGACATTTTTCAATTGCCTTACCAACTTTTTCACCTTTATGACTATGAATAGGACGGAAGTTTAAGATTCTTTTATGCAAATTCCATTCTTCATCAATAAAATAGACGGTTAAACACATGTAGCTAAGATTTTGGATTGATGTCCATGTATCAGTTGTAAGACATACCCTATAAGCCTTTTTGTTTAAGAACTTCCTCATGCTTGCCTTTTCTTGCAAGTATAGCTTAAGACAATCCCTAGCCATAGTAATACGAGAAGGCACTTGAAATTTGGGTTGAACAACACTCATGAAATGACGAAAACCGTCACGTTCAACCATTTTGAATGGAAGTTCATCAACAATGATCATGCGAATCAAAGCCTTCCTACATGATTCTTGATCAAATTTCCAATTCACAATACCACCAGAACTATCCCCACCAATTTGTTTCTTGAAAGATAGAGATTGTTGCTTTTTATCATCTGTTGAATCAAACCAATTTTTGTAACACCTATCAACATGATTTCTTAACGATGTTGTACCATTCCTAGGAGGAAATTTCAACTCATCACCACACTTGAGGCACCTAG